>WEIU01016570.1:295350-308287 GCA_013389925.1 Aegithalos caudatus
TTTTTTTTTTTTTTTTTTAATGTATTGGTTTAAAAATCATTAATGCACTGCTTTTACCTGCATCTGCAATCACATTTATGTTTTGTAAGTGACCCATTCAAACAGAAGGGGACATCTCCCCTCATTTCACATCCTTCCTTGCTCCCACTGGAGAAGCTTTTGACTCTTTTGAGCCCTCAGTAAAACTTAGCCTTGGAAATACCAGTATTTATTCGAGGAGCCTTTCTTTTACAGCTAATATGTAGGAATTTTCCTTTTGGAGCTCGTAAGAAAAATGACCTTTCCCTCCATCTAGTCCAGGCACTAGAGGGCATCCCTCGCCCGCAGGTTACACCAAGATGTGTCCCCAAACTGCTCAGGAGAGTCCTGCAGCACTGACTTCGTTCTCCCTGTCTGCCCTTCCACTCGCTGTACTGATTTATGTGGATGACAAAGAGAACAGAACTGATCTGTCAAACAATTCCTATTTTGGGCCTCAGATGTCCCCAACAAAGACTTTAAAGATGCAACCTGATCGAGCCAAAAGTAAACATCCTGCAGCAAAGCAGAACTCCAGAAGAACAACTTTGCAGAAAACAGGAGGCCACGGAATAATCCTCATAAAATCTGGACTTTCCTGTGACAGCCACAGCCTAGGAATAAATTGCAGTTCCTCCTTGGGCTTAACAGACTCCTCAAAACTCAATGATTTAAGTATGTTTTAGAGGAAGAGAAATATTAGTCATGCCAGAGATTTTGACTTGGTTTTGGTCAATAAACACAATAATCATGCAGCTAATTTTGCCTTATCTTACATCACATAGATATTCAAGATGTTGAGCACTCTTTAACCTTACAGAGATATTAAAACCTCAATATATTGAAGAATGTGAGGGCCTTTAGTAGTAATAAATTTAGAACCATCTAAAGAAGTCAAGAGTGACACAATCCTGGGTCCTTATGAGAGGTACACAGAGGGTACCTGATATTTTAGAGATCTAATAAAATGAACACATTCTTATTATTTAAATTTTTGTATTGCTATCACACAGAAAAAGCTGATGTTGCTTTCTCTCTGGATTCTTTAAACCACAGAGTAAGTTTGTGTCCTTCCATTTCTGCCTCCTCCAGCAGCAGGAACCATTGAAGGATGGTTTTCCTTGAAGAAATTGTGCTGTAAGTGGGTTCCACCTGGAAGGAATACCTGCATGTCCAAAGTGAGAACAGCTTTTACCACCAAGAATTTCAATGAGCACTGATATGTTTGACCCAGAACTGGTTACACAGACAGGAAATGTGCTTCACTTGGTTTTCTGTTGGAATCTTAACATGGTGGTGCCATTCCCAAAAATTCCACTGGATAAAATTCATTATTAGCATATCCAGGTAAAAAGGTCTCTGCCAAAGTGAGTTCAGGCACATCAGTAATTATCTTTAGGACTCACAGCAAGGCAGTCCAAGAAGCAACACCATAGGCTTGATACCAGGTTTGCTATTGCCTTTGAATAAAGGGCAGGGAGGTGGGCACAACTCCATTCCTGGGAAGCAGGAATCCAACCCTGACTTGCAGTAGAGGTACTCAGCCATCAACCCCAGGCCAGCAGCTGTCAGACAGCTCCTCCCTTTCTGTCTCTTCTGATGAATTAATAACTGGACACATGGAATCCCAGAATCGTGGAATGGTCTGAGTTGGAAGAAACCTTAAAGATTCTCCACCTCCACACACTGCCATGGGCTGGGGCACCTTCCACTATCTCAGGCTGATCCAAGCCCTGTCCAACCTGGCCTTGGACACTCCCAAGGATCCAGGGGCAGCCACAGCTTCTCTGGGCAACCTGTGCCAGGGCCTCACCACCCTCACAGGGAAGAATTTATTTCTAATTTCAGCTTTCAGCTTAAAGCCATTGCTCTGTTACTAATAAAACCCAGCTGTTTTTATTCTTCCCTGACCTAAGATGCCTGAAGGTGGGAACAGCCCTTGCTCCTCTAGCTCAGTACCTTTTCTAAGGCTGTAACTCCATGAGAGATTTCTCTTGCAAGCAGGTATGATATGGACACACCTGTATTTCAGAGCAGCCCCACTGAACTTCCTTGTGCTCAATGACCCCTGAAAATCTCAGTCCCTTGTCACAGATGTTGAAAACCTCCAGTGTTGAGGATTCAATGCCATTTTTGTCTTGAAGAGTCCCCATCCTCTGAGATAATAAAAAACAAAGTCCTGAGCAAGCTCTTCTAATTGACCTTGCTTCAAGCAGGAGGATTGGCCTGGGAGACCACCAGAGGTGTCCTCCAGCCTCAATCCTTCTGTAATTCTGTAATTCCGTGGTAATATGTGCTGAGACCTCAGCCTACTTGCCTAGATCTGTGTGGACCTTTCAGGCTATGATTGTAGAAGGTATTGACCTTTAGGATGAGCTGAGTTCTCTCAGCATCAAGGAGGAAGGATCTGAAATTCCCAGAGCTGCTACTCGCAGCCAAACAACAAACTGGGTACTTAGTGGATTCACCCAGAACAGAAGAAATGCAGGTAGAGTTTCTTCCCTTTGCCTGAGGGGTTTGAACCTGCATCTCCCAGCTGAAGGTTTGAAGAGCCTGGCAGTATTTGGTGAATGATATTTAAACAACAAATAAAGGCCAAGAAAGTATCTCCTGAGCCTGTCTAGATATTATCTGAAAACAGATTTCATTCATTTATGTGTGTGGGGAAAAGACTTGTCTAAATATTATGCTTTCTTATGGGAGAAAAAAAAAGAAATCATCACATTTTTGGACCAGCTCCAGGAAATTCACAAGTTTAAAAAAAATAAGGAGGATAAACAAGCCTACTTATAGAGTTGGTATAAGACATTCATCTCTCTCACAAGAACACTCAGATGATCGATTTGTAAGCACAAATCAATGCTGAGGAAACTGCAGGACCAAGACACTTGCTGGGGGCCGAGATATCTCTGAGTAAACTTCCATTTTGCCACTCACTCTGTCTGTGGCTTTAGGCAAGTCAGGTCTCTTTATAGAAAGTACAGACTATGGAATTTAACCCTATGGCTGAAAAGGGTTGCATGCCATGAAACATTTTAATTATGGTTATATTTTATTGAAATATTAGAGACCCTACCTTCTACCAGAGAAGTCAGGAGTGTGACATTTGCTGCTTTTCTTCTTCCTGCAGGCAAATTCAGTCCAAGTCTGTCTAATTTTTCTCTCAAGCAGCGTCCTCCATTCTTGGATTTTGCTCTGTCACGAGAGAACAGCAGGAAAGAGAGATACTTGTCACTATCCTGCCCCTTTCACCCACGTTAATACAAGCCTAGAAATTGTATACACTTCACTGAAAAATGTGTGGGGTAGTGTCTGCAGTAGTGACATCAATGGGAAATATCTCAGAGTTGTATTCTTAATGTCCTGCTTGCTCTGGGTGATTTTTTAAGGTGGTTTAAGATTCTTCAAGGTGTTTTTTTGGCAGAGTTAGAAATTTTAATGCCTGTCATGGGGACATCAGATCTTCAGGCAGCTTTCCACTTAGTGCAGCCCAGTGTCCTGACTTGGACATGGCACCTGGGATTACAGTGACTAAATATAAATGTTGACAGTACAAACACTTATATCTGATTTTGAGCCAAGCCAGGCTCCAAAGACAAAGTAGAGAGAAACATGACCTTCTAGAATTAGATTAAATAGATATCCACAATGAGTGAACTTTACTCATCTGGCTTGTCTGGCTATTAAAGAAAGCCAGATAGCTTCTTAAATGTAGATATCTATGTGGAACCCAGCTCTAACTATCCCTCTATCATTTATGTAGAGACCTGGGTACTCAGAAATGTTGTATACAAAGCCCAAAACTCACAAGTAAGAAGGTCACGGCAATAGGAAATGCTGAAGCTGAAATTTCAGCCATCATTTGTTATCTGTGCCCCTGTGCCAAACACCTACATCCCTTTATTCTCTCAAAATGGGTCCTGGTGTGTCCCAGCTGCTTTTCTGCAGCACCTCAGTGTTTGAAGCATTTGAGACAAATCCACTTAAGCAGCAGATGTAAGTTCAAATTCTTCCTCAGCCTGAGGGAATTTTAACCTGCATCTTTCAAACAGATGCAGCAGCCAACTGACAGTAAATAACTAATGTTAAAATGCTTAAACAATGAATAAAACGGTGACTGAAACCCCAATATCTCCCATCTCAAATGAATGACCTGTCCATTAACTAGATAAGAGTCTACACCTTTGCTTTTTGTACAAGAAATACATAATTAACCCCAAATGAGATTGAGGGGACCTCAGCTTGGAAAAAGTAATCACTGAGTAGTAAACATAATTAATGAAATATTTTGAGGTTTATGTTCAAGTTCCTTCAGGCAGAAGAAGGAACCAAACATGGAATATCACCATTTGGATGTCTGCTTTTATGCATTGAAAATACCACAACTTCGGCCACATTGTTTGTCAGAAAATATCTTCTGAAAAGAATTCTTTCTTTATTCAGAAGAACACTTTATTCCCAAAGCAAGCTATTTGGGAAAATATGTAATCAGTGATTGCTCACAGGATGCAAAAACAAACCTTCAAGGTCTCAGGCAAGCAATCAATGAGATTTTGTTTTCCTACATCTTCCCTGGTCAAATACAATGTTTGAGCCTCTTCTCTAGCTGTGAAACCCTCAGTTACAAACTGACCAAATCTGTTCCATTGCTCTCTCTGATTCATAAAACAGAATTAGCACGTCCAGCTGCAGGCAGGGAGGAGTCCCTGGCCTTTGCAAGCTCCTGAACCATGCCCAGGGTTAATTTGGGAGAGGAGATATTTAGTCTGGGTCAAAAACCTGTGGGGTGATTCAAGGATTTTAACAGAGCAGAGAAGTGAGCCCCCACATTCAAGTGAATGCTCTTTAATCCATAATAGCTTGCACTGTATTGATGAAATCTGCAGAACCAATACTTAAAATGAAAATTAGCTGAAGGTTTCTCCAGGCTGAAGGAAATAGAGGGGAAATTTTTGGAGGATGCAGATTTTGGATTTCAATGCCCATAGAGGCAGTTAAACAGAACTTATGCCTTGAAAACAATTTATGGCCCACAGTCATTATTCTCCAAGATGTCTCAAGACAGCTCTTGAGTGCCTGAATGTCTCAGGCTGGTTAAAATGACTTTCAGTGTAAGCAGGAGGATCAGTGTGGCCCTCAGTGCCAGCAGTGAAATAGCCAATGACTTTCCAGCTAGTTTTGATCAAAGGCTGCTCAGGCAGCTGATGCCATCTGAGCTGACGCCTCGGGGACACCGTGACTTAGATATGCCTGGCTGAATTACAGTTGCCTCCTGGTTTTCCTCTTGCAATGTGAGGCACAGTCTGCCCCTTTCCTTCTTTCTGCTCCTGCTCTCTGCAGGTGTCTGCTCTGGTCAGTGAAGGGTCAGAGGCAAAACTTTACCTAATTATTCGCTTCTCCCCTAGTATGTCAAAACGAGAAAAGTAAAACCAGCTTATTCTGTCCTTTTTGTGCTCAAAACACATTCAGAGAAAGGAGGAAAAACGCATCCCTACACCTTGGTGTTTTAATTTCTTTGAGTGAGGGCTGTAACGATCATAAAATGATTTGCTTTGAGATAGTTTCTCAGAAAGAATTTAGATTTGTAGCTCTGGTGAAAATTTCTACATATGGAATTTCTTTTTTTTTTTGTTGTTTTTATTGCTCAAAACAAGTCAAAGCAACATCTATCCATGTCTGATGAATAACTGAAAAGAGGATGTAAAATACAATCAGTTTGATGAAAAATGTAAACTTGCTAATTTACTGAAGATTCCCCAGTGTTCCCTCCTGGTCAATCCCCTTTCCTTCACCCCAAGTATGACCACCTATCCAACCAAGCAGGGAAAAAGAATAAAGCCTATCTGTTGAAAATAAAATTTTAAAAAAGTTACAATTACAACAATTACAGCATTGTCTAGGAGTTGTTATCCTCACCTTCAACTTACCTTCTCAAAATACCTCCGAGGAGGGAGGCGTTGAGGCATTCTGGTGGCGAAAGGCGCCTCTTCACCTCCGCGATGGTCACTTTGTACTTGGACGTGGAGCTGAGCAGGGACAGGCGGCCAGGAACGGAGCAGAACAGGTCCGTGGGGTTGACAACACAGGTGCCACCTGCAGAAAAAGGAAATATTAGGCTGAGGGAAACCTCCTCTTTTGTGTTTTGACAAAGCCAACCGTGAAGAACAATTCCGCGGTTCCCTCGCGGCTGGTTTTGTTTGGGTTTGGTTTTTCTTAGGGCGTGTGTGGTTCAGCTTTCTATAATATTATTGTTTTGAGAAAAATGAGTGTGCTGGAATTTCTATGTGGGAACAGTGAATTGTTAGATCTCATAACTTTTACAGTCAAAATACCTTGTTGTGGTTATTTGATATCATTTGATTTCGTGCTCTGAAGAAATTACCGATTATTACTAGGGTCTCTCCAATCTACTATGATTAAAAAAATAAGATTAAACCCTCATTCACAATTAAAAAAAAACACAGTTTGTGAAAATATTAGGATGTTGGTTCTAATGAGAAATGTTTAATTTTACTCTTACAGCAGTATTTAGGATTACAAAGATACAAGAACACTATGGGTTTGCAGTGATTTGCAGCAAGAACAGCTTTTTACACCTTTGAACTCCTAAATTCCTTCCAAAGTTAGGTCAAATCCTCAGCTGATATTAATGATTGAAATTTATTGAGCTACATCAGTTTATCTCAGGTTAGCTCTGCAATTGTTTATTTCTTGAGAGGGGTGATTACTTGGCCTGGGTCTAAAACTGCTGAATGATCATCAAATCTTTCGGTCAAGACTGTGATCAATAACTCCTCAGGCAAAACTGAGCTTTTAACTTAAAGTTAATATGAGAGAGAAAGAGAGAAAACTTTCTCTGCAAGTGATCCAAGGGAGTAGAAGAAACTCCCAGGAAAAAAACAAAAACAAAAACAAAAACAAAAAACCCTAAATAATCTTAAGGACTAACACATATTTTATCACCAAGCACAAAACATTTTTCTTTGACCTGCTTTCTCCAACCTGACTACAACAAAAAAATTCTGTGGAAGAAATAAATGTTACCACTGCATACACTATTATTCCCTGGGGGAAAGATGAGAAAAAAAAGAATGAGCTGCCTATGACAGTGATACAAAATATCATATAATTCCATGTGCCACTAGAAGGAATTCAGATGGTTTATGTGAGAATGATGATATGAGGACCTTCTTAGAGCAGAATTAATCTGTGCTCCTCACTCACACTTAAAGGAAACATACTGTATCTTTTAAGATACCTGGAATTTATTTTTCCTGTGAACACCTTAATCTTTCTTAACTGCAAAATCTCACTTTGTTGTGCTTAAAAATTTTAGTTCCTAACCGAAATTCTATAAAGGGAATAGAATAGAATAGAATAGAATAGAATAGAATAGAATAGAATAGAATAGAATAGAATAGAATAGAATAGAATAGAATAGAATAGAACAGAATGACAGTTAAAAGCTCACTTTAGGCAAGATCCTACACCTTTTTCTTTATCAATTTACACATGCAGCCCTCTTAAAATTAAGGTGAATCTGTTCCATTTGTCACAGAGACAGACTGAAGGATGAACCTTCATTAAATGCAGACTATTGCTTGCTTACATAAGGCAAACAGAATTTCTTTCCAAATATTTCAGCTCTTGAAGGTATATTTAAACATTTGTGCTGACAGCAACACCAGAAAAGAACATCTCTTGGTATCAATCCCAGATGGATGAGATCCTGACTCAGTACAGCAGGGTATTTTATGACTTCTAATTATGTTCCAGGGCAGATATTAGTGTCCACTTCTCAGACAGGATATAGAGACAATTCGTGCATCACCAAAATATAGGCACATCAAGGGCACTGATGCACATTTTTACACAGCTCAAAGCTACAATTAATGAGCTCATACGCTCAAACTCAGAAATCTGGCGCCACACGCCTGAAATAATTTTGGGTCTGTGTTGTTTTGGTGTGTTTGGGTTTTCTTTGGTGGATTTTTTTTTTTTTTTCCAGAAACCTGTAAATATTTTCAAGCAACATTTTCAAACTTCTGGTCTGTCAGGTACATTTGTGAAGAGTGTTAATGCTGAGTAGATCTGTTTGTTTGGCATCTGCCACACAATGCATATACACACACGTGTATATATATATACGTGTCAAGAAAACAGTAGCACTGTGTACATATTTATTTACTTCAATGAGTCTCTAGATTTTATAACGAGTGAGACTGTACTGAAATCCGTGTCATATTAAAGTTCATCTCCTTGCCAGGTTAAGCCAGTATGTGCACCCTTTATGCCAGATAAATAATTGTTCCTTTAATCCAAAAACCTGTTACCCTGCAGCTGCTCCTACCCTAACCAGAATTTACTGGAACACTTCTTATTACTATTTAGTAGAAAGTTGCTTGCAATCTGAAATATTTAAAATATCATGCCTAAGCAATGTGATGTATACTAAAGCAACTCCAGGTAAATCAGGTATGGGCTAAAAAGTAAAAGAAATTATAAAGTCTAGGTCATTTGCTTTCCAGAAACAAGGGGAACAAGTAGCAAATTACAAGAAGGTAAAATCTGCTGCATATAATTATTTCACTCTATTAATTATTCATTGACACAGCAACAGAGAGCAGTGTGGTGCTTTCTAGATGAAGATAAGTCTTTGTCACAAACTGTGTGCATTTTTGAAGGCACAAATTTCCTGCCACAAACACCACTTTGGAGAGGAGATGGATGAAGTCCTGGCCTTTGCAGCACATGGTAAGCAGAAAAAGGCATAGAGGGCTGCTGGAAAGAGAGGAGAAAGGAGAAGGGCAGCCACACAGGAAGATGAAGGATTAGGTTTCTTGTCAAACACATGCTTCAGAGTATTCCTTCCTTCCTTCTGATCATGTGTTGGAGTGGACAAATGGTTTTGCAAAGCAGTTTAACATGAAGACCACAAGATATGTTTTAAGGTGAGCTAAAGAGCAGTGGCAACAACCAGCTTTATTCCTGTCAACAAAATGCCACTATAGGCACTGCTGGAAAAGTCAATCCTCACTTAATTTTTGAGCCAATCCTGTCATAACAAAGTATTTGAGAGGTGGGATGTTAAGATACCAGCAGAAGAAGCAGGAATAATGGCTCAAAAAACAGAGTGGAAATTATACTTTTTGTGAGTCTAGTGATTCAGCCTGGAGATCCCTATAACTCTCAGCAGCTTCTACTGGCTTTGGAAATCTTTACAGAATAACTTCTGATGCCAGGATGCACAAAACCCCCTCAGCTCATCAAATGAAGAGCCCCACATGTGGGAAGAGCAAAGTAGTGTTCCCAGAAGTGTGCCTGAAATAGGGAAAGATGTGGTCCTTGCACCCTGACTCGTTATCCATGGCATTCATCCTACAGCAAAGCCAGAAAAAGGAAAAGGAGAGCAGGCAGACAGTGAGGTATCTGGTGAGATCATCCAGATGATTGCCTCAGCAATTCTGTGTTCTGAGTACCACGTGAAATGGGCCTGTGAGTGTTAAGAAGACTCTTTTTAGGAGAACTGTTTATTCCCCTAGGGAAGTGATTACATGGTCTGGTGTGACTTCATCTGTTGCCATAAGATACTACTTTGGAGATGAGTGTAAGTGGTGATGGTTGTGCTCTTACAGCCACAGAAGTCCGGGAACACAGGCAGGACAAGATTTAGGCAAAGGGAGAATTATAATTTATATTGCAAATGATAGATAAGGGGAAAAAATAAAGAAAGAAGGGAAGATTTCAGGCACTAAATCCTTTCTTTAAGGCTACTCTCTCATACAGCTCTATTCAATTACTTCTTTATTCATGACACAGTTTTAGTCTCTGATCTGTTATCCTAATGTTAATTTCAGTAAATACAATTGGTCACAAGATAAAAATGGGTGGGAAAGAGAGAGGCTTTGTGTAACTGACCTCATCTAGGTGAGAGACCAAGGGCCCAAACCTGCTGTGTGCTGAATCCTCAAATCACCTCAAGAGGTTATATATAACCTGATGTAGTTAAAGATGTTCCTGCTCAATGCAAAGGGTTGGACTAGATGACCTTTAAAGGTCTCTTCCAAAACAAAATATTCTATGATTCTTATCTATGATTGTTTTTGAGTGTCCTGAGGGAGGGGAATGACTAAGTTTGTTTTTATTAGTCTACCTTGGGGGCCCAATTCTTTTCCTTCTATCTGCCTGGTTCATGCCCAACACAGTGTCCTCCTTCATGAGAAAGGGGCTCTTGCTTTGTTTCCCAAGCCTAGAACAAACAAAAGTTAGGCTATGTGATACTGGAAAAGGTAGTCAGGGCAAACATCAGGAAAGAATTTTCCCTCTCTTATTCCTGTCTCCACATCAAATAGCTCATGTCGGTACAAAATGCCAACACAAGCTGATGATGGGCTGTGCAGATGACAGCAGGGAGAACAGAGCCATGCTCCAACCCGCCCATCTTGTCAACACAATGAAAATCCCAATAACACACGTGGTGAAGAGAGCTGGGCCTGTTTTGGTTGCAGGTTCCCTCTGTAGAGATGAAGAGAACAAAAGGGTGGCTGGAGTGTGGTGGTTTGTTCTGATTTAGTTACTCAGGCACCTGCTGAAATGCAAGCTCCCTTACACCATCAGAGTAAAATATTTGTGCATCCTTTCATTGACAAAACCAATATTCTGAAATAGTTTTTATACTTTTCATAAGTAATGTTTTTGTTTTATCATTATGTAATGAGAGAGACAAATATCTGTCAATATCACTAAATGGTTTTTACACTTTAAATACAATTATTTTTAAAATGTGTGTCTATAACTTTTACATCCTTACACTCTACAAGGCCATTTTTTATTTGTTAATTGTAATAACCACAATATGATGGGTGTTTTGTATTCATTCAATACAACATAGTCCCTTTCTCCAAGACATTCACCTGTAAATGTCATGCACCTCTGTAAGGAAACATCATAGCACACTGGTGACAACAGTGCAGAAGTGCTGTTTATTTTGTTTTTCAGAATATAGATGTTTGTGTACTTGTGTACATTATTAAGTATGAGCATACCTGAATGTCAACAGATTGATCTTATATAAAATATTAATAGCATGCTATGCTTTTTATTAGTCTATTATTTATATCTACAGGTGCTGTTTGTGGGAGCTTATAGCTTTTCTGGCCTGTGTTGAAATTCTGGCAATTTTAGTGGATGTTACAAAATAAAGACATTAGAATCTGCCTCTCCTTAGCTCTTCACCCTTATTATGTAGCAAATGTAAGCAAGCAGTTACCAGTACAGATTTTTGTCAGTACTGTTTAATCCAAATTTTCAGTTCCAAAAGGTCGATAAGCAATTTAAAATGTTCTCCAAGTTATCCTCATATGACCCAGTCATTAATATAAGCAGCTAAACATTCAGAATTCTAAAACTAATCTACATTTGTCAAACACTGTTTTGTTTTTTTTCCTCCCCAGTTATTCTTTTCATTTCATTTAAGTTAACAAACTTTACACCATGTTGGTAACCATGTAAAACCAGCTCATGCCACGAACAGAAACAATTCCAAGATGTCCCTCACTACAGCATTCATGCCAAGGAAACAAAGACATGCCTGCATGCACAGAACATGAGGAATTTTTAAATATAAACCAAAAGCTTCAGAAAGAGTGAGAGCATCACCAGCAGTTTCCAAGACCAGCCTCTTACCTACACCACTTTTTAAAGAATATTAAAACCTGTAAATGTTTTAAGTGTAAACAAGGTTTAAAAATAGCTTGGGATAAGCAAGCTGGAAAACAGAATAATACAAAAAAGTGGGTTTGTTACAGGAAACTTTAAAGATTGTATGAACATGTAAAAATCTCTCCTGCCCTCAGGACCAGCCCTGCATTATCGAGGTACATCAGCACTGACACAGGAGAACTTCTGCAGCTCCCGGGCTGAAAGGTAAGACCCAAACCAGACCCAAAAGAAAAGACACATCTGCTTCGTTCCTCTTCCCCATACACAAGGGAAATGCATCCTCCCGTGCCTCTCCAGGTGGCCTCTGTGCCTCTGGCCTGGGAAAACCTCTGAGTGCTGCTGGAGAGTGCCTGTGACCTGTGCTGGCTCCTGCAGGACAAAGGCTTGGGCAGGCTGTGTGCGAGGTGGGTTCTGTGTGTGAAGGTGTGGTAAAGGTTTGACGCTCTGCCCAAGCTGCCCCATGAGTGGGACAGAGCGAGGGATGTTGAAGGAGGAATCTGTCCCAGGAACCAGAATCTGTCCCAGGATCTGTCTGGCTGTGCGTGTCCTGTTCGTGTTGTGTGTTTGTTGTGTGCCCGCTTGTCTTGTGCCCTTGCACACTTCACTCCCAGCGTGTGTGCCTGAGTTTATGGGGTCCCAGGGCAGCTCTGCGTGGTGCACACCCCCGTGTGTGCCTGTCCCCAAAATCTCCTCTGAGGCAGGCAAGGCTGGGGCTGTGCAGATCGTGACACCCCGCAGCTCGAAACGGAGCGAAGCGAGATAGAAAAGAGAAGACACAACTTCTACCCCAGCAGGGATGGGGAGAAGCACAGAACCCAGCCCGGGGACTTTCCATGACCCTGCTGTCCACAGCCAGAAAATACACCTTTCGTAGATCAGTACGGAAAACAAACAAAAGACAAAAACAAACAAACAAAACAACAACAAAACCCCACAAAACCACAAAAACACTCAAACCTCCAACAAACAAAACCTCGCCGAAAGATCAAACCAAAGTAAAACAAACCATCAAGCAAACAAACAAAGAAAAAAAAATAATAATAAAAAAAGCTCTCAAAACCCAGCCTGATCCTTTCGCCAAACTTCTGCCAAAGGTTGGCGGTGGGCAGGAGCGGAGGGCGCTGCCGGCCCCGCTCCCTCCCGGCCCGGCGGAGCGCTCGGGGTCCGGGCAGAGCCCGAACCCGCGGCTCAACCCCCT
>WEIU01016597.1:10181-23219 GCA_013389925.1 Aegithalos caudatus
TGTCAGAAGTTCTGTTCAGTTCAATTGCACAATGCCTCAAGTACTAAAGCATTTCTTTGATTGCCATCCACATTAGTAATCCACTTTGAAGAACCCTCACATCTTGTCCTTATCATTCTCAATCCCTTTCTTGTAACTGTAGTATTTGTGGCAGCAGGAATGAAATGTTTTGTACCTAGTATTTTGAAGTGGTCCTTAGATGTAAAGATGCAAAAAGCAGAATTTTTCCAATGCAGCTGGCAGGATGCACAGAGAAGCACTAGAAAGACAGGTCAAGTGCCCCCTTCTGCTGCTATCCTATGGAGGTCATCTTTCCTGGCTCTGATTCAAAGAAAAATGCAGTTCCACCATTCAAAAGAACATGGTTGGTGAGAAGAGATGTTAAGCACAAGAGATCTCTGGTGTATGCATTGAAAGATACCATGAATCTCATCAGATATATTGCTCTTTAAAATGTTATCAGTAGCATTGAACAAATAATTGTTTCATTTTCTGGGCCATTAGTGAAAAGAAAATTATACAGGTAAGCTTTAAGGCCATAACTCATATTTTAATACTGAGATCTATTATTCTAGAGCCAATATTTTCATTTTTGGCAAAGCAAATGTAAGTTGCGAATTTAGGCACTTGGGGTTCAGACCCCAAAAATGGACCTGAATACTAAGGTAAAAAGCATATCTTTCTAGCACAAGAAAGTGCCGCAAAATATGTCTGAAAATTAAATCAATCCTGAAATTTCTAATGAAAGTTAAGTATGCAAATTATTTTAAAGGTTAAGTAAACATTATTAGAAATACTATGGACTTGCAATTAAATTTTAAAATGCATAAGAAATGTTTTGAATGGGTTCTGTAGTTCAACAGAACTACATTTACTTAAGTGCTGTAAGTTCTGAGGCACCTTAAAAAGAGAGAACACAGCTAGGGAAGTTGCATCTTTCTGGTACGAATTAAGACCTTTATTTTGGACTAGATGTAACATACTGAAGATGATAATCCAGAGATTATTTAGCAAAATTTAACATTAAATTAATATCTGTGAGTTCTGAGGGAAGTGGTAGACAAAATGGCTACACCCCTATCCATCATACTTGAAAAATCATGGCCGTCAGGTGAAGTTCCTGATTACTGGAAAAAGGGAACTATAATCCCCATTTTTAAAAAAGGGAAAGTGGGAGACTCAGGGATATATAGAGCAGGCAGCTGTAGCTCTGTGGCAGGCAAGCTTATGAAGCTGATTCTCCTTGAAACCATGCACAAGGAAACAAAGAGGTGATTGGAAAGAGCCAGCATGGCTTTACAAGTGCCTGCTGTGATGGAGGTACAGCACTGATGGATAAGGGCAGAGCATTTGACATTGTCAACCTGTACTTATGCAAGGCTTTGAACACTGTTTAACATGAAATCCTTGTCTCTAAAATGGGCTTAATGGATGGACAATTTGGTGGACAAACAGCTGCTTGGATGACTGCATGGAAAGAGTTGTGGTAAAGAGTTCCTTGTCCACATGGAGACCTGTGGCCAGTGGTGTCCCCCAGGGTCAGTACTGGGGCTAACATTGTCCAACCCCTTTATTGAAGAGCAGCCTCACCAAGATCCCTGATTACACCATGGACATGCCAGAGGGAAGGGATGGGAAGGGATACCAGCCAGAGGGACCTTGGACAGGCTTGGGAAGTGGGGCTGTGTGAGCATCAAGCAGTTAAACAAAGTACAAGTGCAAGGTCCTACAGCCAGGTCACGGCAATTCCAGACACACCCACAGGTTGGGCAGAGAAGTGTTTGGGAGCAGCCCTGTGGGGCAAGACTTTAGGGGGGAGGTGGCTGATGGAAAACTCCACATGAGGCAGCAGTGTGTGCTCACTGCCCCTCTGCTCTGCTCTGGTGAGACCCCACTGCAGGGCTGTGTCCAGCTCTGGTGTCCCCAGCATGAGGAGAACATGGAACCCATGGAACAAGTCCAGAGGAGGGACATGAAGTCCATAAAGGGACTGGAGCACGTGCCCTACAAAGCCAGGCTGAGAGAGTTGGGGCTGGTCGGCCTGGAGAAGTGAAGGTTGTGTGGAGACCTCATGGCAACCTTGCAGGATCTGAAGGGGCCCTCTCTCCAGGGAAGCTGGAGAGGGACTCTTCATCAGGAGCTGTAGGGAAAGGACAATGGCAAATGGGTGCAGATTGAAAGAGAGCAGATTTAGATTAGATGTTAAGAAGAATTTTTTCACTGTGAAGATAGTGAAACCTGGAAGATGTTGCCCTTCTGGGAAATGGATGCCCTATCTGGTCCTGTTCAAGGACAGGTTGGATGTGGCTTTGAGCAACTGCATGTAGTGGGAGGTGTCCCTGCCATGGCAAAGGAGTAGCTATTAGATGATCTTTAAGGGCCGTTTCAATCCAAACTATTCTCTGACTCTATAATATTGTAGAGATATAAATTTCTACATTTAAATTACTGCCTGATAATATTTTATTGATACATTAGTTATACCATTTTTTACTAAATATTGCTATTTAATATCTGTGAACTATGAAACACCAACTACCCTCTTAACCTAAGTACTAAGGAAAATGTCAGGAGATAAAAATGCTCAGCTTTAATGTATAAGCAAGGATCATAATTGTTCGTATTATTCCTAACATCTATTCAGTTAAAAGCAGCTTTACAAAACACCACAGACATTGTTAAGTGTATAGATTTTCTTCGTCCGTCTCTTTTATATGCATTTTTATGCAAGTGTTGTTTTATGCTTATATGCACTATTATATTCTATTTAATACCTGCTGTCAAGTATTTATAATATATCCAGTAAACCTGGTTACCACTATATTTTGTTTTTTCTTTCCACTGTTTTAGTAAAATCCAAGGGCAAAATTACATTTTTAGCTTAACAGTTACAATAGTGGCCTTTTTGCACTGATAAAATCATTATCAAAAAAAAAAAANAAAAAATATAAAAAAAAAAAAAAAAAAAAAAAGAGTCTACTGATGATTCCTCTGCCCATGCTTACAGCAGGTAGTTTTGTTGCTCTTGATGAAGTATTTTTAAGATTAACTATTTCCTCCTCGTCCAGATAAAGAAGTTTAAAAACAACATGATGATACTACAAAACCAAAGCCATTAAGTCCTTCAACATGCTCCTATTCAGAGGTATTGCAGTAGTAGAAATAATACTGTTTTTTTAAACAGAAAAATAAAATCACAGTTGCTTTGAATTAGTTGCTACATACTAATATACTACACAGATTACCCTAAAGGAGATCACAGCAAATAGGAGCTTGCGCAGTGATTTCTAATTTCTACTTCTGCTATTCATGTAACTGCTGTGTTAACTCAAGAAAGGAGCTCCAACTTTATGTGGCACCATTTTTCTCTTTACTATTTATTTCTCATCCATTTGTATTGTATGCTCTGGAACAAGTGTTACACCTCTCATATGCAACCCTTCCTGCAAAATATGTGCTACTTTTACAACTACTCTGCTACAGTACTGCAGAGTGGAATGTTTTTGGCTAATCTTGTTGGCTAATAGGTTCTCTCAACAGTAGGATAAACAGAACACTTACATTAAAGTACCAAGCATAGATGTTCTGAAGTTCAAATACCCTTTTCATTGACATTTCCTTGAAACATATGCATTGCAACATTTATTTAGGAAAAAGACAACAACAAACAACAAAAAACACTCAAAATTCCCTACTTCTAACAACATGTAAGGGAGTTATTTTTCAGATAACATCTATTGTAAGCTATTGCAGAAATTACATGTTTTCCAGAGCCAGGTGCAAGTATGTGACATATTAGGTTATATAAGTCTCCATGGCAATTTTGTGCACATCAAACCATTTATGACCAATAAGTGATGTTCTCACAGACACTGATCAGCACACTTAGCACTGCTTGGGTCTTAGATCTTGCTCGCATTCAAACATTACTCATATCTGCCAAAGAAGTGATATAAACCACTTGTCTGAGAACCCAAACTTCAAGAAGAAAGCAGGATCCCCTTTTTTCAAGAAATTCAAAATAAATATACATGTTAATTGGAAGACTAAATATTTCCCTGAATAAGAACTGTAGTACACACAGGAATAGCTGTGTTTAATGCATTGCAGAAAATACTACATTTTCCCACAGAGGAATATCAGAACTTACAATGAACATATTTTCCAATCAACAAAAATAACCACTATGGTGCCTCAATGACTAGCAAAAATAGTTATATGCTACACAAACATGCATTCATTTCAAAGCAGAAATTACATCAAATATTATAAAAACCTCTGTATGGTAAATCCATATATACAAACAGTCACAGCAGAAAGGTAATTAAGCAAATTAAGCATTAAAATTGCTCAGCTTATTCATGAGATTGCATTGTGTGGGCTGCCTTATGCACAGGTACTTAAAGAATTCAAAATTTCCACTACCTCTGACACAGAAAAATATAAAACCCAGAATGAGAATAATGTAATGTACCACACATAGGTAGTCATGGTAGCATTAAATAAGCAGAGAGTAGAAGACAGAGAATTTAACTGGTTTATTTTGTTAGGGTGTTTTTTTGGGGGGTAGGTTTGTTAGGGTTTTTTTGTTTGTTTGTTTTTTGTTTTTTGTGTAATAATGATTTAAATCATAAAAGTGATTGTGGTATATAGTAAAGATTTTACTTCTGCTGAGGCAGAAAATATTCAGGACTTTCAGAAGCTTAGCGAGGAAAAAACACTTATGTTCATACTATCTACTTGCAGATTATAGGCTTCCAATTAGAATAAACTGAGTTAACAGGCCAAAAAAGAGTCCTGACATCTAAAAGATTAAATCTTTGAAACATTACAACTGTAGTATGATTTGTTTGAGAAAGTACACCCACATTACAGATAATGAAATAAAGTTTTAGTTCTCTCCTTAATTAAATCAAGCTATTTGTACTCACTGACATCAGATTCTGATTCTACAGATGAAACTAGGTTCTTTACTACCAATAAGGATAACCTGAAAGGGTGGCACTGTTATCTCAAAAAAGAGAAAGAGAATAAAGAATGCATCATTATGATATAAAGGAATAAAAAGGGGAATCCGTGAGCCAAGATGTTGTAGAGACACAGCACATGTTCATTTATGCTGACGGTTTTTACTGATGAACTGAAAGAGAGAACTGCAGAGCATAAGAATCTGTGTTTTTCTTCACTGGACTATAGTAAAGAGTGAATCCTAATTTAGGAACAAATTCACTAATACAGTTCTTTATATAGCTGTTAATAGCCATAGAGTTATCTTTAATCCTTCTCTGTGAGGCCACAGTTTAAATAAGAGAATTCATGAGCATAAAAACAAATAATTCCAGGCTGTGGAAATTAATCTTCTAAAGAATACATATTTAAGAGTCTGTAATTATCTGTTGTATCCATAATAACCAGGAGATTTTACCGAAAACTATACATTAGAGTTTAACTGAGAAAAAACCCCAAAGCTTGTCTAGACACTGAAGTGCACCTCTCTTTCTGATTAACATGTTTTCGAGGAAGAAGCAGCAAGCAGTAATATCTTTGTAAGCCTGGCTGATGGCTGGAACAAAGAACTGTGGCTTTCAAACATACAAGGTCTTTACTAAGCAAGAAAAAAAGGGAAAAATTAAAAGGATTTTACATTTTATTTCTTTTCTTTTACATTTATTTCTTTCCAACATTTTGACCAATGGTATGACTCCTTTATANAAAACTCAGACTTGATCATCCAAATTCTTTACTAAAACCAGACATTCCAATTTCTCATTTTGTGCATTCTACTAAACAACAAAACAAAACAAAACAAAAAGGTGCAAATTATTTCTTGTGATCTCCAGTGTCAGGGGAGAAATCATTTCCTTTCATCACAGAAAATGAAGACATAGGTGTCTTTAATCCATGAGTTATGGAAAGTTTTGATCAAAGAAAGAACATTCAATGAAAATCAAATTAAAATCTATTTTCTGTTGACTCACATTGCCTTCTCAAATATTTAAAAATCTATTATATGCCAATATTGCAGCTATTCATTACACTTCTCACTTCTATCACATCATTTTTAATCCTCCACCTTGTTTTGATTAAACACGTGATCAAAATTAAACACAGTTTTCACAGCTTCAGTATCTGACATTTCAGGCACCTATTTGCTTTCCAAATCTTTCACTGTTACTTTTTGCCAAACAACTTTCCTGCAGCCACGGGTTTGGTAAAAAATATCTAACATTTGCGCCAAAGCAAGAGCAAAACAATGTTAGTTGAAAGCATAACTGACATTTACATTGGCCAACTTTTAAAGCTGTTATGGCTTTACAGAATAAAAAGCAAGTTAATAGAATGCACTAATAAAAGAAAATTAATGCTTTTTCCATTGAGCTCCTGTCCTGGTTACCAGAACAAGCTACTACATTCATGTTCTTAAAATTTAATCATGGGGATATGTGAATTGCAGTTGTTGCCATGACTTCAATATTCCAGATTGCATCACTCTCAAGTACTGTGGTAACTGCACTGATAATCCTAAAACAGTCACTAAAGCTTTCATACACAATAGTGCCATGCTTGTGCAACATCCAAGGAGCAACTAAAATGTAACAACCATTCAGATTCCTCAAACCTTAGCAATCATTAGTAGCATCCAACTCGTGCTGTCTTTATTAATAATGTTCCATGCTTCAAAGCTACACAATTCTTGCTCTCCAAAGTAGTGAATGTATCACTGAATGATGGATAATATCCCTGCCATTCCAATAGACAATAAGAGAATAAGCAAGAATGTATCATCAAGCAAGAAGGGAAAGTGTAACACATCTGCTTGTCTTAGATGTCTGACACCTAGAAACACTGAAATAGGGAGATTGAAGGGAGAAAACTACCCTACAGTGATTACAGCCATATGAAAGTAACACTTCTACACAAATCAGCCATTATCCATATATATCTGTGTTTCTTCTTCCTCACTTTTGCAAGTACCATACTAACAACATGATAGAAGGAAGACATTGAAGAGCAAAACTTCTAAAAGACATGCTAATCTTTTAACTTAAAAACTCTCCTTAGGACATTAGGAATCTGTTACTGTTGGAAATGGAAAAAAATCTGTTCATCATCTGAACATGAAGTGGCTGTGACATATTGTGAAGCCCTGGCAGAATGAAACCTCCACTTTACCCTACTCACCACTCCTGTACCAGCACTATTTACAGCTGCCAGGCAGCACAATCACCTTTGATGTGCCCAAGCACCCCCCCACCCCATGCTGCCCACCCAGCAGCCCACATTGTACCCTCAGGCATGGTCTTTCAGAACAGCTGTAAAGTTTTGCTGGCCTAACCACATTCAATAGATCTTAAGGACAAGCCTAAATTTTTTGACAGCAAAGGTATGGATCAACCAGCACCATGTCAGTGAAAGGAAGCTTGTTGCCTTGTGGTCTCTGCTGCACTTGTTCACAATCATGCCTAAGGAAAAGCCTTCTCCAGTGGCCTGTGACAAAGGGAAGACAGGGTCAGAAAAGTCTCTGACAATCATGAAGGCAGAAGACTTCACTGTAGCTTTATAGCTACTTCAGACATTAAAAGTGATTTACATGAACTGAAAAATAAGTAGGCAAAATCTCTAGTCTCCAGGGCTCATTCTGGATCAGCAATACTTGCACACTTTCTACCCGAACCCTGGAATTCCCAGCTCTAGACACAATCCTGAATTTTCCTTTAGTTCTCCTGAGATAGCTAGGAGAAGGATCTGGCATCTCTTACAAACACTGCTACTCTGACGAAGTTTCCCTTGTACCATTGGTCTAGCAGTTTTGGGGACAGAACAGTCAATAAAAATATTCTTTTTCCTTGCAATACCATGGATAGTGACCAGGATCAGTTCTTAGGGCGGATTCTGTGAGCATGGTTTTTACGAACTTCTGAATCTTAAACTGTAGAAAAGAATTTGTCTGTATTGCATGAAAGAACTGTCAGCATAAGAAAAGTTCTAAAAATATAGTCAGTGCTGAAAAAATCAGTATTCTAATTTGACTTTTTTGAATGCCCTAAAAATGATATTGTATCAAAAGATAGCTTTATATATTTGACAAATATACACAATTTATTGTGTTTAACATACAGTATAATTTTACTTACTGTTCTGAAGAGTATAATAGATGTATTTGCATTATCTGGTTTATTTGGTTTGAATTCAACATTTTTTCTGATTTCTCTTAGTCTGCATTTGCACCAACCGCCCCCACCCCCAAAGTCTTGCTTGCAATTACTTGTAGCTCTTCCTGCTGTTCTGTAACTTTGTTTTTCAATTTTATGCAAAGTTTAATTAGACTGTGGAGTGTTGGGAGCGATACTATGTTATAGAAAGCAAACAAGTAAATAAATTTTCATGAGATGTTCTGTAGCTGAAAAAGAGGATTCTAGAAAGTTGGTTGGGGTATGTGAAAGGTTTTGTGTAACACATTACTTGGACTATTTTTATTCACCTTCAAGAGATGAGTAACTGCCCAAGCAAAAGCCATAGAAATATGCAAGTTCACACACCAGTGAAAATATTACATTTGTCAAAGTAAGTTTGACTGGGTGTTATTCTTAGAGCATGACAGAAAAATGAACACAATTTTGTGCTCCTACTCCTAGAAATCCTGGCCTAGCACTACAGTAGAAAATATGATCTGGGTTTTTTTCTCTGCAACACTTCTAATGTACCAGAGAAGATTTATGTAAAAAGACTAAAGGGTAACAGAAACAGTAACTACTATTTCCTTTGAGAAGATAAATCCAAACACAAGTTAACTTTTTCACGTATTTCATTGGTCAAATGGCATTTGTGAGGTGACTGAAAATGAAAATAATTATCCAGACAATTCATAGGAGAATTAGGGTGCTGACACAAATCTCAAAGCCCATTTCATAATAAAGAGCCCGTATTTCGGGAAGTGTTGATGGGCTGTGCATGTTCAGGGATATTGTGAAGCCAGGAATTTTAACTGCTTTTAAATTCAACAGAAATGGGAATAAACCATTTAGAGTATTTCATCCTTACTTAATATACTACTTCATCTCAAAAACATTAATTTGTGCTGTATTGGTCCCGTGTATGACAAAGGCAGCTTGTCGCAAAACAGGACTATTTTTCAATTTATATGCATATTATATATGGTATATTATGAACACTGATACAGACTCATATAGAAACACAACAAGTATTCAGCTAATTTCATGCAATTACATGCAAAATAATAGTCAATAGAGTCTCAAAATGCCTCACTATGACAATTAACAAAGAGTGAACCATAAGGAAAAATTTAGCTGGTGCTAGTGATGGGGAATATATTGTTTCCCAGAAATTAGTTTGTCACTAATAAAAAATAAACCCCCTTTCTTAAAGATGCACATTCTTTTCAGAATATGGTACATATATAATGTCTAAATGTGGCAGCATTGGATCATTTGACATCACCTAAATTGTTTTTGGAAAGTAAAAGCTCCTGAGAAGTTTCTAAATTATTAAAGCACCAAACAGATCTAAGAAACTCCGTATGTAAGGTACCCAAGGTCTGATTCCCAGATCCTATTTTAAGGAGCCAGGCAGCTAATAAGCCAGGACCATAAGGCCAAGGACTGAACCTGCAAATTTGGTGAGAACAAGGCAATGAGGGGAACAGTGAAGTGGCCAGAGCAGCAGCTGCTCCAGGGGTCCTTCTAGGCCTCCTCATGCACTACCTGTACCCCCTGCAATGGTTTCCCCATGCATACACTGAGGCAGACACCATCATAAACTTAATTAAACAACAGATTTTTTTTTTTTTTTTAATCCCATTGGCCTTTCATTTTTTTACAGCAAGGGAGGGAGCAAGGTGGAAAGAATCAGGTCCTGGGAATCAAGGAGAATAATGTGGACAATCCCAGACCACAAAACAGGGAAATTGCAATGGCATTATCCCACTCTAGAGAAGAATTAAAAAAATTAAAATGCTTTCTATTCCTTTCTCTCCATGCATCTTATCACGCAGAAAATAATAAAAGTGTATGCAGTGATGTCAGTCATGGGAAATGCTTGTAAAAGCACAGCAGTTTGGGACATTAAAAAAATAAGCTTGACAAAGCATTGCCAAGACTTTATGCAGTAAAATTTTATGCAGGATCACCAACAAGGGCTTAATAAGCCTGATTTCCATAGTTGAGGCCAGAGCTCTGTGTTGACTACTATATGACTACTTTTATAGCAACAGCATAAATTACCGCAATTCCATGCTTAGATCTATATGCTGAATTCATGAAGAGGCATTTATTAATTCATTAATACTTGTGATTATAGATGACCTATTTACTCATAAAAGTTTATGAAAAGAAAATCCAATGAGTTTACCACCAGAAATACTAAGTATATCAGTTCATAAATTTTCCTTTAAACATCCATCCTACAAACACAGAAGAAAATTCCTATGCTGCTCAAAATCAATGATAGATCAATGTCCACCATGAGAAAGACAATCACACTAGCCTTTTACTTACTCTTGGTGTTCCTTATTGCCACTTTCCAGCTAAAATGACAGCCTGCTACACCAATTTTTTAGAAAATAGCTAAGATTTACACTAAAGGAGACCTCCACACAAAACTGCTTAGTATGGTGTGGCAGGTCTTCCTGGCAGAATCTTGCTGCAATGGGGAATCGCTCCTTTTCTTTCTCATGTTACCCCCTGGAAATATTCAACAATGCCCGGAATTTTTGTACAACAGATATAGAAAAAGATAAATAAAACTTGAACAACTATTATGTGATAAAAAGCACCATGCTGCTTCTATTTTCAGCAAGATTTAAAAATCAGAATCAAACCTTTTTGTTTTGAGATGAATAGGCCATAATCAGAATTGTTGTTTTCCAAATAAACTCTAACCTTAAAGTTACAAAGAGTATGAAACTCCCAGAATACTTCAGTTTGACTGCACCAAGCTGAAATGCATGCTACCCTTTTTCTCCTTTCTTTTCTTGTTCCTCCCCTATCATTGGAAAGAAGATTTTAGAAATTCAGTTAGGAAGGGTCCCAGCAAAGGGTAATCAAATCTACAAATCAAGAAAGCTAACAAGATATAAAGTTTAACTCCAACAAGAATTTAGTCACTGACAGCAGGAGGCCAGCGAATCTATCCAAAATATGCTGTAATTGGCTGTTGTCAATTCTGGTCTGTAATCCCAAAGTTCTAGTGGAACTAGAAAAGGTAGCTAAGAAGGGCAACTGAAAGGACAATGAAATGACTTTTGTACAGAAAAGAAAAATAAAATACCCTAGATAGACTAAGTTTCTTCGGCTTGGAAGAATGACAGCTGAAGGAAGATTTAATCAAATCACAAACTCCTATTCACCAACACCTTAATATGAGTGACTAATCTTTTTCCTATTCACCACTACCAAGGAAGATATTAGTCACTTGCTCTTATAATGCAGAACATAAGAATTAAATGAAACTATCAAGATGCAATTTCAAGACACAGCATCACTAAAATTCCTGTCTTAGCTAAAATCAGCCATTCTTTTACATTTCCTACACTGCTTCATTTCAGAAAATCCCTTAAGAAAGTTGAACTATAACTTGAATATTTTTAATGGACTATATGTTCTCCTCCAGTAAGTTCCACTTTTATTCTTGCAGGGAAGTGGAGATGGGGAAATACACAAAGTCCTAGGGTTTAACATAAATGCTAGATTTCCAGCCATGCACCATCCCCTGACTTCATCACCTGAAAAGGCAGAACCATGACTTACTGAAAAAACCTGCATATTTGGGGAAATTAAGGACATGTAAGTCCAAGCTTGTTCTAAAGAGTGGGAGAGTTGTCCTGTTTTCATGTGTGAATAAATGTTAAAAACATGAAACAGGAAGGACTAATGAAAAGACAAGAGTGAACACAGCTGCAGATAACTACACTGTCAAGAGTTAATGTCTGGACACTTACTGATTTAACTGGTGTATCCAGCAGTCCCTATCAACCACCCCCCTTGGGCACATGCAGCCTAGAGACAGATGTCCATCAGTCCATCAGATAATGGAGTAACATGTTTGACTACACATTTCAGATGTTAAAATTGATACAATCACCTCATTTTGATGAAGCTATGCATCAGTTCAGTTCATCTGCAATACCAGCACACTGAGGAAAAAATTGTTTAAAGGAAAGAAAAGGCATTCACATCTAGGAAGAATACTACTTATAGAATATTTGCTTTATTTATTGTAACATTCACTCATGTAAATTCAGTAACATCTTAAGAGAATACAATTATTCCAGGTTAACACATAGAAATTAACATATGCTTTTATTTTTCATGCATTTTCAATAGGCTATCTTCAGAATATGTGACTTCCTAGGACAAAACATACAAATCTTCTTGCTTTTTTTTTTTTTTTTTTTTTTTTTTTTTTTTTTCTCTTTAATGGAAAGGAGAAAACAGAAATAATAAAACAATAATAGAAAAAGCAACATACAAACCTGATGAGTCATAAGTTGATAACATGAAGAGATAAATAAGCATCAAGTACATTTAATGTCTCTCATCTCTTCTACATGTTTGCTGAGCTGGCAATAATTTCCTAGACTTCATCTTACAGCTGGTGAGCTTCAAGCTACCTTTTCCACAGAAGTTCACAAATACAATTTCTGTACTTCTTCCATTTCCACTTTTTGCAGGAGAGGAGAAGAACTGTGTTACTCCTGAAACTATATTTATTTAAATAAAGTTTCAGGAATAATACAATTCTTCTTTAGCAAGGAGGTAAAAAAAAAAAAAAGAAAGCGATCTTGATTTCCATTTCCTTTTACCTTGGATTCTCATCTAGTAAGTCTAAAGATTCTTTTTCCAATTATGTACTATGCCTTGCCTAACTTGTTCTGAATTCTTAAAGGCTTTGAACACCAAGTTTTAAGAAAAAAAATCTCTATTTTAAATGCCATAACTGAGTAACACTGTCTTCTGGGAAATGTCTCCGTGAAAGGAAGGCCAGGGTGCCTTGGCCCTAATGTGCAGGAATTATCCCTAC
>WEIU01016627.1:0-37522 GCA_013389925.1 Aegithalos caudatus
AATGAAAATGCTGCAATCCTATGTAAATGTGCAGTGCACAGATGCAAATCGAGAATAATCTTTTACCTCTTTACTACCTAATTTAAATCATTAGCTAAATTTCAGTTTTAAGTTAATGAGATTTTGCTCATTTTTTTTTCTTTAGTTCCTTGATGTTTTCTCTTGTTTTCTGGTGGGTTTTTTGTTCTGTTATCATTATGTTATTTATACTATTACGTGTTTTTCCTTTGCTTTAATTTCAAGCTCAAGATGCAGAAATATTGAAAATTTGTAATGAATGAAATACCATACGTTTTTGGTGCTGAGTGTCATGTTGATTTAGCACTTCCTTCTCTGCACCTTTTGAGATTAGATCTTTTTCACAGTTTTCCTCTTGTTTCACTGATGAATATATGAATGCTTTTGACTAATCACATTGAGAGGTGCAAGCCTGCTAAATTCTTTTTCATTTGGTAGTAAATTTTTCTGGAATGAAATTGAGCATTTTGGCTGCTATCATGCCTATTACCTATTTCTCAAAATAAAAGTGATTTAATGCCTCTGAAATTATGCCACTGAAAACATTTAAAGAGTGATGGTAATGGATTTCTATAAACAAACAACCACTTAGTCAACAAAAGAGACTGCAAGAGACTCCTTTTATCACTTCAGTAATATCTGGATCCTGAAAGTTTGTGAATCAGCTACTAAAATAACTACAGATGCTGCTGTATGCATTAAAAGTGAAATAACTTAAATAAGTCATAGATCTTGTGGATATGACATGGAAGCATATTTATAGCTTGTGCTTGAAATTTAAATGGAGGACCTGAATTAAAGTACCTACCCTTAAAGTATAGTTTAAAACACATTTAGTCTTTGTTAACTACAACTCTAAAATAGAAAATTCTAATTATTTGTCATAAACTGTAAACATGAAATGCTTTTCTAAGCCTTCTTTTGAATCAAATTATTAGAGGAAGAAACCCACCCAGTGGATCTGAGTTCACTGTCAAGCAAATTATTACCTGGCTTCACTACACTGGGCTTCAAAGATGAACGAAGAAATAAAGGTAAATACCAAAGACTATGTTTTAACTTTGTATTTATTAAATGTTCAAGCAATTACTTGATATAAAATAATTTCAGTTTATACTTGTCTCTATATGAAAGTTTGCTTGGTTATTTTTATAATATAATTCCATTAACAGCAGAATGCAGTTTTTATTAAATTGAAATGTTGCTTATTAAACATAATTTAATGAGCAGTTTATGGATTAATATTTTACCTTAGTGTTATAGCCACACTAGAAGATTTCCAATAATGGTAGTCCATTTCCTCTGGGGGAAAGAGTTTTTCCATAGTAATTGCACTTGAGTTTAAAAGACAACTTCCAGTCGTTTGCATTTTTGCAACATATGACAAAGATTTTTGCAGACTGGATTTTTTTTCCCTGGTATTATTGACAGTTTTTAATAGTTTCTAATCTGCTGTCCAGAAAACGTCTGGCAACCAACAGTAAAGTAGATGCACAAAAAATGTAGAAATACAAAAGGGAACGTGGCCATGAACCTTTTTCTTCTCAGCATGGAGTGGATAACTTAGTTCTTGATTTTCAGTAGTATGTTTGTTTATATGGTTAAAATAGTTGTGCTGATTCTAGAGTCTGGAAGTGTCCTTAAGATACTGCTCCTGCTTTCAGTTGAGGACAAAAAATACATGGCACTTTCTGTATCTGTTTGGGAAAACACAATCTTCTTTTTCCCCCAAGTGATCTGTGACACTTGTGGTAATCATTTGTTGTGTCTTCTCCCTCTGTAGTAACTTTTCTTACCAGTGCAAATACAGCACCTTCCTTGCAAAACAACTCTATATTTCATGATTTGAAACCAGATGAGATGGAGCTCCTATACTCAGCATATGGTGATGAAACTGGGATCCAGTGTGCCTTGAGGTAAAGGCTTCCTTATTAGGAAGGCTAACTTCTCATAGCAATTTTTTGCAAAGGAATTTAAACTAGATCTCAACTAAGAGCCTCTGAATCCTGATTTTTTCTAAAACTTATTTTTAAAATAAGTCACTGTAAAAATTTGAGGCTAGCTTTCCTCCTTCTTGGGTTGTTTTTTGGTTTTTGTTTGTTTGCTTTTGGATTTTTGGCAGCGGGGAACGTTTTGGGGCTGTTTTCAGTTTGTCCTTTTAAGCTATTCTATTTTATTGCAAGGTTGTTATGGATCTTGTTATTAAGGTCTTCAACCACAGTATATTATAGGTTGCTTTAAACCCTGCAGTAAATTATTTTAAAAGGCAAGTAATGTATTTCAGTGGCTTTAAAACCATGATGTTTTTGAACAGGTTTCAAAAGAGTTAAAGCTACTTGAAAAGAAAAATGCCACTTACCATTAAATTGTTGATGTTGGAGGGAAAGAAATATTTTCAAGCTTTTTATCTCTTGTGTTTTGTCTTTAACCTACCATCAGTGATACTTCAAGTAAAAATTTGCTGGTACTTGTTGCAGATCTACTTTCTATTAAAATAAAAGAAAAAGCCCTATGTCCTTAATTGCTTTTCTAAAGCAGCATAAAAGATTTAAAGAAAAAAGAAAATGGAGGTATAATGCAGTGTATTTGAGAAAACATATTTTAAGTGGAAGTAGTTTTTAAGAAAGTAAATGTTTTCTGTAATGCTTATCTCCATTCCTGCTAGCTTACAAGAATTTGTGAAGGATGCTGGAAGTTACAGCAAGAAAATAGTTGATGATCTTCTGGACCAGATCACTAGTGGTGACCATTCCAAAACTATTTATCAGCTAAAGCAGGTGTGTCCTGGGTGCACTGAAGTGTCACAAATTCATCAGAATAAGAATGAACCTATTGGCTCTTTAATGTGTGAGATACTTTGTTTTCCACTGTCAGTTTAAGCAGTGGAATTTTAGCTGTTCAAGCAACCATAAACCGAATTAATCAACGAAGGAGGAATCCTTTTCTCTGGCTAGGTCAGTTCTGCAGTGTGGTTCACTTTGTGACTGCAGAAAGGAGGAGGCAGGAGAGGCAGCATAGCAGGGACCAAGCAACTGGATGGAGTTTGGGCAGCCTTGTCACTCAATATCATGACATACATACAGATTTCTGAGTTATATTGCAATGCTTTTGTTAAGGTTTTGGGTTTTTTCGTAATTGAAAAGCAAAATATATTTCTCATGGAAGGATTAATTATTTGGAACATGGAAATAAAGTTAAAAAACAGATTAGTTATCACTATAAGGTGTCTGTTACCCCCCCCCAGTTCTAACTTGTACATTTATGTAATGTGTCTACAGAGAAAACTTTTAACTCCTTTACAAAAGCACTTTCCTGTGTATAAGATTTATACTAAGATTGGAGAAGACAGTTTTCTCAAAAATGTGTATAATTCTACTGAGAATGTTTGCCTTCCCAAGAGAAAATAAGCTAAAAAAACCTGCAAGATTTCTGAAGATAAATTTCATGTTCACTTTGAAAACCACTCTTAGTTTGAAATAATTGTCTGCTATTTAAAATGCTGACAACTCTGAAAGATTGAAGAATAAAGAAATGTAGGCAGGGTGGGAAGACGGAAAGTACTTAGGCTTCCGGATGTTGTGGAAATGAGATTGTGCTACATCTTTGCAGACTTAGAAGTGGAATAGGGTGGGTGGTGTTTGGAAATAAGGAGACAATAGAATGAAAACCACCAATGATCCTTTAGAATTTTTCGGGTGTTTTTTCCCTGTGGGAAAAAGATGGTACATATAATAGGAAGAAATGTAAAAGATTAGTTCAAAAAATTAAGACAATGTTTTGAATACTCTTCTACATATAGAAATGTGTATATGCAACACAGTCAACTTAGCTTTAAAATAAAATGTGCCTTTGTCTTTTACCGTGTTTTTCTATGAATGTTGTTCCAGGTGAGAATATCTGAAGACCTCTCATATGGTCAATGGCTATTTACACTTGAAAATGCTGTTCAGTGGTGACATGTGTGGTTATACTCTGATTTTACACAATTAAGTGTCATATACAATTACACAGTTCAGTGATCATATACATGGTGTTGTATGCTTGAGGATTTTGTACTGCTGCATTTGAGTAAGAATTAGTATCTGAAAGTACAACCTTAATGATCTGTGATCAGAATTTATTGAAGTAATTATAAAGGTACTGCATTTGAACATAAAGTTTATGAGCAGAAGAAATAGTAAAAGGGCACTCAAAGATTAGTTAAAATGCATAATACTAAAATATTTAAGAACAACTGTTGCATTCTAATTGCATTACAGATATGTGAAAAAGGTAGCTGTCTCTAGCCTCCTTTTGTGTGTGGTTTGAATATACTTGAGATAGTACAAGAAAGATGTCTTTCTCATGTATTGAATGTAAGTTATTGGTATTCTTTCTTTCCAGAGGCGAAACATCGCAGTAAAACCACTGGATGAAGTTAAAGTAAGTTATGCTAGTACTCAGTCTGTTTGTTCAGGGTTTTTAACTGGGAAAAATGTTTTGGCATTTAAAATAGAGGAAGTTAAATTCTCTGAGCTTGCAACTTTCAAATTCTTTAGTTTATTTAATGTGCCTCTGTTCTGTATGGTAATACAGAAAAGATTGATAAGTGGAGTACGCGAGAAAGGAGAGACTTTAGATTATTCCTAGAGAGGCTGTCCGGGTTAGTTACAAATTGTTGGCATGACTGTATGTGATTGCCCTAGAGAAGAGCTGGTCATTTTTTTTTTGTGAAGGTTATACTCAAACATCACAAAATGTCAGTTTTCTGTGGTGGCCCAGCACCTCATTGTGGAATACCAGTAAATTACGCAAATTAAATTATTCTCAGGGAACATTCTTAGTAGATATAAACTATAAAATGCTAAGATCTAAAGTATTTTCTTTGTTCTTTAGGTTCTGCCAGTTCTTATAAAAGAAGAACACAAGTTGCGTAATACCTGTCTGGATTCTTCCAAACAGATTATGGTAAAATGTTTGGGGGATAGGGGAGAGAAACAACAGGGAAAAAAACATAAACAAAAAAGTAGTTTGAGATACTATTTTGTTTCTGAGGTAGAATATTAAAATTACATTATCTGAAATAAGGTTGCAATACTGAAAATGAATTCTCTGCTATTCAGTCTGGTTTTATTTGTGGCTATATTGTTCTTCAGCTTATTTTAGCATGCATAACTAAGTCTCAAAGGCAGAAAGATCACATAGGAATCTGAAAGAGATGCTTGACCTGCAGATCAATATTTGAGGTTCAGCCTGCTGTAAAGTTGGAAAAACCCCATTAATATTAACCAGTTTTACCATATCCATTGAAAACGTCTATTAGAAGGTGTGGGTAAATAATGCATATCTTATGCCTTTACAGCTACTAATAGGTCTTTCTTTAAGTGGTACTGGTTTTATCTTGCAAATTATTTGTGACAACAGAAGATGTGCACTGCGTTCTGTGGCAATTCACATAAAAATTATATGGGTCACATTAGAGCAACTAAAAAATCATAGTTTTATAAATATTCCTCATGTTTTGTGGAAAGGTATGGATTTCTGTAGAAGGTGACTAAGTTATTTCACATAAGTTCTAGGTTTCATTTTCATATTTCTAGAGGATAATATCTGGTTGTGTGTTTACCTGAGTGTCTCATTTCTCCTGCTGGATCAGGCCTTCTCAGAGATTTCCCTTAGAACAGGTTTTGAAGCTTAGTGACTCTGATTTCTTCCTTTGTGCCATTACATTAGCAATATTACAATGGGTGTGGAAATAAAGGGAGTTGTAGAGTACAGGCTGTATTTCGTTATCCAGATGCACAGGAAAAATACTGGAGGCCCGTTTCAGCTGCTACTGTGAAGGAGGCCCACTTTATAAAAAATTTCAATAAATCCAGTTTTCACATATGGAGAAGATGAGGGACACTGGTAATCCTTCCAGTTGCTAGGGTTCTGCCATGAGACATGGGTGAGTTGAGTGTGTAATTGAGTTTCAGCAGTCCCATATCACGGCATAAAAGACTTGGACTACTGTGCACATCCCTGACCATTCATGTGACATTCTGTCATCTGACTGGAACCTTTTTGAACTGTCTCTGAATTTCAGGTTAGCCAAGATGGTTATGGATGCTCCAGTCGCATGTTGAGATAACACTTCTGAGAGAATGAATTTGTACCTTAAACATCGTAAAGTATATGTGACAACTTGTCACTCTTGCTAATTTTTTGTTTCTTGTATTTTAATAGGTTGGAGAATCTGCTGGAGACAGCAACACTTCTGACTTGGATTTTCTCTCCATGAAGCCGTATTCAGATGTATCTCTTGACATTTCTATGTTGAGTTCATTAGGCAAGTAACTAAATATACAAGACATCAGTTGTGGTTTAGTTGTACCATTTAGACAAATTAACAGCTGGATTTGCTAAGACTAAAAAAAGTGTTTGAAAAGTAGTAATAAGTATAGATTTGACAGAGGTAAAAGTCTAGGGTTCATAAATGAGACCTTTCTCTGTTTTTCCCTTGAGACATCCATGTGTTATCCAAGCTAACTTTCATGGTATAACTGAAGATTGTACCTCATTATTTTTATAGCTTTGCTTGTATTTCTTGTCTTTATAGTAACAGAAATCTTAAGAATCAGTGTGAAGCTTTCACTCAGAAATGATGTTGCTTCATATGATGTCTTTTAAAATAGATTGGGAATTAGATAAATATGTGAATCTGATCATATTGCCACTAGGAATATCCCAAAGCAAAAATTGAAAGAAACTTCTGGTGCTGGATAGACTTTATCTTCAGTTGTGTAAAAGAGTTTGGATGCTGTTTCAAATACATGTTATCCTTGAAATAGTTATCCTTGAAATACCACAAGAAGTACTGTTGCCATTTCTGGAGGCAGCTGAGTTCGTCAAATGTCTTCAAAAATGTAATCTGAGCAAACAACCTGCTTATGTTTTAAGGTACTTTTAATTCTGAATGTTGAAGAGGCCAAACTAGCTATTATAAAACGCAACCAAACTAATCAAAAGCTTAAAGGGGAAAAAGACTTGTACAAATTTCTCACATGGGTGCAGTTTGAAAAGCAATTGTAAGCTCTGATAAGCTCACTCTAATTTTATTGCAGTTCAGTAAAGAATGTATAAATGTCCATTTTATAGATAATGTTTAGACATATCGGTCTAACTATAAATTTCATGCACCACTGAAAAGTGCTTATATTTTCTTCTTTCACCTTTCTGTAAATAATCATACTGCTAGATTAGTTGACTTCCAGAGAGAGTTTATGACATTACTTTTTATCATAATTCTTGCAAAATTAACATTTAAGAAAGAGAAGGGAAGGAGTTTATCTTCCTGTTTACAGTTGAGGGAATTTTTGTATGTCATTGTGTGAAAGAATAGCATTTATTGGCACATAGGTCCAGTTCTTTCCAATTTCACAATTTAATTTGGCTTATTACAAAATCAGTGTAGCTGGAATAGATACTGTTCTTAGAACCTTCTATGATGGGGATATCTTTGCCTCCCTAGGTTTTGTGTTCTGTTTTACCTGTATTTTGAGTTATTTATTTAAGATATTTAAGTGATCTTCTTGCTGACTCTCTTTTGCCACAAACTAAATGTGTTGTTTACTGGGAGGGTGGTGAGGCACTGGAACAGATTGCCCAGAGAAGCTGTGGATTCCTCATCCCTGGAAGTGCTCAAGGCCAAGTTGGATGGGGCTTTGAGCAATCTGGTCTGGTGAAAGGTATCTCTGCCTTTGGCAGAGGGGTTGGAATGAGATGGCCTTCAAGGTCTCTTCCAACCCAGGCCAGTCTGTCCATGTCCGGCATTTAACAGCTAAGGGAGACAAATTAAGCTTTCACAGCTGTTTAAATGCTGGGAGTCAGTTCCGTTTCAGCCATTTCCATGTGGATTTTTCCTTCATTATCCAATACTGCACAGGTCTGCAGCTGTTGCTTTTAGAAGTGTGAGGGAAAATGCAAGGTTGAGGTAATTTGTGTATAGACAATGCTTGTGTTAATTAAGTTTGGAACTTTTTTATAGCGACTTAGTAATTCATGGGTCAATGGACATGTGCTAATTATGTGTTTTGGTTGATGGCTCTTAGGAAAAGTGAAGAAGGAGCTTGATCATGATGATAACCATCTACATCTGGATGAAACAACTAAACTGCTTCAGGACCTTCATGAAGCTCAGGCTGACAGAGTGGGATCCCGGCCATCGTCCAATTTGAGTTCCCTCTCCAATACCTCTGAAAGAGACCAACATCATCTTGGTAAAGTTAGCTGTGTCACAAAAGTTGCAGTACTTGTGCTCTATTTGAAATAGGTTTAAACTTACATTGTAATTTGCATAAATCTTTATGGAAACTACTCTGATAAAACAGTGTGCTGACTGATCATGTTTTAATTTTTAAATATGCCTGGCAGAGATAACTAACAAGACATACTTTTGACCTCCAGAACTAAAACTACTAATTGTAATTTCCTATTTTTTGATTAGATGTGATTGAAGTAATTACGAAGTAAATTGATAACTCACTGGCAAATCCCTATAATAAGCATTTGCATTTGATGCCCTTAGTTACACTCAGGAGTATATAATTATTATTTTACTTCAGCATAGTTGTGTGAAACAAGTAACAAGTGGGATTCTACAGTAGCAATTCATTGTCAACTGTAAAATTCAGCGATAAGATGGGATGATAGTGTACATACTGTTTAAAAATGTGCCATTTCTGAGAAGGTAGAAGATGTTGGATGGATGATACTGAGTTGCATTTTGTATAATTGTTCAACTCAGAGTAATAGCTTAATGATAACTTTTCCAAAAATTATCTCAGTTACTAAGAAGCTTGTGATTTCTTTTTCATAATCTCCTCTTTAAATGTCATTTAGATGTCTGTCTTACTTTAGAAGTCTAAAAGGAACATGTGAAATAACCATGCTGATTATATGTATAAATATCTGTTAATTTTTTTTCTGTACTTAATAAGTTTTGATTTTTCCCCCATGTTCAACAGGAAGCCCCTCTCATCTGAGTGTTGGAGAACAGCAAGACATGGTTCACGATCCCTATGAATTTCTTCAGTCTCCAGAAACCTCAAATGCTACTAGTAACTAATATGACATGTACTATATTTATTTTGTATTTTAATTGTATTATGTTTTTATAAAGTTTTTGTCCATGACAGAAACTGCATTTTTGTCCTCTTTTCTATGAGGATTGCTGTATAATATTATCATGTATACAGGATTAAACAAGCAAACATATAAAAAACCCCAACCCCGAACTAATTAGTGAATAATGTCATTAGCAATGTACCAAGGACTGCTTTCATTTTGTTTGTTAAAGGAAAGTGTTATCTACTGGTGAATCTTGACTGAAAAACAGTAAATAATGTGTTAGAAAATTTTATATTTTATAGACACTGAAAAGTGATAATTTTCCCAGAATCATGGCAGCAGTAATTAAATATTTGCAGTACAATTATCAACTAGTTCTGTAGATAATTGTTCTGTTTCTAATATACTGTTCAGTTTAAGACCTGAACATCTCCAAGGAGGAACAAAGAATTACATTAATTGGGATCATTACTGTGTTTTCCATCTCCAAAGGCTGATCTGTAGAAACTGTTTTTAAACATATCCCCATATTTTTCAACCTTTTTTAAATCACTCTAGAGATCATTTAATTTGAGAGTAACAGTAAAATGCTCATTTACAAAACTTCTGCCCTGGATTTGAAAAAGATGAATGTTACTGTGATCCCTTCTATCTTGAAACACAAAGAAAAGATAATACTTGTATTTTTAATATCATGTGTATATCTCATAAGAAGGAAAAAATACTGGATACGGTGTGCTTTTCAACAATTCCAAAATAAAACTTTTATAATACATCAATACTGAAACTGAGGGGTTTTGTACTATTGCTGTGTGCAAGCAGACAAATGTTATGAATTTACATTATTTTGTAAATATTAATAAAAATAGAAAAGCAGTTTTGATGTATAGCAAATCTGTTGTTCTTGCCATGGAAGAGTTTGCTTCCTTATACTGCCTGAAATACTAAAGAATTTTGGGTGGAATTCATGTGCTGCTTCAAAAGATGAATTTAATCATGACACACGTAGCTACAAACAAAAACACCTGTCAGTTTTTAGGAACCATCAAGGAAGTCAGTCAGATGACTGATAGTAAAGTCTTGATAAAAGTCTAAATAGGAAGATTGTTTCATTCCAAGCAAGTGTGCTGAAGGAAGCACACAGCGAGGTTTTTCTGTCTGGGAGTTGTTAGGAACATGTGTGGCCATGTGCTTGGGCTCATTTGCTGCTCCTGCCTCCTGATTCATCATGACTGTGGGTTCTTCGAAGTGACATGGATGATCTGCTGCAAGGATCTGCATGGACACACAGCCTTGTGTCAGTCTGCAGCTTCCCAAAACAATTTCAGTTGAAAAGTGTCTTTAAAACTATGTGCTTTTGGATCTCTAGTGTCTGATTTCTCATACAGTAAATATAAATTGATTCCTGTAATAGACTCTAAATTATAATTACAGTTGATGAGGAAATCTTTATTGACACGCTATTGAATTGCCTGCTGTAGCTCTTGAATAAAATTCCCCAGGAGAATGTTTTAAAGTACCCCTCTAGAGGAATGTGCTGGTTTGTTTTGGTTTTTGTTTGAACTGCAGTGTTTACTACTGAAAACTGAAATAATGTGCAGTATCTTATTTGATACCTTCACCTTGGATTTCAGGCAGAATGCATTCAAACTCAGTGAAATTCTCTAGCGCAGCCTCTATGGGCTCTGTGAGCTTGTTGTATAAAAGGCTGGATGTTGTTTGCATCATTACTGTACCAGAGAGCACTTTATGCCTGAGGGAGGTTTGCTTATTTATTCAGCCTATCTGGCTGTTAAGCAATGTTAGTTATGCACAGCAATCTCCGACTGCTGTTCCGTGGGTGCCGGACAATCTCTTCACTGGGCCTACTGCCTGCATTCCCCAGGGAAAAAATGCTCCTAGGGCAAAACTTCTTCCCAGAAGCAAATACAAATGTTTTTGCTGTGGTGCCTTCTCATAAGTGGCAGATATTGACTTGTAACCTGTTTGCTGAATGTACTGAGGCATGTGACTAGGCTCACTAAGTGCCACAAGAAAAGCTTTCATGTTTCTTTGAGAAATCTCATTCTCCTAAATTTTATAGAAAGATTACACTCTTGAGTTTGGAGCATATGGTAAAAAAATGCTAAATTTTTTAAGTAAGTGGTTGAAGTAACATCCTTCAGTCACTTGTTTGTCACAGTGCATTTTTACTGATTCTCAAGCTAAAAGAGCATCTCTTGCTCCTCTTCCTTGTTGGTGTATGTGCCTATGCTTGTATGAGTGGTACACTGTTGCATTTTCCAAATGATTCTGGTTTATTTGAAAAAAAGCCTTAAGAAATTTGCCAGTCCTTTCCTTGCTTGTTTGAAGGGTAAAAAATCCTCTAAGCCATGTCTTTTTTGTTCTTGTCTCTGCAGGTGGTGAGTTCATATACACAAAAAAGCTTTGACCGAACCAGTAAAGGCCTCTAATCTTATGGTCATATTTAAATACTAAGAATTTGAGAAACTTGATTTAGTTTTTTGAGTTTATTTAACATATATCATTATTTACCTAATCTGAGATAATCACAATTCCTTTCTAGTGTGTTTGGTAGATAGTTCCTGGCTCATTTGGGCAATGACTCTGTGTCCATGGCACCCTGTTCAAGTCTGTAATACATAACGTGTAACATCTTTTAGCTAGGTGGCACTATATGTCAATAAACTTTATGTGAGTTCCCATCATTTGGAATATTCTGCCCTTGAAATAGAGGGGAAATGCCCAGGGTGTTTTGTAAAATCTACCCAGGGGTTCTATAAAAATTGAGAAAATTAAATGCATTTTTTCTATTTTTTTCCTCTAATAACTGCTATATCAAAAAGTGTATTGTACTAAGGTTGTGAGCCATGTTAAGAGAAATCTTAGATCTCTCTTCCACAAGGTGGAAATATATCAATGAAAATGTAAAATCGTCTAAGTGACTGTGATTATTCTTTTCTCTTTTGTATGACTATCGTCAATCTCGTGTTTTAGCACAGTCATCTTCAGTGGCAGCAAAGGGAATGTTGAGACTGTATTGTACACATAGCAAACATCTTTGTAAACAAGGATTCAGCATGGACCAACTTTATTCCAGTCTCTGAGATACACAAGTAAATGGACAGAATTTACCTGAAAATATTAAGTGAAAAATAAAAATAAAATATCTTTCTAATATTCCTCCCTTGTTCATGATTAAAAAAGAAAAGGCACAAAGACGTTTTTAAAGCCTTGTAGTTTTTTCACTTTCTGGCAGATGCATTGCTACGATGAAAGATTTATGCAGATGAGACTTGAACAGCTGACCTGCAGAAATAACCTGATTTCTCCACCATTCTTCCAGAATGAAGGGCTGGTTCTTGCCACGCCACTCATTTTTCTGTTTGTTGCTTTGCTGTTGTTTATCTACCTGTCTACAGTAGGTCTTGGAGTCTGTACACCATTATTTCCATATGGATGGAAATGTGCTGCTTTTTCTGGTTTGTTTTTTTCTACTTTTCTACCGTCCTTGGAATATGTGTTACTATAAATGCTTATCCTTGTGCTGATGAGGGGAAAAGAAGCCCATCCACCTCACAAGGAAGGCTAGGCATTTATTCCTAGTGTGTTTAAACTCTCACTTGACTATTGTAGAACTTAGTTTATGTGGATGTGTATGTTTATGTAGATGATATGTAGGTGTTTATGTTTTTTGTGTTGCAGGAGGGTATGCATGTATGTAACTGTAAATGTGAATTATGTGTTTGAAGGTCCTTTAAGTAAAGGGGGAGGGGGTAGGAGAGTGAGAAGAACCACAAATGTTTGGAAGCCAGGGGAAATGCTTTTCAGTTGAATGATTTTTCCCAGACTGATCAGAAATTACTATAAATCTCAGTAAGGCTGGATGCTGTTTGTGCAAGGAAAGACCCCTCAGAAACAGCCCTGTGAGAAGCAGAATGCCCAGCTCTCCATTTGCTTATGGGGCACTCAGTCCATGATTGCAGAATTAAAACTTGGTGAATCTGTCATGGAATTATGAACAAACACTAACTTTGTTTTCAGAAGGGTCAATTTGGATAACATGAAATACCTTGTTTTACGTTAGGTTTGCTTCTTTGGCAGTTCATTACATTACAGAGCACAGTCTGAAGTTCTGCAAAATGTCCAAATAAGACTCTTCATTTACATGGGAGAGGGAGAAAAGTTTAACAGCATAATGAGAAAGAAAACACTGATAGGCAGTAGTTCATTCACTTTTTATGTACAAAACATAGATTGTTGCTAGGAAATGGTTTGGTGTCAATGGAACACTCTTATGACAGCACTGTAATTCTTGTTGAAACAGAGGTTGAGCAGTCAGTACAGCTGTAGCTCTAATGCCTAAGGTCTTTTGCAATGTGTTTAAGAAAACAGTCTTAATTGTGTCCCTGCTTTTGCTTCTTTTGAACATACTCTGAAAAAAAACAGGTTGCTGATGATTATCATTCCTTTATAGACGAGTAACAGTCTTGCTGAAGCTCTGATGTTCCTGCAGTTGTGTTTTTTTCTGTCATTTGCATTATTTGTATTATCAGCCGAGGAGATGTGTGTCATTTGTGTTGTGTCCCATAATCATTTACAATGCTGGAGAGATCCAGGAAAGGAAGACATCTAACAGCATGCTGCACTTCTTGCTCAGAAGTTCTTGGAAGAGATGACAGATGAGGTTATCCCATTCAGAGGTCTTCCCATATATCTATTTCTCTGGAGGAGAAAATAGGTCTAAGCTAGGAAAACATGAAGGATCCTACCAACTTCTGTGAAGCTTCATTTTGATGCTATTTTCAAAATATAATTGGTCTATACCAGCTGTAGAATGTAGTAAGAGCTTTTGATTGTAACACTTACAAAAGTATAAAAGAAAAGGCAGCCAAAACAGGCATTTCTCACCTATTTGCCAAAGTGTTTCTATGTTCTAGCTGACAGAGGATTTAAATACAAGAAATATTGAGACTTTTTTCCCTAAATTTCTGCCTCTTTTAGCAGATATTTGAAGAGGCAAAATCTTAAAATTTCTGTGTCTCTGCACTGGTCCTTTCTGAATCAGATATTTTTTTCTCCAGCTTAGCTGCAGTTCTGTTTCTGGTGAATAATAACTTTGCCTAGACATCATGGGAAATAATTGTGTTTGGGCACACAATGAGACTTCCTGGAGTGCTGAAGAAAACACACCTTCCCATTGTCCTCGTGTTGTGTCAGTGAGCAGTCATTCTCTTCAAAATATTGCTAATTGCTGTCATAGTAACAAAACAAAAACATGGTGTGGCAACTATTTTCAGCTTTGCACGTGTTCTCTCTCCTGGCTGTAAAACACTTCAGTTTTTAACCAGGGCAAGAGGTGTCCTCTAGTTTAAGCCTGGCATGGATAATTTTTTTTCTGAACAATGGTCCAGGTGTATGCAGGGGCTTGTCGTTTTTTGTTTTGGTTTGGTTTAGTTTTGTTTCTGTTTTGTTTTGTTTTGTTTTGTTTTGTTTTGTTTTGTTATGCTGGGTGTTTTCAGGCAGATGGGTAGAAGGCTTAGAGGTAGGAGGACAACCATTGCAGAGTGATTAGCTTATTCCTAGCTGCTCTTTGAACTTGTGAACACCTCTGCAGCTAGGATGGGATTGGCACTGGAATTCTGGGGGCTTTTGCAATACCAGCCCTTGTGTTCTTTAGCACAAGATGAACCAAGCAAAAATTACCTCAGGAGCTTCACAGGAAGTTGTGGTCATACTGCAACTTCTGGGGAAAGAGGGTTCCTCAGATGGCTGTAGCAAAAGAGCCAAGAAAACAGTGGGAAGGAGGGTGTGATAAGCTGGGAGGCAGGGAACACTTTTGGAGGAATGGGGGCTATTTATGAACCAAGAGTGCACAGCTTTCATGTGTAATTTTCATGTGTAATTTTTTCCTTGGCTTTCTGCCTTCTTTGCACCAGCTAATGACTTGTAAGAATTGGAAAGAGCACCCAGAAATGTCCAACCCTGAGGAAGGCACTTCATCTACTTCTGAATATTAGGGAACATTTAATAGTAAATTATTGTCTTAGGATGTAATTGGGGAAGAATGAGGATGAGTTAAGGAAGAAAAGGGAGCTTGAGGGGTTTTTGAGAGTATAGATTTACTTCCTGTTTTGAAGAAGGCATGCTGACCTTGCCACATGGGTTTGATTCCAGGGAGGAAGATTCAAAAATGTGCAATAAAGAAGATTGTAATGAAGGATTAATTAATTCCAAGTACTAATAATTTGATTTTCAACCCACACAGTTCTGTGGCATGTCACAGGCTACCTAAAATTTGAGAAAGGGTGAAGAGTGATAATTAGCTTTCAGTCAGTATGCATTTAAAAATCTGAAAAAAAATATTCTCCCTTCTTAATATTGAAAATCTACTCATGCCAGTGAGAGGGAAAGGTGCAAAATGAACATAGGTCTAACTTGCACAGGAGGAAGATAAGATATGCTGGATAATTTTTTTTAATTTTTCTCTTATTATATTGAAGCTCTTACCAATTAAAAAAAAACTTAAGTCATTTGATACAAAACTGTTAGAAGGAGCACATACTTGATCACAGTTTGTTCTCTTTTGAGCAATTTTGAGCAATTAATGAATACACTTGATGTTTTCTTAGCTTATTTTAACACATTACTGGTCTTCCACCTTATTTTTTCACCCTGTTGCCACTACGGTTGACCCAGCAGTGAAAAATGTTCTAAGAAAAATTTGAATTATTCTGCTCCAGTCTTTGATAGAAATAAAATGAACATGTCATCAAGAATCAACACTTATCTCTGCAAAGACAATGTATAAATTATTAGATTAAGGAAACAATTTCCAGGTTTTAGGGATATTCTGATTTTTATTCCTTTTTTGGCCATATTAATGAAACTTTATAATCATTTTAATTGTTCATACATGTACTCTCATTATATATATAAAATCCCACATCTTTTATTAAAGCAACCTTTTACTGCAATTTGTATCCTCACAAGCAGAGAGAAGATACTCTGCTCCTAAATGTTTAGAAATACTTTTCTAAAAATAATGTTGCTGCTTCAAGGTAACAGAATTGATTAAAGCGCTGCTTCTGTCTATTTTATGGATCTCTACAAATCTTTTTTTAGAAGTCTGTCACACTCTCTTACGTGTAGAATCAGGCCATTGCAGTATCAGTAGCTACTTTGAAACTGGCTCAAATTTAGTCATGTTTTTGTCATACTTGTTAAACTAAGGCCAAATTCACAAGTGGTTTCTTTCAGCAATTTATAAAGAAATCAGCTTTGAAATTTTGACTTCCCCTTCTACATAAATTTCAGGAATTTCCAGCTCTTACTGTGCTTCCAGTTTGTTTCTAGTCTATCTGTAAATATCCTTAAATTAGGTACCAATAGCTTGATTTGTTTTAGAATAATGTTAACTCTTCATTAGGATTTGGAGTTAATTGTTCTAAAAAGCAGGGACTACAGAACTGACTTGAAAGCACAAGTGCTCTGATGGAATTGGTTCTCTAAGGTAAGTGTTTAAGTCAAAACCTTGTCTTTTCCCTGGTCCTCCTAGTCCTGCAAATGGTAATAGGCTTTGTATTTCTATCTAGCATGTATTCACATTTACTCTGCTAAGCAGAACTCGTTACCTTGTGCAAACACATGGACTAGCACAAACTCTGCTGGGTTTGCATTCCAGGAAGTCAGAGCCATGCTACCCCAGCTCTGAACAGTGTGGTTTAATCACAATGGCATGAAATATATTGGCTAGGCATATCTTGGGATGTACCTCCTTCCCTCACTGAGCATTTTTCTTGTACTATTGCTCTTCCTCATTTTCTTGAACATATATGGAAATATTTAAAAAATAACAGTAGTAATAATGATAGGACTCCTTGAGCCATGCAAATCTTCAAGTATTTTTTTTTACATGCCTTTCAATCTTCCCTTTAACATGGTTGCAGAAGAAATATGACATTTGAACTTCTAAGGTTAGGTTAGCTGAGTGTTGAATGGATGTCATGTTACAAAGCTAAAATTCATTGCCTATAACTTCATATATATATTTGGTTTATATAGAGAAAACTGGAAATTTTTCTGTATTCTATGCTAATAATATGCACCATATTGGATTTTAAAATTTCTGCTTACAGGACTCATTCTTTAAAATACTGATCTATTAAAATATCTGTTATATATCTTATGCAAATATTTTTTGAAGAGCCGTGTTTATCTTTTTCTTTTTTTTTTCCATTCAATTGAATAATGCTAAATCTAATACAGAAAAAATATAATATTCTGTTAAATGTCCACAGGCAAGATTTGTATGGACAGCAAAACAGTTGAAAATGGTACCTTCTGTACCTTGTTTGATCTTTTTTCTGTAACAACATGGTGGACAAAATCTTGATCACAGTGGAGGTGCTTTGACTTAAGTGGAGGCAAAATTTGCTGCAGATATCTAGAATGTTCTTTTCTGTTCTAACTATTGCCAAACTATGAACAGTATGAGGAAGATGGTCAGAAGAATTTGAAAATATCTACGAGAGAGAGGAAGAAAAGATGCTGTATTAGGCACCTCTGATATGGAAAACAGCAGGATATGCTGTGGTCTTCAGAAGAGTCTGAGTCATTTTTTTTCTGAACAACCAGATGGTGTTTCTCTCTCACTGCCTGTCCTCCATCTAAGGAGAGCAGTAGTTGCCTAAAGTAATAAAAATCTGTAGGTTGGCCATCATTTAAAGGATTGGTGTTTGAAAAATCAAATAAACAGTAAAACTGTGGAAAGCAATTCATGCTGTTATTAAAAAAAATGTAGGAAGGAGGGAGAGAGAAGAGAAGAGAAAAAAGTAAGTATTTTGGTAAAATAACAGCGAACAGTCACCCTTTTCTGCTATGCTGTGCAAAGGCAGAGCCGAAATTATTTTACTGAACCTTGCATTTTGACACCTGGAAGGGAAATGACAACTCCTCAAATTTGTTTGAGATCATGTGGATTTATATGTTTCCGTGGACCTCCACCTTTTGGGTGTGTGTCTTTTGATGTATATGCGCATTTCGCCAAGCTGAGTGGGCACCACTGAGAGAAAGCTGGTTCCAGGTCACCTCTTTGTTTGTCAGTTTGGTTAATCCAGGTAAATAGCCCCAAAGTTAAACATCTGCGCCCTTAATTGAGAATACGTACAGTAGCATTTTGAGACATCTGGACAAAAAACACTGCACTCCATTTATCAAGCACAAAGAAGTTCTACCTTTTGAAAGTAGTGGCAGATCTTCCAAGTAATAATTTTCCATACCATTATATACTAAATGAAGTTCTAACAAAGGTTCTTTTGTGCTTTGAGAACAATAAATCTGAAGCTTTTAATATTTTTGAAGGATTTGGGTGTTCATTTTCTTGCTCTTTTACTGCTGCCTCAGAGCCAGAATTCTGATGGTTTATTTCTCTTATCTCCTGGACATTAGACTACAGTGTGAAACCTGTCCCACTGAGCTCACACAATGTGGGTTAAACTGCTTCTGACATAAGGCATACAGCAAACTTGTAACACCATTCCTGTTGGATGAAATTACTGAATAACTTTTGGAGAACTAACATTTCACTTTTGTCTTTAAAACAAAGTCAAAATCCTCTGGGTGATAACAATGAATGAATTAACAGTTTATGTGTCCACAAGCTTTCTTAAGCAGTAATGTGGAGCTTCTGCTTCAAATTATTTGCGTCTCTAGGTCCTGTCTTTTAAGGTGCTTCCTTTGTCTTAGGGCTTGGCCAATGTTAATAAGATATAAATATTTATACTGGCCTTTGAATTGTTAAATGACTCGAGCAACAGCTTAGCAACTGAGATAACAGAGGAGGTTATCTCTAGCATTCTGTTCTGTTCTATTTTGCTGCCAGAAATGTTATAAAAGGCTTTAGAAAAAATCATCTCGTGGCCAATGGTGCACAGGGACTACAACATTTTTGAGGTTTACTACTAAACAAACTGGCTTGCAATGACTTGTGGTGCTGTGCTGTAGTATCCCTGTTGTGATTCAGGATAGCCTTGAAACTGGATTTAAGAATGAAATGAATTGACGAAGTTATAACACCATGGGTGCAATGGGCCCAGAAAGATCTTTGCACTAAACCATAAAGCTGCAGACATAATTTTTGAGCAGTGTGAGTCAGTGGATCATAGTGCTATAAATGAAACCCTGCAATGTACAGACACACACCCTGTTTTATGTCAGTATATGTAATACATGTGTGTACTTCAGGCAAAGAATAATGCAAATCATTCTCCATTTCAAAGTGCTTTCTTTGCTGCTCTTCCTTGTGTTTTGTGTATTGAGGTTTTCTGTTTGTTTTTGTTTGGGGTATTTTTGTTGTTGTTTGTTGTTTTTTGTTTGTTTGTTTGTTTTTAATAAGTATGTCTATAATTTCATAGAATCACAGAATGATAGAAAGGCTTTGGTTGGAAGAGACTTTAAAAATAATCTCATTCCAAACCCCCTGCCATGGGCAAAGACACCTCCCTCTAGACCAGGTTGCTCAGAGCTCTAGCCAACCTGTCCTTGAACATCTCTTGGGATGGGGCATCCACAGCTTCTCTGAGCAACCTCTTCCAGTGCCTCTCCATCCTCACAGTAAAGAATCTAATCCTACTCTCTTTCACTTTGAAGCCATTCCCCTTTCCTATCACTACCTGGCGTTGTAAAAAGTCTCTCTCCATATTTCTTGCAGGCTTCCTTTAGGTACTGGAAAGCTCCAATTAGGTTTCCTTGGAGCCTTCTCCAAGCTGAACAATCCCAACTCTGTCAGCCTTTCCTCATAGGAGAAAGCAGCTGGTGCTGGTACTCTGAATATCTGAAAATTAACAAGGCTAGTGCAGCTTCTGAACTAGATTTCAGTTTATGCTTTGCAGCTCCAATATAGGAAATCTAACAGTGTTCTTGTAATTATAACTTTTTTTCCCTCTTGTTGCCATATTTAATGTTTTCTGTCCCTACAAATTTTACCAGTTAGTATCTCTTAAGAGCATGATCTCTTGTCTTAAGATACCTCTACAATGTGGGTCATGATGGTTGCAGTAAAGTAAATAGAAAAATATTCAGTCTTCTACCTGCAGAGCAGAGCAGAGCCCCTAAAATCATCATTAAAAAATCAAGCAAGGCTGTTGTGTCCTTCAAAGGCATTTATTCACTCTTGGACTGCAACATGCCATAAATGAATTGCCTGTGCAAATAGTGTATTTATTACTATACTGGGATCACTCCTCACTCAAAAAATAGTACTATTGCCCTGCTTTCTATGTAACATTATTTTCCACCTAGAAATGCCATCTTGTAGCCTTAAGTATAAAGCTAAGGGAAACCAATGTGCCATTAGAGGTGTTGTATGTAATCAGGCTGAAATGTGATGTTTCTTGAAAATTCCTAATGATTAAAGATCAAGCCAGTTCCAGATAAAAGATCAAGCGTCAGCTGTACCAAAATTTCAGAAATGTCATTGCTTGCTTTACCAGTTTCTCTCCAAGTTCTCAGGCAATTCACTCAGGTAATATTCATATGCAGAGTTTCTGCATTTTATTAAAAATTTCTTATGAGATGAAACTGAATTTCTTCAGCTCTGAGCTTTATTAAGCTAAGAACAAGCCTGCACTGCAAGTAGATTTTTAGCTTCCAATTAAAATTTCTAATTTTCTGCAATAATTCAGGATACCTTTGCTCACCTTCTCTTTCAAATAATATTACATGATATCTTTGTAGACAGACTGACAAGTTATGGACAAAGGAAGTGCACAGCAAGGTCCTGAAGGGCTGGACCCATGCACAGGGTTATGGTCAGTGGCACAAAGTCCATCTGGAGGCACCTTGCTAGTGGTACCCCAGGGATCAATACTTGGTCCAGTCCTGCTTATTCTCTCCATTAAAGGTCTGGATGATGGAGCAGAGTGAGAAGCTCAGCAATGCTGCAGATGATACAAAGCTCTGAGGAGTGTGTTATATACCAGGTGGGTGTGCTGCAATTCAGAGGGAACTTGGCAGGCAGGAGAACTGGGCAGAGAGGAACCTCATAAGGTTCAACAAGGGGAAATGCAAAATCCTGAGGAATGACCCCATGCTCCAGTACATGCCGGAAGCCCACTGTGCGGAAAGCAGTTCTGCAGAGAGGGACATTGGCATCCTTGGTGGCCTACAAATTTCCCACAAGCCAGCAATACACCCTCATGTCTAAAGCAGCAATCCATGTTCTGGGCTGCATAAAATGTTTTTGTCAGTACTGGTGAAAGATCTGGAATGCTGTGTCCAGTTCTGGTCTCCCCTAATACAGGTGAGATATGGACTTCCAGGAGCAATTCTAGCACAAGCTGACAAGGATGTTGAGGGGATAGGAGCACCTCTCAGATAGGAAGAAGCTGGGAGAGATGGGACTCTGATCTGGAGAAGTCTCATCAATGTGTGCAAATATCTGACAGGAGGGGATTAAGAAGAGGGAGCCCAATTCTTCTCACCCTATTGACAGGACAAGAGAAAATGGGCATGAATAAAAATAACATTTTATCACTTGCTCAGGTTTTATACTCTCTATTAGGCTGAACTAGGTGCCCACTTCCCCAGTGCTGGTTCTGGCTGACACTGAAGGCTTTCCTCTCCACTAATCACCTCAAGACATATAACCTGGTGACCTACTCATGTGTCCACACAAAGAATATCCCTCAGTGCCCTTTGTGTTGGGACAAGTATTTTTTTTCTTTTTTACAATAATTGGTAATCATTATTCATGTACTCCCTGAGATAATTATTGTTTTGGTCATCTCCTCTGATCCTTCTTCTATTGTCAGAAAGTTTAGGTCAATTACAGTTGAAGATAAGAGAAACTAAACAGCAAGGAAGAATAGTTGGACACCGAGTAAAATGTCAGGGCTTGAAGACAGGTAAGCTTATGTTCATTAAGATTCAAGTGAAGCAAAATGCTTTAACCTGCAGATATGTATCTTAAAAGCTGCAGCTGCAGACTGTTATATATTGGCCACTTTCCTGTGTAATTGTTCTGCTTTACTACCAGATTTCTTTTGCAGTATTCTGAGCAATTTACTCTCCTCTGTAGTTTATTTTAAATTTTTTTCCTAATATATTAACTTCTAACACATGTTAATAAGCTCTAAAGTTTTATGGTCTTGTATACTCCAAATTGGGAAAAGCATTCTATTTGAAAATATGCAACAAGTGTATTTTAGACATGGGATATTGGGGATATTTGAAACTAACCAAACACTACTAATATTTTCCCCAAATGGACAGATTCACTGGCTATTAGATTATGTAAGTTGATATCAATTTACATTTATAGCAAAGAGAATCAAATTAATTAAATTTGTTCAATTCCTGATCTAAGAACATGAAGAAATAAGTTTCAGTTTAGACAATGCTTATTATTTTAAGGAAGTGGGGCAGTAGTAGGGTGTAGGTTGTGGTCAGAGAGTAAGAAGAAGATATAAATTCAGTTATTTAACATGAGATTTCTGTATGTCCCATACACTTGTATGAAAACTCAGCAGAAAGCAAGACACTCTTTTACATTTCTAAACCAAGTCAGAACTAAAAATAACTTTTTGTAGTAAAATGTTCAGTTGAGGACATGAAGAAAACAAACCATGAAACAGTAAAGGCATGACTTTTTTAACTATAAGCATTTGTTTTCCAAATTTAACTTATTAATATTAAATGATCTTTTTAACCTAATTGTCCGGACTTGCACTGTGTTGTGAGGATTTCATGTCATCAGTTCAAGATTTTTTTTTGGTCACGAAATAAGAATTTTAAAAATCCCTTGTCACTTTGCATTTCCTTCTAGAAATCAGAGTTTTAGATCTCTTGAGGACTGATGGAGATCATCAGCACATCCTAACTTAGTTGGTTTTGAGGTACAGGAGAATGGGAGGCTCTAAGGCCTCCTTGCTGAACTGCTATCTAAATCTGGGGCTGGTAAAGACAAATTTTCAGGAAAGTCTTCAGCTGCAGTATAGCAAAACATGAAAACTCAACACTCAAACGTGGTAGGAAAAGTCAAGATTTAAGCTAACAATTTCATAAAAATATGTGGCTAAAACAGCATATAAATGTGTGTTTTAAAATAGAATTTTTAAATTAAAAATACATATCTGGCACTATATTAATAAAGGATTCTTTTAAACTTATTAGTGTTCCATTAATCTTCATTAATTAGAAAATGGAAACATTTTGAACTTTCAAACTGAAAAGGAATGGTGTTTAGGGAGCTTTTATTGTAATTTTTATTTTATTTTATTAGTTTTTATTTTTTATGGAAAGATGAAAAAGCAAGATCTTAGATTAGCTGTAAATTGACATTGCTATTTGATGTAAACAAAAAGATTTACTTTTCAGATAGATAACATTAATGTTTGATGTTGATATTTAAATAGAAATGTAAATTTAAAGAAAAGTTCCAATTCTATAAATTGATCTGGTACTCTCTTTTCCATTAAACAGAATGAATGAAATTTCACTCTTAAAAATAAATATACTCCCTTACATCCCTTTCAGTTTTCAGTTTTCCAAAGGTTTAACTTTGTTAAAATCTGATGGCAGAGATAAGGAAAATATTGCTCTCCCTGATGGGGATGGTAGAATTTTTTTGTAAGTTGTGATTTTTTTTAATTTCCAGAGTCTAGCACTCTGTTTTTGTAAATACAATTTACAGTAGGCTTAAGGAAGAAAATAACTATTTTCAACACTTGACAAAAGTTATAAAGCTTAGCATGTTTTTTTGCTCTCAGCTATGTGCTACAGGAAAACCTTACATAGTATAGAGAAATAACCAATCTGTATTTTCTTTCCTTAAACTGATGCAGCATTTTAAAATGAAACTAGTAGGAAACATGTGTATGATCTCATTATAACTTTGTGATCATTGTACAAAACAATAACGCAATGAATATTTTTATCAAGACCAGAAACCTTAATTGCTTAAAGATTTTATTTCTGTTGTTATAGTGATTCTGAGAAAACTCTAATGCAACAACTGAATCAACTTCCTGCCATGGAAGCAATCCAAAAATCAGAACAAAAGCCTCCAGCCTTACAGACTGGATGTGACGTCCTGGGTTGTTATCATTCAGCATACATATCTTAGTAAGCTAGCAACCCTTCTTAGTTCTAGTCCTAGAATGCTGCAGCTTCTTGTCTAGGGGGTGAAACCAAGAAAGTGTATTCTGGAGGGAAAGTATCCAGAAAGTGTTGAGACTTGAATCCTACAACAGATGTAGTGGGCTATTAGTTTTGACATATGTTAAAAATGCATGAGACAATTACACTCTTCTTCAACAGTTTAATCTTAAAGAAAAATGCAGTGCACATCTCTGAATACCTTCTTGTAATGAACATTACTGACCTTATTTCAATTCCTTTCCCTCTTCTGGTCTTCGGGAATATTGCCTTTTGCCTGCTGCTGAAAGAACAGCTGAGATGAGTGGCACAGGAATACAACATGGCAAGGAAAGGGTAAGGAAAATGCAAGTTGTTTCCACCTCTCTTAGTATCCTCATCCCCAAACAGCAGCAGGAAAACTAAGCCAAGCATTCCAGGTTTTTGCCACATGTTTGCCTCATATAACACCACCTCCTTTTTCTGTTCGTGGGAGAAATTTAGATCCATTCTGCTCATCCGCAGAAGAGTTGCCTTCAATCTCACCTGGGCCATTGAGAAATCTCGAGCCAATTTGGAGGCAATTTAATGAGGATGCAGTAATAGAATTGACATCATGGATAGGCAGTTTATATATTACTGGTTCTCTGGTAAACTGAGAATTATTTTATTTTTATGAGAGACATACCCATATCTTGGTGAAAAGAACAAATTTGCTTTTCAAAAGGTTAGATGTTGTCTGAGAAATAATTCCTAGGAGTCTACAGCTACAAAAGAAACCTGCAGACATAATGTCCAGTCATTTTCTCTGTTAAAAAACAGGTTTGAAACTGTCAAACTATACTCTTATTAATTTAATACCCTCTGTAAAGGGTAAGAGAAACATGGAAAATCACCTGGGTATTAACAGAAGCATTAGAAAGTTGTTAAATCCATCTTCAGAGAACTTGAAGCTAAACATATCAGTCACAAGATTAAATTACATAAATCTGCTGGGGCTTTTTTGCTCCTGTACCTACAGTACCAAGATGATTTGACACAGGCATAAATATTCTTACCTTGATGCCTTGATGCTGAACACCGCCCTTGTGGATGGCAATGCTTGGAAAGATGCTTGTCCCAATAACTGCAATGCAGGAGGAAGAGGGTAAAATGTGAAAACATCCTTGCACCCTGGCAAAAAAGAAAGGGAACAATATTCAGAAAGTGTGTTCAAAATTTAGATTAAGTTTCATATTATTCTTATTAGAAAAAACAGTAGCAGCACTGCAGGGAAAACAACAGGTGTATTTTATGGTGTTGCAAAAAAGATTTAGACAATCCTTGAGTTCAGCACAGCCTGGAAATACTTTTGTAGCCTATACAAGAGATTTCACTGGGCCTCTCAGCCTAAAGAAATCACTTTATACCACAGAAAATGAAAGGTATTGATAAGCTCTGGCAAGAAATTTAACTATTGTGGTATTTTCCAAAACACTGTTTGTAGATCTGTTGTGGCTGTTTAAAGACAAAGGTATTCCAACAAAACAAAATCATTCTAATCTCAGAAGACCTATTTGTTTGTTAGTTCTTTATTTTGCTCCTGGTTATTGGCAAGTGTTTGAAATTTTCTTTGTTAAATTCAAGGAATGTTTCATAATTTTTTTTCAGAAAGAGAAATTGTATGTTTGTACCAATTTTTTCCTACCTTGTCTAGTCCAAGACATACAGAAGTAAACAATTGCTATAAAATGAGAAGTAAACAACCACAAAGGTTTCTATGTAAAGAGTGTCAAAACACCGGCATATGAGAACCTGAGCTCTCAGCTTTCATATTAGTATTTAAAACCCCGTATTTTAAACATATGGTTATGCATATTCTTCATACAAAGAAACAGGTGGACTTTCTTCTTTCCACATTTTGATTGAAGATTAAAATCTTAATGTGGGAAATAATCCTCATTCTGGAGACCCCACACATAAAGTTTTGTAAATGCCTTTTCAATCTAGATCATGTTATTTTAACTTCAAAGCTGCAGCAAGTGCTTGCATAGGTATTTTTCTGTAGTGCAAACATAATTCTGAGAGGAAAAGGTTCCTTTTGTAGTCTGAAATCTGGCTCAGTGTTGTTTTGTTCACCTATAAATTCCATGTGGCTTGTGGGGAGTGGGACATTGTTACCCCAGGAGATTACAAATGTCTGCGTAAAGAAGTGGCCAAACTTGTTTCTTGTAACCTAGGTTGCTGTAAAAGATAAGAACTGTCTTGGCTGTCTCCAATTTTGCCTGGAGGGTGTTCAGATACACTATGGGTGTGTTTGTGCACACTCACCAAAACTGAGTGTATTTTGATGACTGATATTCCTAATAAGTAAGAGCTTTGAGCAGGCACAAATGCACTTTTAAATCAGTGCACTTCATTAACTAACAACTTGAATAGTAGGAAGGCTGGCCAGGGAACAACTGGTCCACTTCCCTGAGCCCTGATTCTGGCTACTCCAGCCTGTTTTGCTGACGATAAAGAACCACATGCTTTGCTGGTTTTCAGTTCAGAGTCTTGAGTATAAATTAAGAGTTAATCAGAGTAAGTGTAAACTACTTTAGAAGAGTGTTTGTCAAAGTACCAAAAACTTGTAATTCTTGTGGTGGCATCAGGCACCTTTGAGAGTATCCTGTACTTCAGTCTGCCTTTTTTCCTGCTACTCGTTATACTTCACAAAGGAGAACAATTTTCTATGGTATGAGGATACATACTGGATTTCTCTGCTTGACTTTAAGTACCAGAAGAGCTATTTCAACCTCTCCTGATCCTCATTAAAATCTCATGTAAAACAGAGAGGGTGATCATGTATCCATGTAAGCTTTGTTGCCTTAATAAGTGACACTCTTTCCACGATGAAAAATGGGTGGGACCAGAAGAAAACATTTCTGTTTACTTGTTCTTAACAGGGACCCATGTGAAATCTGTTCCAGTATCTTTAACTTGGGAAGTAACTGCTGTGGGAATAAAGGAATGGATTTGTCCATCCGTCTCCCACATTAAAGGCTGTTGTAAGCAGCCAGACTACCACCAGATGGATAGCAGAGTTTGCTGTGTTAAATATGCTTAAAATATGGGGAGCTGTTAGTGATCACTGTGTTGAGGAGTACATTTAGCACATTTAGTACTCCAAGTGCTCTGGGTGTGGGAGCCCAAGCCCCAGGCCATGACCTGCCCAGGGACCTGTGGCCCAGCCAGGTGATTGGACACTCAGAGACACTTCAGGAGCCAATGCATCCAGACATTTCCATGTTTAGGCTGTGAGGGTATAAAAGCCATGGGGCTCATTTGTTCAGAGTCCCTCCTTGGAGACACTCAGCTTGAGCTGTTATTTTGTTATTGCTCCAAGATTTAATTATTTTAAGGATGTGGACATCAGAGATTCAGCTAAGGGAAACTTGGGGCTGAGCCCATAAGGAAACCTGGTCTGACTGGGAGGATGGGGGATGTAGCTGCCAAAGGAGCCTTGGTCCCAGATTAGGTGATGCCAGAGTGGCTCCTGGATGGTCAGACAGGGAAGTCTCCTTAACAATTTTCCTCCTTTGACCATCCAACTATTGACTGAAATTATCTTGTAGAATTAAAAGTTTTAGTGGGTTCTGCAACACTTGTCATCAGTCGCCTTTGCCACATACATGGGCAACAACAGCTGAGTGGAATGGGGTGGGGCAAGTGGGTATTTCAGTGAGAAAGATCTGGAGGTATCAAACTAAGAATAAGGTAGTAACAGGTTACTTTGCAGTAACCTGTGTCTTTCCTTCAGATTTAGTTCCTTGATACTCTACTGCCTTTTCAAAGCTGATAAGATCTTCAAGTCTTGATTAGCCCAATTAAGTGCTATTTTGAGGAACAAACAATGCAGAAGTCACTTGCACATTTTGTGTTGTTGAAGTGCACAGAATCTGTCAGCAGGTTACAGTCTGCTTTGAGTAGTCTCAATTCAAGCCACTTCGATTGGATAAGAGTCTGGAATTTAATTTTGTCACCATTTTGATGTCTATTTATGTATTTACACCATTACTACATGACTAATGTCATGTAACAGCCATAAGAGTGTAAGCAAAAACTGTACTTTCTGTGCTGCTCTGCTTTTTGTAGCCTTTGTATCTGCTTTGACAGGGCTTTCTGCCAAGCTCTAAAAGGCTGGAATATTCACTGAACTGAAAATTGCTGTCAATGGTTGTTTAAATATGCAAGTATTTGTTTTAAACACCTGTGATGATTGGTTAACTGTAGCACTTCATGCAGGATCTGCTAAGGTTAAGGACACAGTTTACACTGGAAAGAACTATTTTTAAAAATTAGCAACAGCAACAAAAGAACAAACCTGTTTAACTACATTTTCTAATGTCTTTTCCTTTTAATTACTTTAATAGAAACTACTAATATCTTTGTTTTCAACATCCAGAATGAATATTTTTATAATCTTTTTCATGCATTTTTTTTTTGTTTGTTTTATTTTTCCCCCCATGCACTGTGTGAGTCAGATCTGTTAGTGCAAGTTGTGGATTTCTGGCAGTATCTCAAGTAAATACATCATGGAATCATCCATTCATTGTTCAACTGATATTGTTCATGTATTCTACAACCCAAGAAGTAAATGATCACCTTTAAAGAATTTTGGTGAAAAATTCCGAGACAGAGTAGATATTGGTTTTAAAGGCTATTTTTTGGTTTTAGCTGGTTCACAGGATTCTTGTCATAGTATACTCACTTATGCTTCAGAAATATTGCCTGAAAACTAGACAAAAGCAGAATGGCTTGTAAAAAAACATGGAGGCACTGAAGTGTATATTCTATCATTCCAGAAGGAGCTTAAACCACAGCCACCCAACAAACAGCTGAATTAAGGTGTGTTCAGCAGTTTGAAGCTATGTATCATACGGATGTCAAAACATCTTTGTGTGGCAACTGTTAGAGCTTATTTTTTCTTTATAAGGAAAGGCACCTGGCAAGTGCAGTACTGAACAATTTAATTGACAAAGCCTGTAAAGAAGACAGAGATTAATCTGAAAATGAAGATGTATTATTTTCAGTTGTGACATTTATTAATACTTGTTTAAATAGAGACTCATCAAGTTGTTTGTTATGAATTGTTCTCATAGTCTTCAGATGCAGTCCATAATCAGAGCAGTAATGAGGAGCCTTGACATTTTTCTTAGCATAGTTCTTAAAAGTAGCCTTTGCCCTGTACCTTCTGGGAACATATGTAGTTTCAATGTGCATAGAAGGAAGAATTATTTATCAAGAGCATGAAGTAAAATTTGCCAACAAATTTTTTCACAAATTTTTCAAGGGAGACCTGGAAACAAACAAATAATTGCTTGCAGTTTTGTTGGATTTTTTAATGAACTGTTTGTTGGTGCATTGTATTGTGACCTATTTAGCTCAAAGTATGTTTCTACACAGCTGCCCTTTACTGGTTCAGTAGAAATGCTAATTTTCTGTTGTGTATGCACATACTGTCTCTCACAAAATGCTGCTGGGGATATTACTCTTCCAAGGGACCAGTTTGACAATCTTTTAGACTGAATGGCTGGGGTTTTTTAACTACTGAGTAGTATCTGGGCTGTGGAATGTATGCAAATATAATGAAAAATTCTCTGTAGTAATTAATAAAAAGAGTCCAGCTAGCTGTCTGCCCCTGCTTTGTGTGATTCTGATACAAATAAATGAGGATTTTTTTAAAGGCCTTGCAAAAGCACTAGCCTCTCTTCTGCACCAGCCCTGATGGCTTACCCTTCACTTACTCAATTGTTTGGGTTATGTTTACTAGTCATTACTGACCTCTTTGTTAACATAGCTACTGTTGACATCACTCCCTATCCAAGAGAGATAAGGCCTTGTGCTCTGTTGCATTGTTACAGGGCAGCTGTCCAAGCGCAAATTGTTCATCTATATTTGAAATATTTGTCTTTTGAGCTTTGTAATGAGACTTGTTTACATGGGGGAAGGGAGGAGAAAAATCCTTTTAAATGAATGCAATAGTCTCAATATAAAACCCCACAATAATTCAGTGAAATAGCAAGGAGAATGTGTTTTCCAGCTGCTGTTTGTAGATCCCTGTTGCTAGGATGCTTGATATCATCCGGTCCCATGGTTACGGTTACATGCCTATCTTTGCTTTTCTTGACAACAAGGTTAAAGACTATACCCTCATTACTTATCTGATTAGAGCCAGCTCAGAAAATTAATGCTAAGAGAAAAAAAAAAATCTTATGAAGCTCATGTAATCATCAGGATGTCGGATTTCATTAATGAACTGCTAAACCTGTGAATGACTCATTGGAGAGGTGGACATGAAAACCTGCTTTGCTTGCATTCATTTTATTGACTTTAATTAGGGGAAACATGTCCTTCAGTGTGATAACTTGCTGCTGGAAGAACAATGTCTTCGCAGAAAGGGGAAGCTTTTGCTCTTTAGAACAAGGTTGGCTATTTGCATCCTGCATTAAAAGCATGAGCCATTTAACTATGTAGTCACTGGACAACTGGATCATACATCTCATTGCCCTTATCTATGCTAGAAGGTTGAAGAAGACTGCTCCTTCTCAGTTCACTCAAACATCTCCTTGGTACTGATTAACCAGTCTCAAAATGTGTTGTAGGAACTGCAGAAAACAAGCAAGCAAGAGTTTTTCCTGCAAAAATCCTGATACTTTGTGCTCTAAACAAAACAACAAAAAGGAAGAAAATAACACATTAACACCTGTGTCTGAAGGAAAAAAAGCAGAGGTTGGAGAAAACACCACAAGTTTATTCACAAGTTACCAAAATACTCCTTTGGGCTTCTAATTTTATCTGCTTGGTAATTATGTCCATTGTCTTCAATGGTAAACTTTGTTTACCATCCATGAGCTGAATCAATCCTTCCCTGACCTCATTAGTCCAGCTGTTGGCTGTATTCTAAGCTACATGGTTGCTTAGTTGCATCTGACATGCTATTCTTTCTATCACCAGTCAGGACCAGAACAGTTCACAGGGCTTTAAACTCCTAAAGAAATACAACTGCTGTTAGTCTGGGCTGCAAATCCCCTGGCTTGTTATAATCCCTCAGTGCAGTAACATGCGCACAGTACTTGAAACTTTTAAGTGCCAAGACTGGGGCTGTTACAAAGCTGAGATATACACATGGAATCAGCCTTTTTAAGATGGGATATTTTGACTAAAAATGCTTCAGTGAGTTTTCCAAGTTCTTATTACATTGATGCCTTGCCATAAAGAATTCCCATCAATAAATTAGCCTTCTTTGAAAGATACTGTCATAAAAGAAGATTCTGAGCAACATCCAGTTACCTTGCCATGGCTCCTCTGTTCTGGGAGCATACTGGCCCCAAATTCATCGTTTGCGATAAGACAATATCAGGGTTATTCTTGTGTTTTTACGTGAGTAGTAAGTGTTCTAGAAAGGGCTGTTAAGAATGAATTTCTTTGTTATGCCTCTTTGGCTGTGTTTTCTCTTTTTTCTGCTTATGTCCAAGCATGGGGGCAGGAATGAAAAATTAAGAAGCAGCTTGTCATCTGCTGGTTACCTTCCAAGAAGTGATTTTCTTCACTTGAGTTAAGGTGGTTTATTGCCTCCAATATGATCACTACAAAGGACAGATAATATCAGACTGTTGCCAAGTTTGTAGTTGTGCATCTGCCATACTGAGCACATTTTGATTAGAGGGCACCATTGATCCTTCGTATTTTCCATTTGTTTGGGCAACTAAAACCTATTTGAAGCGAGGAATAACAGGCTACAGTCATAATGTGACCTATATATGAATGACCAAAGAGCATGGTCCCAATTGCAGTGGACACTTGAAAGAAAAACCCCTTTAATGGATAAGTACAGAGTTGAACTTCCACCACTATCAGTAACCAATCAATCTTCTGTAATAAATAAACATAAAAGTGCCTGGAAATGACCTTCACATATTCTCTTACCTGTATGTGTACAGTAAAAAGGTAAACTTAAAATTTAAGTGACCAGTTCTGAGGAGGCAGAATATTAGCCCAGGAGGATCATTCTCTGGTTTGACAAGAATTCCTTGAGAGTATCAAGGAGCACAAAACTTAGTATTCCACCGGAAGGATGCTCTAACTACTCTTAAAGTTCCAGTATTCATGGGCTTTTAAAAAATCCTCTGAAAAAGTAGAGTTGAAAGAAGCACATCAAAAACTTCTTGCAGTTCTGCAAGAAGGCTATTGAAGTTTTAAATTTCTAAAATTTCTTTAAAATCCTTAGCTTTAAAATGGTCCAGTTGCTTACAACCAGTCCTGTGTCAAATCATATGGTAACAGAGGGGTTAAATTACCAAATTCAATTCCAAAAGAGTTCTTGTCTGTACAGATGTGCCTAAAAATAACTGACATTACCAGTTGTTAGTCTTATCAGGAGTTGTTTAGCAAACTAAACCCTAGATGTGAGAGATTTCATAGATGTTCCTGCATGCTCATGGTGCCAACATGTCAGTTCTGTGAAATTCTCTGGTTTGTTGGATTTTCTCTTCCCATGCCCGTACCATAATTTTCTTCCTTTTTTAAACTGCTGCTTGCAATGTCCTGTTTTCAAAAGGTTATAAATATATTGGATATCTGGATGATCCAGAATATTTACCACCTTGGTCAGCAGCAGCTTTGCCTAGGTGAGTCTTGAAAACTTTCAGGGCTGGAAATACCAAGTAGCTATGGCAATCTGGCTACACAATCTGGCTCCTATGGCAAGCTTGTTCTGATATTTTTCCTGACATCCAGCATGAAAATGATAAAGCAGGACCTGGGTACTTCATCTTGGAACAAGTTCACAGCTCTAAAAAAGAAAGACATCTTTCTTCAAATGATGTCTAAAACTTCAGCTATCCATATTTTAAAAGGGAAGAAATGGGTCTTATTTGACACCAACTTTGATCCAACAAAACAAGATGAGAACTTGTATCATGTTGAAAAATGAATATATCACATTTTCTTTGATAATTTCTTGTGGTGAAAATCCAGCAATCCTGAAAATGGTAATTTACTTTCTTTTCACACCTGCTGTCTTTTTTCCCCCAAGATTTTCCAGAAACATTCATGGCCATCCCTCTAGGACTGGTTGGAAAGATTATGCAAACTTCTGTAAGAACATCATTATAATAATGTCCACTGATAAAGGGTTGTTCTATAAAGAACTGTATAAATCATGTACAAGAGTCTGAAGCTCTCAAGTGGGTTTGACTGAAGAGATATTGTTGTGGTAAAGCACACTCTATTCTTTTTCCATGTGAGATACTTTTTCACTTTCAAGCTCCACTTTTTACTTAAAATCCTTGTTTACACTACCTTTGACAAAATTACTGATTTGTGCTACGCTGCACATTCTTTGTCCTTAGAAATGACAGAAAAACTTTGTTGAGCCCTGTCAACCCCCTTCAAGTCAATGTGTGAGAGAAAAATGTTGCCTTCTCTTTGCGGTCAGTGTTGTCTTTGTGGGTTTAGTGGGTGTTTTTTCGTGAGTTCTGTGGGGAAGTAATAAGCATGGGTTTGTATGTTTATTTTATTACTGAACATTAGTATGCTGAGGGCATGATGAAAGAGATTATATTCTCTGTTTTGTTGCCTTTGGGGAGGACTCAGACTGTCACAGACTGGCAGCCAAACAGTTTGTTGTAACAGCAGCTTTAGAGTATGACATAATGTGCTTTTGAATTGCTTCTGAGTTGGGAAAAAAAAACCCTAAAGGATTGACCACAAAGAGAGGATTTGCCTGCTGTCAGGTTGCTGAGGGGCTCTGACCTAGATATAAGTGGAACTGTGGCTTTTTCTTTCCAGTAGTACAAAAACATTTAAATTGCACTTCCAATTTCAAGTGCACTTTGGCACTGGTTCTAGAACAGGCTCCATAACCCTGCCTGTTCTCACCTAAAGCTTCGTTTTACTTTATTTTAAGCTTAGTCTTGTGAATAATGTTAGTGCAGGAGAGCAACTGAGAAACTCTACTAGAAATTACATAATTCCTCTGCAAACAATGCAGCAATGTCTGTAAATGAATTTCTTGTGACTTTTAAAGTGAGACTTGTGGAAATCAAGTTTCTATGAGAAATGCTGAGGTGGTGCTTTGCATTTTGCACATTCTTCTGTAAAACAGCTTTCAACTTTATTGCTAAGCTTTGACTGTATATCATAACTTTTTATTAGCATATTAGCATAATTATGCTAAATAATTTACATAATTAGCCAAATAGGTAAATATACCAGGAGTTGAAGTCCATGATCCTTGTGTATCCCTTTTCAACTCAGCATATTCTCCAATATAGTCTCCTAGGAGAAAGTAGCATGGATTTTTCTAATGGCAGATAATATGGCACTGGGATGCAGTGTTTTCAAGAACAGAGCTATTAGCCATTCTGTGTTCTCACATCAAGCTAAAAAGCTCTTGTAAAATTACTAATTTCCATGTCATTTTTCATTCTCATTTCAGGCCAGGATTTCTGGTACTCTATTGCCTTGGTGTGCTGATTGCAGCTTTGTTTTCCCTCCAAAATTCAGTTTAGAGCTCTGATACTCCTTTGTACCCTGATGAATACCCATTTGGTCCGAAGGAGGGAACGACTTGGAGGTGATGGGGAAGCTGACCAGTACACTAGGAATGAAATTTAGTAGTAAATTAAATGAGAGAATTAATTTGGGAATACCTACTAGGCAGAATCTAGCCTCTTGTAAATGCAGCTTTCCCTTGTTGCTATCAAGGGTTTTTTATGTATATAAAAGAGAAGTAAATTTGAAATGCCTTGAGAGATTTATATTTCTTGTTCAAGCAGATCTGTGAAGGCACTGTGGCTGGTATCATGCAATAATTGCCCAGGGTTTCCAATTTATTCCTGTTCACTAGAATGGCCAGACACACTCCTGGCCAGCAGAGAATGGTGTAGCCATTATTGCTCTATTTTTTTTTTCCATGACTTGAAACTGGTGTGTTTGTTTTTTTAATTGTGACACTCCCTCATGTATAGCACACTTAGATCTGTTCTCCCTTCCTATCTCCATGGCTGGAGATTTGTGCTAGTTTTCTGTTATACCCTGTTGTGTCTAAACTGGCAAATTTCAGTGAAGGACCAATTAATGTGGTATATAATGTAAGAAAACTCTGTGTGTGACCATACAGAATGGGATGGTGCTTTTCATTTTAAAGCTCATCTCACTTAGCTCACTCACATTTCACTCATTCTGTCAGAAGAACAAAGGTATGTATATTCAAGTGGTGTGGCCAGGATTACTTCTGGCAACATGTCCTGGGATAGAGTTAATTCTTTTCCTAGAAGCTGGTACAGTGTGATGTTTTGAATTCAGAATGAGACTGATGTTGATAACACACCGAGGGCTCAGTCGTTGCTCAGCAGTGCTTACCCTGTGCCAGGGGCTTTTCAGGTTCCTGCACTCTGCCAGGGAGGAGCTGCACAAAGACCTGACAGGGAGCATAGCCAGGACAGCTGACCCAAACTGGCCAGAGGGATATGCCAGACAACAGAATGTCATGTGCAGTATTTAAACTGGGGGATTTGGCTGGGAGGGGCCAATCACTTCTGGGAGATGGGCTAGGCATCAGTCAGTAGGTGGAGAGGAATCGTACTGTGCATCACTTGTTTCTTTTGGATTTTCTTCTCTCTCTGTTTGTTATCTTGGTTTTCATTATTATTATCAATTACGATTACAATTACTCTTATTTTGATTATGAAAGTGTTCTTACCCCATAGGTTTTATCATATTTTTGCTTCTCCTCCCCATCATGCTGTGGGGGCAAGGGGAGGGGGAGAGGGTAATTGTCTGCTTGGTACTCAGTTGCCAGCTGGGGTTAAACCATGACATAGCAGAACAAGGGGCACTGCTTACTAAGTCCTTGGCACATGTCCTGGATTATTCATTATCAGTAACCATATCCTGGTTCTCCTGAACATACTTTTTGTACCTTGCTAAGTTCACAGTGATTGCTACTTTTCAGTGTGTTTTTTTCATCATGTCCTACCTCTGAGTGTTTTCAGCATTACTATTTTATTAATTATCCTTCTGCCTCCTTTTCTAACTAGAGTCTGGTTTTTTTGCTTGCCTAATTAGATATCTTGATAAACTGCATGTTTATGTGCTGTGACTGTGACGACCTGCTGTTCTGCACCAAGGTGTGGAGTGTGGGTGAGGTGAGAAAGAGGGTGCAGGGCACTTTCTGCAGCTCAGTATGAAAGACCTGACAACAAATGGCTTAATAAAATAGCTGCTTTAAGAAGACAGAATATATAAGACAGAATAAAAACAGGACTATAGGAAGGGAGTAAACCTTTTGTCCCTTTGGACGCTGAGAAGCACACATGTATGCAGCATCAGTTGGACTCTGGGTGGACTTTGGCACAGTACGCTAGGCAGATTCCATCTGTGAGCAGAAGTTGCACCTCTTTGGTCCTTCAAGATACTTAATAATTTTCTTGCAAGTAAGCAACTCTACTCCTGAAGGTTATTGAGGTGAGAACTTCTGGCTGCACTGTTGGACATGGGCACGGATGTGCAGGTGGAGCAGGAGCTGCCTGTGGGCTCCTCCACTGCAGCCAGCTGCTGAGGCGACCCTGCAGACATGGGACACAGAGAGCACAGCGCAGCCTGAGGGCCACACAGGTGTGCACAGCACGGCACAGCCTGAAGGCCATGCTGGGTGTGCAGCACAGCACAGTGCAGCTCTCTGCCTGCTCATGCAAGCTGCAATGTGGATCACCAGCTCTTCTACTGAAAGCAAGTGGTTTCCCAGGCAGGATAAACACGCCCACTGATCTAGGTGTTACCAGAACTTGTTTGTTTTTTCCCCTCTGTGTTCACTCGTTTATTTGCATTCATACTTGATTCATACCAGTCCTGATATCTCTGTTTCTCTGAGATACAATTCTACTTTTGTATGTCAACCCTGGAAGTATAGTGGAAAATTCTATCTCTTTCACTCAGTGTTTTTTTTCTCCCTTTGACTCAAAAAAGGTAAGAGATCATGAGTTTAGCCTCTGAAGTGATTTATTTTTAAAAATAGCTATTTGTGAAATTAGTTCTACTTTAAATTAAAAATTACTAGAATACAAATTAAGAAGCTGCACCAATCAGCGTACTCATCTTTCCTTCTTGCTATCAGAGGAAACACAAGACCGGGTTATCAGACTGCTGGCCATGAAACATAGTGCTCTGATTTATTTTACAAAATACTATTCTGGACACGAATTGACAGAGGTATTCTGAGACAGTCATTATGTAACCTGAGTTTGGTTTTTTT
>WEIU01016627.1:37546-48564 GCA_013389925.1 Aegithalos caudatus
TTTTTTTTTTTTTTTTAGTTGCTTCTGGGTGTGCTTCAATATTTGAAGAATGGCAGGGCAAAATTTAATGGCTTTATTGCAGACTTATTTCTGGAAAAAAGGTAGACCATACAGTTACATACTGTAAATCTTTGCCAAATAATTTTCACAGAACTTTCTCTCTATCGTGCATGCTTGCTTTTTATATATATATATTTAACCCTTATATTTCATCTTGGTTTAGCACTTTTCTGTTTTACCAAACTGGTAGACCAATAGTGCTTTGAAAAAATATTTTCCATTTGTACTTAATAAAACAAATCAATATTATTTTAAGCCAGTTATCTGTGAAACATTAGGTTACAGGGAAATGTAACAATTCACAGAACCAGAGCTCAGTTGAGATGATAGCTGCTAAATCACAGTTTTGACTACATTGTAGTCAACTGCCTTAGGGACTTTGATGTCCTTAGAAACCTGAAGAAGTAGGAGCACATTGAATGGATTTCCAATGTTGAGATGTTTTTTGTTTGATAATTTAGTTCTAATGGGTGGGTTTCTGATTATGTTTGTGTTTTTTTTTTTTTCCCTTGTGGCACATCAAGTATTTTCCTTCTGCATCTCTGTGATACAATCAGAGAACTACTTACTGTTCTTCTCCTAAAAAGGATACACATCCAATATAAAAGTACAAAGCTGACAAAATACATCATGTTTGCTCTGAGTAACTCAACTGACATGATTTTAGTGATCATTCAACCACGAGCATTTAAATGTGATCTGAGACAATTCTAGGAGAAGCCTCATCTCCAGTGTAGCTTTGGTTTCTGTCTGACATGACTTGTATAGTTGCTCCACATGCACATACACAAAATACAAACAAAAACAAAGCAACCTCCCCAAGACCCCTGCCTCAAAAAAACCCAAAAAACCCCCAAAAACAACAAACCAAGGACCTCAGCATTTGAAGTTTTGAATGTCCTCTAGCAATGCATGCCTGATTTAACCCCATTTTAATGCCTGAGTTCTTTTCTTCCTCATACTAACTTGCTCTTGTTCACTGCAAGAGTTGTACATTCCTAGAGCAGAAGTAGCAGAGTGTGTTTTCCTACCTCAGGTATTCCCATTCATAGCCTGACAAAATAATCCACCAGCAGCAGTACTTTGACACATCAGAGTATAAAATTTGCTGTTTGACATGTGGACAAATACTCTATTCAGACATGTTAAAGTGGTGATAGAAGTGGAAGAAATCTAATCTAAACACTTGAATACAAGGATAACTAGATCAGTTTCAGCAAAACTTGACAGAGCATTAGCCCGTGTCTTTTATTGTGGAAAGAACAGTCTCCAATTCCATTGATTAATAGAAAACATTATTGTATTAATTGTAATTAGTGAGTAGAAAATACTCTGATTTTGCTCTAGTTAACTGTTTACTTCATATTTTCTAGTTGCTTGGCTTGTATTTGCAATAGATGAAGACCTAAATTAAGAGTGGGACTCAGCTAAGCTTCAAACACTTCTAAGGAATAAGCACCAAGTGTCCAAATATGACATTAGACTTAAATCAAAACCAGCTCAGAATTTGAGAACATTTTTTGTATTTGACCCTTGCGTCATGTTGAGCCATAGTCCTAAACAGTACTGAACAAACTGTTTTGATGTGGTTTGGTTTTGTTTATTTGGGCTTTATTCTGAGTTTTCTAATTTATTTTAAAGTAACAGTAACTGAGAAAGTAAGGGAATTGCAAATCAAATGCTGCCTCCTTTTAAGATAAAGGTCTTAAATTTAGTGGGGCTAGAACTTCATGTGTTGATTTTAGGTTGAACTCCAATAAATCCATGTCTGGTGCCAGTACATATTCACACTGATGTCAGATGAGCTCTGACAAAGATCTGTTTGTCTTAACACCAGTAGAAAAAAAAAGTATCACAACTAAGTCTGTTGGATGGGCTTATGTTATTTTCTCTAGACAAGAAATAAGATGGTGTGTGGTAGCTGCTTGGATAAAAATCACTTAGTTTTAACACAAATCTACATCTCTTATCAATTCATTTGCTAATCAATGAACACTTGTCAACAGTTGTCCGTTAAAAAAATGTCACAGTAAAATAATTCAAACTTTCACACAAAGAAAATACTAGTGGAATCTAGTGCCAGGGGCAGTCAGCAGCATTTGAGATTAACAAATAGGTGACTTTGAGTAATGCTTCATATATTTTGTTATTTGCTGACACAAAATAATTAAAGCTAAACTGAACAAACAAACAAACACACAAAAAAATAGAAATACTCAACGTTTCAGATTCCAGCAGCTAACTGCTGCAAGTACCTCTTCAGGAAGTTTCTGTTCTGTGGTCAGTCTTGCTAAAGTTTTCCTCTTCCATTTTGACCTTCCCAGCTCTCTCTGAAGCATTTGAGAATGTAGGTCAACTAAGGCAAAGCAGTGCTGAAAAAGCCTTGCACCAAGGAAACAGCACAGCATGGCCATTTCCATATAAATTCAGTGCAATGCTGAATCTTAGGGATTAGGCTTCACTGAAGCTTACCCTCTCTGCAGTTCTGAGGTTCACCTCCTGGCCAAGTCCACTCCTGTCAAAAAGAGAAGTGTGATTTACATCCCCTCCCAAGAGTATTTTAGGGCTCTGAAAAAGTGCTGCGCTAACATACATAGAGTAAAATGGGGACTATACATGATAAATTGAATAAACTACCAAAAAGGGACAATAAAATGTTTTTCAATTATTAACTGAGGAAGAAAGAAATCAGAGAATTAATAAGGCTTCAGCAATTACTTTAGTCTTTGTCCATTGTATGAAATTATATGGACTATAGATATTTAGAAATGGCTCAGTGTTATGGGCTTTTGAATGTGTTGTCTTTAACTACAAAGTCAGTGACTTTAACTACAGTGTCACTTCACATAGAATTAAGATATTCAGTGGATGAAGGACCTGGCTTTACACCCTAATAAGCCTTTTTTCCTTTTAAGTAATGATTTTGTGCTACAATTTTCTATGTTGCTCAGATTCTTTACTACAAAATGGGGAGCAAAACAGGCACAGAAGGAAACTGAGAATGTTGATAGCTTCTCTTTGGAAAGCCTGTACAAAATATACTACTGGAATCCCTGTTTCTTAAATCATGATACAAAGTATTGGATGTGCTGCAAAGTTTATCCTTTCCTACAGCTGTTCCACATTGTCCTACTTTTTGTTACTTCTCACTTTTTGGAAGGGCATTGGGGAAGAGAATGTAATAGAAGTTGGAACAGCATTCCATCTGAGAAAAAGATCATGTGATGAATTCTCCCAAAAAGGGTTTATGTGCAAGAGAAGACTGAGTGAGAAAGGGTGTTTTAAACTTCAGAGTTTCTGAAGGTCTGATTGAAACTTAACATTTCATTATAATTTTTGATTGAAGGCTTGGCAATGAAAATTTTATCATGGTCATTCATTTGCAGGATTATGCTCAGTACCATTAGACTGATCAAGTTATTTCATTAATACATGTGCTCATCTCCTGCAGTCTGGCTTCCATATCTGCATGATTTTATCAATAATTTATATTTCAGTAAAGTGATGAGCAGTCCTGATTCCTTAAATATAATCAAATTAGTTTCTATGCAAAGTTACAGGACTGAATACAGCAAAATAGAGAATGTCCTAAGTCAAACTTTCTGTATATGCGAGTGGCTCTTTATTCTTGGCTACCAATTTGAACTTCTGCCACACTGTTCATGCAATTAAATATTCCTTGCAATTTCATATATTTAGAAATACATTTGTACTGCTAGTAGGTATCTGGCAGGTAGCTAGTTTTTTCCTCCTGTAAAGTGACTACAACTATACATGTAGCTGTGCATAAATTGACTGTGTGTAACATAGTAGGACATATTGACAATATGTATGTTGCACTTAGATATACAAAGGACAATATTTACTACTACTGGTATAACTTGGAAAGCTGGACATAATTTTCCCAAGATGGAGTAGGCTTGATGGATTTTTAGTTTCTGTAACTATTCCAAGAAGTGATTAAAACAAGGGAAAAAATGAACAACCTCCATTTTTCTAAATGAAGTGACTACTAGGCATTTAAGAATTATTCCATAATTTTGATGGAAGTTTCAACCTAATTAATGCCCTTTGATTTTCATGAATTTCTGATTAAAACTTATCATATTTGAAATTTACAAGTGAATTGAAGTGACATTTTATAATAATTACGTGATCTTGGTGATACATTTCCCTACCCAGGCCCTAATGGCTCAAGAAATCCTTTTATTTACTCTTTACTGGTTCTGGCTCAAGACAGGATGTGTCTTCTGATTCACTGATCAACATAAGATTTATGTAATCTACCATTTTGTCAGCATTACATCTCATGTCTCTCAATCTGGGAAATAATGTTGGCCACAAAGTTTTTTTCTTGTGGGACTGGCTTAATGTATTAGCAAAGGAGCTGTCTAAGGAGGAAAGAATTAAAAGTCTTGTGGAGGGAGAACCAGGCAAGGAAGGAAGAAATAGCAAAAAAAATTTTCAAATAACAAAACCTTTGAACAGAATTCATACAAGCATAGATGTAGAAATAACAGAAATGGGAAGTAAGTATACAACCTCGAAAAGAAGTTGTACAAATGAAGGAAAGAAATCTGCATCCCTCCCAGAAGACTTTGTCTTTAGTTGATGGAGAGAATGAAGTAGGGAAATATGTACAGTTATATTTTGAATAGATTTGTGTTCTTCTTGCAGTGTTAATTAAAATCAGTAATGTTCTTGAATTCAATATGAAATCTGGTTGTGCTTTTCTTACTGTGTAGCTCTGGAAAGGGAAAACATAGAACAAGTTTTCTACTCTCTGTAGAAAGATGTCTGTTTCCATCAGACCAAAGGCAAGGAAGTTCATCCTTAAACTGCAGCTTGTAGGAATTCTGTACTCTGAAATTCCCAGTGGGACCCAGGTTATAAGCAGTGCCTGCACTCTGGTCTATTCCTGGATTCTAAGGACATGTACTCCTGCTGCAGTAGCTTGGGAGTATTTAACAAGAGTGTGTCAGAGACAATGACATTTGATCAGTCATTTAGTCTGTTTAGAAGAGCAAAGGAGAATTTAAAATTCTTGTTCACACTGAAAAATCATCAGGTCAGCTCTCATGGGAACCCACACAATTTGCCTGTACCGAGAAGAAAAGATGGTATCCTTCATCCACAGCAACAGCCTACAAACACAGCTGTACTAGCCTCCTGGGGAAATGCAGCTAATCTTAGGACAAGATAGTGAGATCTCCAGGTTGTGGTCAAGGGTCTTTTCTCTTGGAGAGAATAGACTTCCTGAGGAGACCAAGATAATCAAGGGTTGGAGTACTCTGGATTTTCTGCGAGGCCCTGTTCTGTGGCAGAGCACTACTGTCTCATCAGTGTACAGCTGAATAGATTCTTCTCTGGACTGAGAAAAATCACTCTTTGTGCAAGGATGAGATAGGGCTTCTGGGAGCTCTCAGGAATTATTCATAACAGTGTAATTGTATTATGTAACATAAGTGTACTGAGTGGCGTAGAAATCCACAATATACATGTTGGCATTCACATTATTTAGTTTTCTGAAAAATGTCCAAGGCACACATAGGACCCAATGACAGCATTCCTGAGCTAAAAATTCAAAAAAATTCAGGCAAAGAAGAACTGCCAATTTTGCTTTAAAATATGGAAGAAGTTAATTTCTATACAGGATTAAGATGAACCCAAAGTTACATTATTATGTATAATAATTAATATGCATTATTACATTATTGTTATTATACATTATATATAATACATTTATTAAGATAGTGTGATAACATGTTGGGTTGACCTTGGCTAGCCTGCAAGGTGCCCACCAATCCCACTATCACTTCCCTGCCTCAACAGGACATGTGACAGAAGATTCATGGGTCAAGATAAGGGCAAAGATATGACTCAGTAATAACTGTCATGGGCAAAACAGTGTGGAGAAATTAATTTAATTTATTGCAAATCAAAAGTAGGATAACATGAAATAAAAACAAATCTTGAAACACATTTCTTCCATTGTTCTTTCCTTCCAGGGCTCAACTTCACTCCTGACTTCTTTATTTCCTCCTCCTGAACAGTGCAAGGGGGATGGGGAATAGGGATTCAGGTCAGTTCACAATGCTTCATCTCTTCCTCCTCTTCCTTCCTGCTCTTCCCCCAGCATGGGGTGCCTCCCATGGGAGACAGTCTTTCAAAAAATTATACAACACAGGTCCTTCCTGTGGGCTGCAGTTTTTCATGAACTGCTCCAGTATGGATCTTTTCCACAGGACGTAGTCCTTCAGGAACAGATTGCTCCAGTGTGGGTTCCCAGATGGAGTCACAGGTCCTGCCAGACAATCTGCTTCGTCATGGACTCCTCTCCATGGAGTCACAAGTGCTGTCAGAGGCTAGCTCAAGGATGGGCTTTTTCTTCTTTTGTTCACAGGTTCCTTCAGGGAGCATCCATATAGGATGCTTGGACATAGGATCCACCACAGGCTGCAGGGCCATGGTTGCCTCACCATGGGCTGCACCACAGGCTGCAGGGAAATCTCTCCTCCAGTGTCTGGAGCACCTCCTCCTGCTCCTTCTTCCCCTGCAGACCTTGGGGTCTGAATAGTTGCCAGTACCATTCTCTCACCCATCAGCTGCTGTTGTGCAGCCTTTTTTCCCCCTTGTTAAATACACTGTCACTGTGTGCTGCCACCAGGCTCAGCTTTGGCCAGCAGTGGGTCTGTCAGAGCCAGCTGGAGCTGATTCTTTCTGACATGGGGGCAGCTTCTGGTATCTTCTCATGGAAGCCATCCCTGTAGCCTGCTTGCTACCAAAACCTTGTAATGTAACCCATATACAGATAATCCAAAAATGGATTTTTGTGATTTTATACTAGAATTTTCTAAAAATTAGTTTGGGAGGTATAAAAGGTAAGCATCTTGAACAACAAACACCAATTGAAAGAATGAAGCCAACATTTTGTCTCATCCCTATCCTGGCCACTTGAGAGGATGGTACCTGATAGACTGTGAACTGAAGGGTGCGAAGGAAGCCAATGTGGATTAGGTTGGCAGCACATATATGCCCTGAGGTATCACTGATTAATTTTTCTGACTCATTTGCCAAAACTTCATGATGCCATATTTTCAACAGTGTGACTTCAGGACTAGGAACTAAATTACTAAATTCAATTAAATTGCTAAATTAAATCTCTAAAATCCTCTCCATCTGAGAATATAGGGTCTTCAAAGTGTGACCAGAAATGTTGTTAGGTTCTTTGATGAAAAGCTCATCTCCACATGCTAAATTTGGCACAGAACAACAAATATCAAGCAGGGGAATCTTCATCTTTATGGGGAACTCAAAAAAAATATTCCCTGTCCCAGCCTCAGGAGTGTCACAAAAGAGAACTGATGGTCATCATCCAGGTTTGAAATACACCAAATGAGTCTGGAAAGGCTCTCCAGACAAACTTAATGGTTGAAGTCAGGGTTACTATTGATGCTGTTTGGGTTTTGCCTTTTTTTTTTCTTTTATATGTTCTCTGTATTCTTCACACATATAATTGTAAATCTTTCACTTATTGTATTTGTAGCTAGTCTTCCCAGTAATTTTCCATGACCTGTCCCTAAGCAGAAAGACAAGAAAAATTCCAGAGCTCCAAGCCCTGGGGGCTACAAGGCTCCGTGCTCTCTTGGTTCTTCCTGGGAACCAAGGCCGAGAACAATTCTTTGAGATACATTTTATGGACAAAGTACAACTAGTGCTGAAGAGAGAGCTCCGGAGAAGGGGCTTGACCTGTGGGGGGAATTGTATCACCACTTGTCCTCCTAATTGGTGCTTTTTATCAGTTATGCTAATTTCCTAAAACATTAAAATGTACTCACCCCTAGGGAGGAGGGTGGGCTTTTGTGGACATCTTTCCATAACTGCCTCTGTGGGCCTTCAAATAAAGATCTGCGCTTATATTACCTCCTTACTAAAATTATCTGGAGTTGGAAAAAAGGCAACACTATCTAGAGGGTATAACACACAGTGTGGGGTGCAGGGGAATACACTAGACTAGACTAGACTAGACTAGAATGTTCATCAGGTCCAACTGCCTGATTGCAACAGGGCTGATTCAAAGTTAAAGCTTGTTTTTAAGGACATTTTTCAAATGCCTCACAGACTGATAGGCATGGGGCATCAGCAACCTCTTCAGAAGACCTGTTCCAGGGTATGACCATCCTCTTGATAAAGAAATGGTTCCACATAGCAAGTCTGAACCTCCCATGTCATTCAGGGAATCTTAGGATTGCACAAGACATCTTTTGGCTGGTGTAGGGGACATAACTAAAGCCAGAGGAAGGGAGGGCTTATCTTGGCTTGGAGAAAATGGGTCATAGTGGACTAGGAGGAGAAAAGAGGTTGCCCATGTGTAAACAGGTTGCTGGGCAGTATGTTTGTCTGGCCATTATCCACACAATGGTCACCTGCTGTTCTGCCTTCTCCCTAAATTCCATTTCTAACTATTTTCCTAAATAAGTGGACTCCATTCTGTGTGGATATGATTGTATGGATGTCTAAGAGTCAGCAACTGAAAGTGGACAAGGGATTATAGGGCTTGCAAATCAGCAGAGTCATCAACTGAAGAGACTGGAGTGAGTAAAAGCAAGCACCAACAAGCTGCACTGCAGATCAGGCATTATATGTGTCTGTGGTGCAAGCAACTGAACCAAGTGAGAGTGCAAATATCAAGTCAAACTAGGCAGAGAAGAGATTAAGAGGCTTGGGAAGGAAGTATGTCTGGTAACAAGACAATTGGAGAAGGTAACTTCCAAAGGGACCAAGAAGTCTATGCCATCTGTTGGAGGATGTAAAATCAGAAGGTCAGCTGAGAGACTGCATGTGTCTGTGTGTATGTAACTGTGTTGGGAGGAAGCTGGGGACAACAGAGATCCAGGCTGGAAGGAGGGCCTGTCTAAGATATTGGGTGGTGTTTGCTCAGGAGGAATCAACAGTGTGCATGTTTATGTGCTGCTGTGTGCAAGGAAATCTGTACCAGCAGCTGGAGTGGGACTGTGGGGCCTAGAGAATAGTGTGTCCAGATGCCAGTAACTGGGTGACCTGGGATCCACAGCCAGTTACTGGACAGACTGCGTGTCTAAGCCCAGCTACTGAGAGAACCCTGGTGCACCTGAATGAGGAGGTCTCCCTTTCAGAGGGATTCATTTGTGAGGGTACAGCAGCTGAGAAGAACCGAGATCCAGGTATTGCTGGAGATGCAGCAGATCATGGAATGTGTCTCTGGGTGATGAGTGAAAAGCAACTACAGTGGGATTGCAAATCCTAGGAGTTCATATGTCCAGGGTACAGCAGTGGGGCACATTGTGGATGCAGGGGTAGACAGAGTATCTAAGGTCAGCTACCAGAGGAATCCACATTATACATATGCATATGTTTCCTAATAATACACTTCCATCCTGATTAGCTAAAGGACAACAAGATAAGGCCATTTGTGTTGTTTGTGCTTGTGTGAGTGCTGAGTGTTAGCTGTCCATGTTCATGTGGACATATGTATTGCAGAAATGAGTTTGTATTTCTGTGCCTACCAAGAACACATTTAGTTTCACGGCTGAGTACCAGTACAGGCTGGGGGATGAAGGGATTTTGAGCAGCCCGGGGGAGAAGGACTTGGAGGTGTTTGAAGATGACATTGATTTTGCTCTTATGAGAGATCACAACTTCATTTGCCCTACACAAAAAACCTTCACTCAGACTACGGCCAAACCCAACCCTAATGTGAAGGGTCCTTTAAAGTCCCTTTATGACATTCTGAGTAATTTCAACAATTGCCTTAAGTTACTGAAATCAGAGTTTATAAGCTAATTTTATAATAGTTTGTAAACTATTGTGTATCCTGGGCAGGTATAAGTATATAATCAATTTAAAAATTAAGCACATATATCCCCTGCATTTGAAAAACTGAGAATCTATTGACATTAGCATTTTGCTCTTCTCCCTCCCAACTGTAAGTAGATTGTTTTAACTTCATTCCAGTGCAGCAGCAATGAAGTTACAGCCCACCAAGCTTTGCAGGGTCACTGGACTCTGGTTATAAATTCACAAATGAGGGTGCACAACGCTGACTAGATTCCTGCTGACTCCTGGACTGTGTCTGTGCTCTAGGATTTTGGATGGGATTGCCGTAGAGTAGGTTTCTGACTGCGCCCCTCCACTGTCCTGGCCCCAGCCTGCTCCCGGGAGAGAGGCAAGCTAAGGGAAGGTGAGGCTTTTACTGAACACCCGCTGCATCGCACTGCCACAGTTCCCGCACCCCAGGGGTTCAGCCCTGGCTAGCAGTGATCCCCGGGGGGAAACTGAGGCAAGGACGAAGATAAAAGACAAAGGCACTCTTAATCTTCCAGGAACACCGTCCCACAGTTTATCGCAGAACCTTCTCCATGCAGCTGGGATGATTAAGAGACTGAACCCCCGTGCCAGGGGTCCTTTATACCCTCTGAGAAGGGAGGGGAGGGGTCTGCCAGCCAATTGGGGCTGACCTGGGGCAGGTAAGGCTTACGTGGGGTCGAGTAGCAGGGGATATAAGGGATTCTGGGAAGGCACAGCAGATACTTTGTGTGAACAGAAAAACACCCACTGCAATACGAACTAGAACTACTTAGTGCAATACAACGTCGCACAGCCCAATCTTCCACATGCTTTTAATTTACGTCGATCCCAGCTTCAAGCACGGCCGAGCGGCCATCCAGACGCAAACCTCCCAGAGCGCGGCAGGACACAGAGGACATTGGTACCTCTCGGTTCGTCGAAAGGGAAAGGCACAGGATGCGCGACCAGGGCGAGGCTCCACCTGCCGCCGCGCACCTGCCGCCGCGCTCCGGGGCAAACAGGGATAACGGGAATAACGGAGGAAACGGGGGTAATGGGGGAAACGGGGCCGGCGGGAGGTCGACCGCACCAGCGTGCCATGTAAGGCAGCGCCGGCCGCGCGGCCCCTCGGC
>WEIU01016627.1:49209-86641 GCA_013389925.1 Aegithalos caudatus
CAAATGCTCCGCAGTCAACAACAAATCCTCCGCCGCCCCAGCTGTTGCTGCTTCTTGCGCCCCTTTTATGGAGACCGATTCCGAGAGGCTTTTTGCCGTGGTGGTTTGTTTGTTTGTTTGGGGTTTTGTTTGTTTGTTTGTTTGTTTCCTTGAAATTCCCAAGCGGTAGCTGGAGGGGCTTCGTCTTCGAGATACGCTACTGCATAGCGTCCTCTACAAAACCAGCACCAGGTGTGGGAGATCATTTAGCGCCTGCGGAGTAATACCCGTAGGTATGCAGCCATGTACTCCGGGGTGGAAAATAAGGACAGAGACAGAATCCTGTGAATGAATCTGTAACCTCCCTAGCTCGTTTGATAATAAATACAACCTCTCCTCCGCCAGATTGCCAGCGGTTGCAAATATTTCTCCAGTCCTGGGTAAAAGCTCTTGTACATTGGTGAAGTTATTCAAAGGGGGAGTTGGGTGTATGCTACGAGGTGCTGAACCCACATGTGAATAGCATCTTAAACGCTGACAGCTTCGAATCATGTAGGAGATACTGCTGACAACCAGTTTCCTTCTTTATGTTTTGCAGGCTCTACATGGGCAGGTTTGGGAGGGGACGATTTTTTTTCGGATTTTACCGAGGGTTGCATAACTCCTCATGTTAATTTGAAAAGAGGAGGAGGAGCAAACCCAAGCCCCAGCCTGAAATGAAACACATGATGTGAGACTGTCTTTTACTGCACCATCCCACTGTTTTCTCAGTTAGCATCATTAAATAGCGTGCTTTAGATGGGTTGGAAAGGGGTAGCATCATTATAAAACATTAAGGTTTGGGGCTTTTTTCCTCTGGTTCTGTGAAGACTTTGGGGAAAACCAAAGAGATATCTATACACTTTCATAATCTTAGGCTTAAAATAGCATCACTGTTTATCAGACCTATACAACTAATTTTTTTAAAATGGCAATAGCCATTTTTAAAATCCTTTAGTGATGAGCCACTTCTCTATATTTTTAGGGACCCTATCCCAACTCAACCTTTCATCTCCCTAATCCAAAGCAAGATGCTGTTTTGAATGCCTTTGTGCATTTCTGGGTCACAGTTATATGCTTTTAAATAGTCCATCATTTGTAACTGCTGAAGTGTATGTCCAGTATTAAATTATAGTACACTGTAATGTTTAGACAGCATGCCATGCAAGGATCAAATTGCAGATAAAATTCACATAGGAATCTCCTGCAGTGCTTGCACTTGACCCTTGTAAATCTAAGAAAAGATATTTATAAATGGGAATATAGATCCAGAAGGTAGTTGTTTCTGTGTCATATGTAATCTGTGACTTGACTGTGGTGAAAAATAATGTCTTTTTATTTAATTTTTTTAGTAGATGTATTCATTCCAGTTACTTTCTGGAGGCAGCTGTGTGATAGAAGTGATTTTTGCTTCTTGTATGCTGGGCTTAATTTGAAAAAATTAAGTCTCTTTTAAGGAGTTAGGCAACCAGTTATGTCAATTTATGTTAAGTGTATTCTCATTATAGGTAGAAGCAATTAATTGTATTCAATATATCTCACAGTGCTTCAGAATAATATCAGATATTTTCCTTGCTTTAAATACTTTAATTATATAAGTATCTGGTGTGAGGATGTGGCCATACTCACAAGCATCTCTCTGTGTTTATGTATTAGTATATTTATTTCACATATTACAACAAGAACAGCCATTCTGTGGCATAGCCTGTCACTCAGTGATGTCATGTCCTGTTTATTTGTACATGCATACTGCTTGTAAGCTTGCATAAATGGAATGGATTCTCTTCAGCAAGCAACAAAATTTGGATTTGTCTTCCCTGAAACCCATTTTTATGCTGTGCCTAACTGAAATTAAATGCAGTTATATAATTTCCATACCTACTGTTTCTCTGCCCTACTGGCATGCCCACTGTGGGTATAAGTGCTTCTAAAAGTCTCTGCCAGTTAGTTGAAAGGAAATATTTTGCTTACTGTTTGCATTGCCATGGTGTCTGGAAGCTGTGGTCAGGGACCTTAACTAATGTGTTATGTCCAGTATGGAACAAAAGCTTGGGCATGGCCCCCTAAATATTATGATCCAAAATAAGGATCAAGGACCTGTGAGTGGTGCAAAAGAGAAATCAAGATGATGTTAAGAAGGATACATTGGTATGCATGTGTAAAAGCAAAGGGAATTGTAGAACTTAATGTAAGGCTCCCACTGTTATATGAGGGTTATCCTTGGGACATATAAATGGCTTGGGTATGGGGGATTTTGAAATGTATCTAACTTGACTGAATGCTGAAAATTGAGGTAAAAAATTCTACATCAACCCAGTATGAAAAAAAATTCAGACTGCCTGATTTTTAGTGTTTTATATCTAAGGCAATTTTTAAAATTTTGAAATAGAGTTTTAATTTCAAATTCCAGTTGTACAGGAAATTTTTTTCCTGTATCTTATGTTATTTTTCCTTTTTCTCAGTGTTTTCTATAAGCTGTTCTCGTTCTTTCTTCATCTCATCCCCCTCATGTGCCTAACCCCCCCAGAAATACATAACAACTAATAACAACTACAACCCTTCAGTAAAAGACATCTCTGGGTGAGTGCATCACTCTGCCCATCCCAAATTGCCCATGCGTAGAAGTACTGCAAGAATTTCCCATTTCATTGTAGAGTGGTTATTGGGATACTTTGGAATAGTGATGAAAAGAACTGTACATTGAAAATACCCCTATATAAAAAAGGTCTTTAAGTACCCAGAGACTGTAGTTGTGTTACAGGACAAGTATACATATCCTGCTCAGGTTTCAGGACACTCTTCCTGAGTGGGTGTTTATCTCAAGTGCTGACAGGGCAGAACAGACTGATTCTGTGCTACTCAGTTTTCTTGGCTCACAGTGGTATGTCCATTAAAACAGATGGGAAGTTTTTCTTTACTGTTAGTTGTTCATTTGGTGGGTGGGCAATTCACTTTGCTGCTGTTAAGAGAGATTCTTAACTCTCTCAGGACTCTGAGGCAGCTGTGGAGAAGCTTAGGCTCTTGCTCTTGCTAGTTGTCTTAAGGTTCCCTCTTGCTTTTCCTTCTATCCCTTCTCCTGCCTTGTAGTGTCCTGAGTTTGTGTTTACCTTGTGTTTACTGTGAGTTTACCTTGTCCTGGGTATAAACCCCAGAGATGGCAAGCAAGAGTTTGCAGATCAAAAGTTAAATGCATTATGTGGCTGATGAAAAGATAAAAATAAATCTGCAGTGTTACTGTTTTAAATAATCAAATGAAGTTAATTTTTGCTCAGTTCAGCTAATCTCAGGAACATGCTTCTGTATCAGTGTTCATATATGGGGAACATTTGACAAAATGAGCACAGAGAAACTTGAAATGGAAAAAATCAACTAGATAAGTTTTTGCTTGAATCTCTGAGGGTTGCAGTCCTGGTTCAAATTCTTAAATGGTGTTTTATTGGATAAATGCTAAGAAACTTCTTGCAGTAGTTGTGAAAATGCTAAGAGGTCTTGCTCATAAAATTCTTTTTTCTTGTTGATGACACTGTCTATTTTTAATTTAAAAACAAATCCATTTTGGCCTGTCTCTTCTTATTTGAGTATTGGAAGGAGTAGTACCCAAATATTTCATCTTAGAAGTGCTTATAGATGTTGAAGAACTTACTGATTTAGCAAAGGAGGTATTTCCCTTCTTATTTTGGACCAGGCTGTGGGTGGTTGCAAAAAATCTGTACTTAAAGGTTAGTTTATTTTCATGGATTCAGACAGAAGTGAAGTAGCAGATTTTAAGAACATAAGGGATCTACAGTCTAACCTGATTCATGTATTACTTATAGTGAGTTAGTTATCTGAGAACAATAATCTACATTTGGTAAAAGTCTGTCTTTCAGAAATTTTTGACTAAACATGTCTTCTGTACTAAAGACAGTCTAATGTGCAGACATGAGGATGTGAAGTATTTGCAGCTATTGGAAATTACCTTTAGTACTCAGCGTGGTTGATTGTCTCTTCATAAGGAAGTCATATTTAATTTGCAGTCGCGTTGACTGAATTTTCAACTGTTGTGTTTTTTGATATCTTTGGCAGTAAAGAACCATTTCGTAGGTGATTCAGTTTCTCGACAGAAGTATTTTGATCTCACAAGAATTCCACCAATGTAATTTGCAAAGCATTTTATGGTAAAACATCTTGTCTCATGATTATGCATCTCTTATATCATCTTCCTTTCTTTGATCAGAGATGGTGCTTTGTAACTACTAAATCTTACAGTGCTTTCAAGTCTCTGTTAGCTCAGTTTTTCTTAGATCTAATTCTGTTCCTGTTAATAGTTGGTTCTCTAGATACTTTTACTTATGGGTGGTACTCCAAATCTCCCATCTTACTGGAGTTTGATGTGATCTTTCTGTACAATCTTTGATCTGCTTTCATGGAGTTCATCTTCATTACTCATGAAGATTTTTCCAGAAATATTTTGAAAGGGCTCTGTGGAAGTTCCAGGCGGAGTTTGTTCTGTGTGGGGTGGGTAGGAGAATACAATGTACAGTTTATGAAGAAATGAGGCTAAGCAAGCTCTACAATTGTAGTGGAACCTGTACTCGACTAATTCTAAAGTGATGACAGGCCCAGCATGTTACTCGGAGCTGTAAATTAATTGTGTGACTAACTACTGTGGAGAGCAGCTGGTGTCTTCCACTCTTTCTGGATCTGGGATTCCAAGTCTTTTTTTGATATACAATGAAAAAATACCTCATCTAAACACTTGAGTCTCCTCTTTTGTTGTGCTTTATTTGGTGTCATATTCACTTTCTCCTGTGAAGGTGGTTCTAGACACTGGCTTGTATCCTTGCCTGTGTATGAGATTGCAGAATGTTTGTGTCCAGATTATTCATCTACCAATGACAGCAGCCCAGCAGAGCTTAGGATGAGTACTTAGAAAGTGGAACTCTCAAATGGAGTAGTGGTGTAATAAAAAAAAAAAAAAAAAGGCATAATAAGGCTTCACCAGTACATGAATATGTTGTGGACACCTTATTTATGCTTTTACCATCATAGTTAAAACCTTGTGTAAGTGACAGAGTGGTATTACAGGATATTGTGGAACTAGTTAAGAGTTAGTGAGAGAGAGAAATTTTGTGTGCTTTTAAGTGTTGTCAGGTGAACGTGGTTTTTAAAAGAAATAAGCTGCATAAGATCCATTACTGATTAAGGTTTGTGTGTCTGTGTACAAGTGCTTTGTTTATATAAAGAGGTGATATTTATGAAGTAGTTCTTTGAAATGGAGGTGTGTAATTTACTAAGAACTAAACTTAGTTTTGTATCTCAAGTGACATTGTAGAAGTAACTAGCTGAATAGCAATAGATCTTAAAAATACAACGATTACCCACAATTTGTCAGCAGTCAAAGTAATCTCTGTTCTTGATAATGTGTTTTCTAAGTTAGATTCTTTAATGGCATATGTGATGGCATGTGTTCACAGTCTGAAATACTGTTTTGGTGAGGAGAAACATCGGACAGTTTAAGTAGGTACCTGTTCTGTTACTCTGTGTGTGTCCTGCTGAAGGTCTAAATGTATCTGCATGATCTGGCCAGCCTTGCCCTTGTCCATAGTGCTAATTTCACATATATTGTTAAGAGGACTTGAGGTTCAGTCATGCAGTTCCTCATAAAGCCTGCAAAAGGATTTCATTTTATTTAGGTAAAGATGGGCTTAACTGTAGATAGAGTTGTTAGCTTTGCTTGTTTTGCAGTGATCTCTGCTTCTTCTGTGTTGTATGCTAGGGAAAATGGGTGGCTGTCATTCACTTCAGCATCACATGAGGAGAAATATAACCAGAGCAGATCTCTGAAGAGAAATGCCTTAATTCTGGCTCCTAGGTAGCTGTGAAGGAAGCTTAAGGGAAGTTTTAAGAGCAGTCTAAAGCATTGCTTTTTATTAGGAGGATGTTGCATTTCTCCATCTGTTTATCCTTCCCTAGGCTTGAATGTTTATGCAAAAATATGGGAAAAATATTCCATCTGCTGTTTCTTTGTCTCTGCTGGTTTTATTTGACATAAATAATTACAGAGAGAAAATACATGAGAATTCCCTTTCACTGCAATTTTGTAAAGTTTTTATACCAAGGGGAAGATGGATCAAGTACTAAAAACCAGACAGAGTCAGACAAATTCAAATGCCTTGCACAGTTTCGTAATTCATTATGAATTCAATTAACTCATTAAAAACCCACCTTCTGTGCTCATTGAAAAGTTGCTTTCTTTTTTACTTGAATCGGCTAGAAGGTCTTAAGGAATTTTGGATGGCAACTATTTGTGGTGCATTGGATAAGTTTTACCAACAGTGCAGTAACATACTCTGATAAAAATTGTATTCTAAGCACCTACGTGCTTACCAACACTTGGTGGGTAGGAAAAATGATCAGGAGAATGAAAAGCTGGTAACACTGAACATATAAAACTAGTTGTCTGGGGTGTATGGTAGAAAGGGTTAAAAAATTAGGGAGGTGTCAGGGCTGAGATTGAGACCCTGAACAGGTAGTGCATTTTAGGTTGTAGGAACCTGAGGAATTTACACTGTAGACTTTGGTTGTTAGCTAGATGATGGCCTGGATGCTCAGTGTAAACAGAACTTTAGGTCTTGTGTTGTTGTGTTGCTGGTTGCACTGGAGGTGGGTGTTACATCTGAGAAATAAGGCTGGCCTGTGCAAAGGTGGGTGTTACAGGAAACAGGAGACACTAGTAGTACCACTGTTGCATTGCAGCTGTGCTATTGTGCTGTTGAATTCTGCAAATTCATCAATCTTAGCAGGTCAGAGGTCTGCTTGATTCTTGAATGATTCTGCTGTTAAAAAGTCTGAATTGGGAGTTTTCCTCAGTTCACATTAGACATTTGACGTCATTTTAGCCAATTATTGGTTGATAAGTATTCAAAAGAATGAACAGTTTTGCCTTTTCCATTAACATAAATGTATCTGAGGCTCTAATAATGCTGTAGAGTTCTAGTCTGTTGTTCTGTCTTAGTTACATTGATATTCGTTTCCATGGCAGTTGATGTTGTGAGATGACTTCCATTAAAACTGTTTTTTAACATGGTTTAAAACTTGCTGCAAATGAAAGCTCTTAGAGGTGAGCTAGACAAAACAGATGGAAAAGTACATGGTATAGCCCCCAAAAATAGGCATTCAGATTTTTGTATCATGCTGATATGTGTATATATATATATATGTATATATAATTTTTAATATATAAATATGCTTGAGGTTTGGTGTTTTTTGGTTTTTTTTTTTTTTAAGAAAACAGTTTTTAATGTGAAGATCCTAAAGGGTTTTAATAGATTTGCTGCTAGTGAGAATGTATTTTTATTTCCTTTATCAAGTCAGAGAATGTTGTTTCTTAGAATAGTCATTAAACTCATGTATCTGCTTTATGTGACCTTAATATTAGTGTAGAATATGGGCCCCAGGGTCCTCATGATGTTCTGAATACTGGCAGCAGAATAGACATGTTTCTTCATCCCTCTCCTTTGGTTTCCCTATCTGTGGAATGGCAGCAATGATAACTTGTGTTACAAATACTAAGCTTTCTGCTGTGCAAATAAGCTATGAATTAACTGTCAAGAACAGGGCAGGGTAGGTGCTGTGGTGAATTCTCACCTGGCAGGATACATGCATATTAAAATAGTTGCATAGGCTTTTGAAATTGTTGGAAAAAATACTCTGGGATTTAGTGTCTTCCTTGCTGCTGAGAGATGGATTACTTCTAAGAGCAATTCCCACAAATCTAAATCAATGCTGTACCAGAATTCCTGCAATTTTTTTGACACCTGGAAAGGGTGTGGATAAGTGAAAGAGTGTAAATTAATATAAATCCTTCAGTAGAGTTGGCAGTTTGTCAGTACTGAGGCTTTGGGTATTCACACAGCTCTAAAAATTGACAACTGAAGTTCACAGAAACAATAACTTCTTGTCCCATCTTTTATGGAAGAATCCACGTTAATAAGTGACTGTCTAATGGGGGTCTCCCAGCTGTCTGCAGATGAGTATTATATTCTTGTCTCTGGCTAAAAGGAAGTTCGATGATATGAGAAAACATTTTCTAATGGGTTAGGCATGTGCTGAGAACGCAAATCTATACCTTCAGTCTATTTAGCATAAGATAGTCATGAAGTTAGTGGCTGACATCAGTTAACATGAGTTAGTTTGAACCATGGCCTTATCTCTTATAATGTGCTGTATTATTTACCTATTGCAAAGTGAGGGAAGAGACAAAAAATGTTTTTTTGTGCTACTAAAGGGCACAGACTATAGCAGTTCATAACACACTACCTAACTGTCTAAGTATTGTGTGGGTTTCTGAAATTCCATTTTTATGGAGGATTTTTCCCAAACCTCCTAAGTTCTACATCTGCTTGTACTTGTGTCTTATCTGGCTGCTTTTGGTGATGTGGACCTGCTTGGTTGGAGCATGTAGTGTTTGGAGAGGATTGTACTGGTGGCTAGTCCCACCTTCCTTCTTTCTGCTGGCTCTTGAAATTGGTATAGTGTAATTGTGTACATATTAGATGTTTTGGATGCTGATTGAAAGGCATTTCTTTCATAGCTGTAATTGTTGTAGTCAGCATCTACACAGCTCATGCTTTTTGAACAGTGGCTTAATTTTTTTTACTGAATTTTAGGTTTGGTATTCTAGAGTAATCACTTTCATCTTTCACCTATCATCTTGCTATGGCCCTGCCCCAAATTAATCCTAATCTTTACTTCCATCAGAATCTTACCTTTTGGTTCCTTAGTCCAGATCCTTAGTCCAGAAGATAAAAAGAGTAAGGAAGACTCAAAACAGCGTTAGATCTTAATTTTTTTTTTTTTTGTCAAATAGGTTATTCTTTATTTCTCTTTGAGAGATCATTTCTTAAACATGATGTGATCTCCTTCCTTGTCTGTAATCACTAAAGTTAAAGGAGCTGGCCCCATTCAAGGTCTAATTTCATATCCTCTGTTGTGCAGTTCTTTATCTTCTAATTATAGTGTGTTTAAAAAATGTAGTTCTCTTCACACTGTGTTGTTTGTAGTGTTAAGAAAGAAAAGTTTAAATTGAGACTAGGTACTTTTTAATAAATCCAGATAGCTTCTTATTAATATATTTAGTGCTATTACATAGGCTTTTAACAATTAAACTGTAATTATGTTCAAGGAGTGTCCATTATAATATTTGGCAACCACAGCAGAGCCCTGGTTTTAATCTCGCCTTGACTTTCTGCTTTAGATGGTGAGGATTTATTTGAAATGGGTCTGTTTTGCATACCAGGTTTCACCATTCAAAACTAAAGCCTGTTCTCCTCTGCCTGATCCAGAACTACTCAAAACACCCCAGTATGAAATTAATTTATTAATGTGTGAGAGAAGTAAGTCTGGAACTACCTTTCTGAAAGCCAAATATGTTCCTTTGAGTGTTTTTCCTATAACAAGTTTATTAAGTTAAATTTGTTAGCTACTGAAAGTAAGTAAAAAATCCTTTCAGTTGATACAGCTATCATGTTAAAGACTGTATAAGAGAGTAAAACACAATTCTGCTGTGCTGTGCAAAGCTGAGTTGTGGTTAAAGGCAACAAAGCATTAAGCAAAATTGGCCAGCAAGGCGCTGACACTGGCTAAGGAAAGATTTTATTCAGAAGATACTTAAAAATGTAGGCACGCAGTTATATTTTCCAATTTCCAATAAGACAGAGTGGCTCAGATGTTTTCTTGTTCACAGCTTGTAAACTGTGCTATTGTATCTTTTAAAGATACTTCCTCTCAGTATAGCTTCTTAAGAGAATTGCTAAGAAGGAGCTATCCCTGAAAGTTTCTTGTGAAGTTTATTTGCCACAAGATAAAATTACAAAATGATACAAACTGTACATACCTTACCATGGCAAATTTCCACCTTCTCCTATCCTATTTCTTGCATATGAAGGTAACTTTTGTTTTTAATATCCTACACAGACTTTGTGTTTTGCTTGTGTGTACTTCCTTTCTCTAGCCAGTTAGTATTAGCTTGGAAAATTTCTGGCTCTGTATTCCAGCTCCAGTTGATTTGAAATGGTACAAGCTTGGAAGAGACTTCTGCTTTTGGAAGTCAGGTCTATATTCCTTGAATTTTTTTTTCCTCATATTCTTTCACTGCTGTTTTGGTAGCAAAAGAATGTAGCTTGATGAAACAGAAGATTTGATCTGGACACATTTTGGTAAAAATGTATGCATCTGTAATGTTTGTAGTAGCTTGCAATTTACTGTGTATGCTTTTGTTCTGGAGTTTCAGTGTTGGGATGCTTTCAGATAAGTTTTTTTGGTAAAATTCCTCTTTGGACAGTAGGCAGAATGCAAAGCAAATAGAAACAGGAATTAGTTACATTTAAAACTTGTTAATGAAACTTGACATTTTCAAACTCTTTTTTTCCCATCTGTGCTTCTCTTTTTATTTCATAGGTGCACATACAGTTCTCGGGCTGCAGTTAGTAAATTTCTGTCATATTAATTTTAATTTAGCGTTTTAGTTTGTTGACCAAAACTTGTGCTGACTGTGTAAACAAAACAGAAGGATCCCCAGGCTTAAGATATAACAGGGGATTTAAGCATTTATGTGAGTGTTTTCAAAAGAGTCAGTAGTGCTTTGGCCATGCTGTGTTTGCTCAAGTGTGAAGGACAAAGGTCCTTTTTACTATGTTTTTAATTAAAAGATTGTTTCTAATCAAAAAGTTTAACAATAACTGCTGCATAGCAATAGCTATGGTTAGTTCTGTTACATTGTGCAGGAAAGGGTATGTCATGATTGTTTGAGTGACAGAGTTTAAACAACGTGAAGAGGTAGAACTTGAGAGCCCTTTCCCTTCCTGAGGCATTTGTACTGATGTACCGTATATAAACCAAAAGAACTTAATATCTGATGATGAAATAAAACCTAAACGAGAAATACCAATCTCTGCATATATTAATCACATCTCACACTCAGCTGGACTTTAGAAGAAAGGTCAGGTAAGTATGATGGGCTTTCCAGCCCTTATCTAGCATTTGCCAGATTTCTGATACTTGAATCATCTCTTTATGGGTTAAAATTTTGTAGCAGCACCACCAATGTGACTGTGACAACAGTCCGTGTGCAGCTCTTGGGGCAGGCAGGCAGTGTACCTAGTGCCTAGGCTTTTTAGGGCCTCTTACTTCTGCCATGCCAGCAATGCATGGGCAGAAGACAAAGGTTTCTATGACTTGCTTCTGGCACTTCAGGGTTTGTTTTGGTGCGTGTGGGTGTTTGGTTTTTTTTGTTTTTTTTTTTTTTTTTTAATTATTTTTTAAATTTTTTATGAAGAGACCTGAAAATAGCATTCTATTGCTCAGTTTAAGGTTTCATTTAAAAGGCAAACCTATAGTATATGTACTTAGAGTAGTCTGAAAGTTCTGGTCTGCAGTAATGACATCCATTCTCAGTATGCCTCCATCATGGATGTGTTCATTCCAAATGAATTCTACAGTTCTTTTGGCATAAACTTGAGAAATAAATGGTCTGGATAACAAGAGAGACTTGTACTTGTTAACCCTTACATAATGTAACATAAGGGTTCTAACATTAATATTATTGCTGCATTTCAGAAATACTTAATTTTTCAGGAAAAAATAATTTAAAAGCTAAAGTCCAGAAAATAAAGTGCTGTATATTTTTCCTTCAGAAATACAAGTACATAGTAATGCCTACAGTATGAAGGGCATACTTCTATTCAAACAGAGTGACTGTGATGATTGCCATTTAACAAAAACAAGGGAGCAAATATTAAGTGTTTTTTTGATGGCTGATGTAATGATGGTGTAAATAGTTTTGCATCCCTGGTTTCTTGCCCTGCCTTTTTTTTTTTATAATGTACTAGAATTTTTTTCCCAGATGATCAGGGAGTTACATAGTTCTCAGTTTAGACTGATGTTTGATGGTGGAGCGTAGTGAATTCTTGCTAACGTTATAGATCATTTATTCTTCATATGGACTTCATATGTTGTGACATGGACTCTAGCATGTAGATTGACAGAAAGTAATCTAGTACAAATTAATATGGTATGTTTACCCTTGTTTTCTTTGTAGCACAATGGCTGACAAATCAGCGAAAACAAACTCCAATGAGGGAGCTACAGGAGGAGAAATAAGTGCTCTGGAAGAGGCCTTTAGAAAATTTGCTGTCCACGGTGATACAAGAGCCACAGGAAAAGAAATGCATGGGAAGAACTGGTCAAAGCTATGTAAGGACTGCCATATCATAGATGGGAAGAATGTGACAACTACAGATGTTGACATTGTCTTCAGTAAAATCAAGTAAGTTCATTTCAGCCATAATTTTGTTGTCTCTGACACCCCCACCCTCCCCCGCTATGTTTTGTAGATACCATGTAAATTTACCTTCTGTTGCTTCTGATGTTGCAAGACACAATCAATCTCCTTGTTCCTTTACAAAATTTTCTTGCTTGTTCTGAAGATACAGCTTTCATCTCCTGACCCGTTATCTTAAATTGACTTCAGTTTCACCGGAGTTATACTATACAAAGAGAATGAGGTGATCAGGATAAATGCAGGCTATTCCAATAAAGTGGACTGCAGTAAGTGCTGTCAGTGTTTCCTGAAAGATATCTGAATGAAGTCAGGATGTCAGAATGATCTTGCCAAAGCTTTGCCTCAGGGGACTGAGGCTAAGGTGGGATATGTACTGAAAATCAATATTCTAACAACAGTCATGATGTCCAGCGCACCGCCAGCTCAGGTTTGAAGTGTAGGGCCATGCCAGACTGATTGTGAATATGGGATGGTGACTCTTAGCTGTGATGAATTAGGATTGTCTTGGTTCTCTGATCTTATTTTTGTTACTGGAGCTTTAGTGAAACTTTCTCCCCAGTTGAAAACCAGGCTTAGTCAGAAACTTGTCAAATCTGAGAGAAGATATTAAAGGAAATATGTTAACAAGGAATTAGTCTGTTATGGCATATTCTGTATTGAGCCCCAAATAAGTTTTCTCGTTTTGCTTTATGTGTAGAATTGGATTATTTTCACCTTTTGTATTCCCCTAACATCTGATAGGATAATCTTGTCTTTTCTGCTTTTTATTATCACAGTAATTGTTTAAATTGTTTCACACATCATTGTATCGAGGGTCATGCTTTTAAAAGGGGTCCCTTAATTGTACTTGTAGCCTGTAGGGACACTTGGCTTGTGCATTCAACTGTTGAGGTGTAATGCTGGGAGAACATGGAAACTGCATTGCTTACAAGGTGATGCTTGCTACAAGCACTGACCATTTAGACTGCATCAAAGTGGAGAAAGGCAGAGAAGAAAACACCTTTAATCTTCAGAGTTGTCTAGTGTAACATATAGAATGATATTAGAATGACCTTACTTACTTGATTGATTTCTTTGTTTCTTTTCTCCTTGGGGATTTTATCTAGATAACTGAAAACACAACATAATGCACACTTCCAACTTCCACCTTCTTGTCCTTGTATCAGTCCCTACTTGTATTTTCTTGAAAGTTGTATTAATGGAGTTAGATATTAGTGGAGTTGTAGTAGTGGAGTTGTATTAATAGAGTTAGACTGTCAAAGAACTGGCTTATTTGAAATGGATGTTTAGGCTTGTAGGGTTTTATTTCTTTCTTGATCTATTATATTTTCCAATTTTCTTTGACTTTCATCCCCCTAAAAATTTGTTCTATTGTTTCCTGTAGATAAATATAACCTTAATGCTATTTTCTCCTATCAGTTTCTGGGCTCTTTAGTAGCAGAATGACCCCATGATAAGGCATTAACAGATGTGCAGCATTAGCAGATATAAAGAAGTATCAGGTTTGGTGACTGTTGGGGCAGAAGGAATCCAGTCCTGTTGCACAGGAGTGAATTGTAAGGTGGCAGGTACCTGAGGCTTCCAGGGCATGTCAGAAAATCTCCTTGTTGCTGCTGAATGCTCCCAGCTCAGCCTGGGGGTTCTTGTCTCTGTCTCCTGAGAGGGAGGGCTAGCTCAGCAGTTTCTCAGACCTCCCTGCTATGACTGCTGTTAAGTATTGTCATTTCCCTTGGAAGGGGTGTGCCATCTTTCCCTCTATCCATTGTCCTGGTTTAACTCCAGCCAGCAGCCAAGTCCCACGCAGCTGCTTGCTCACTCCCCCAGCAGCAGCACTGGGGAGAGAATTTAGAATAAAAGCTGGAAAACTCAAGGGTTGACATAAAGACGGTTTAATAGGAAAAGCAAAAGCCATGCACACAAGCAAAGCAAAACAAGAAATTAATTCACTGCTTCCCGTGGGCTGGCAGGTGTTCAGCCATCGCCAGGACAGCAGGGCCCCATCACATGTAACAGTGACTTGAGATGACAAACATCATCACTCCAAATGTCCCCTCATTCCTCTGCGTACTTTATTTACTGACCATGATGTCATGTGGGCTGGAATATCCTTCTGGTCAGCTGGGGTCACCTGAACTGGCTGTGTCTCCTCCCAACCTCCCAAGCATCCTCACATTCCTTGCCAGTGTGGCAATATGGAAAGCAGAAAAGGCCTTGGCTCTGTGCAATCCCTGCTCAGCAATAACAGAAATATCGCTAAATTATCAACGCTGTGCTCAGCACAAATCCAAAACACAGCCCCATACCAGCCACTGTGAATAAACTTAACTCGACCCTAGCAAAAACCAGCACTCTAGTATTTAACAGCTTAATAGATAACTGCATCAAATGCAAAAGTATCTTTGTTTTATTTAATTTTTTTGTTAATTCCTTAACCTGTACATGTACAAATAACATATATTTTATATATTCTTCTCTTTTAAAATGATTTTATTTTTAAATTATATTGCTTAAGTGGCATATGGGAACTGCGATTTGCTATCTTTATTAGGAAGGTCTGTTTTTCAATGTATGCTTTCAGTAGGTATACTTCCACATTTTCTTAACTGGTAGGGTTTTGTGGGTTTTTTACAATTTTATTCTTGAGTGCATGTGTCAGCAATTCTTTTTAGTTTAGATCACATTTATTTCACATGTGATATTTTAGGTTTTAAAAAGGGAAGAGCTAATGGCTGTAGGAACTCAAGTGTTAGTAATATGCTTTAAGGTAGGAGGGTTGAGCATAAGCTGGGTATACAGGATTTCTTGAGCATGTTCAGACAGCTGTTTTTCCTGGCTTTCTCTTTTACTTCACTTTTAACCCTAAGCTCAAGGATAATGATAGATTTGGTAATACATCAAAGCAGGCATACTCACATAATAAACTCATACTCATTTTTATTTACAAGCAACTTTTTTGCAGCAGAGCTCTATGGTTTTTTGACAAACCAAATTTTCCCCCATCTATGTTAAATGTAAAACTTGAAACACTACAGAAGAATCTCCAGTTCCCTCCAAAAGTGCAAAGTGCAGCTTTCATACCTCAATAAGAATTCAGCTTATGGTTACCAAAAAGCTTTGTGCTTCACTCTTCATTTTGGGCCCTTGAGCTAAAGTGTGTCTTCACAAGATTAGCCTTACTCTTAAAATCAGTCAAAGTGGTGGTTCAGTGGGATGGGGCTCGTGGATTTTAGCAGTTGTAGGCTAGCCAGGAAACACAACAAACATTAAAAAAAAGGTGTTTCCCATACCCAACTACAATTGCCACCTAGCATTGTGTTAGAACTTTGAAACATATTTTTTGTTGGGTCTTTCTATTACTGGGAGGCCACTGTGCATAGCATGGTTGTTTTCTAGTAAGCTATACTAAGATTTTATGACAATGGCACATGTTGTTCAGACACCAGAAATGAATCTAGTAGAAATGTTCTTTGGATTTACGAGTTACTATGTATAAAGCCCACATTTGTTGTCTTGCTAACTTTTCCAGGCTTCATTTATTATTCTAGTAGATATTGGCAGAATAGGTAGGAACTAAACATTGCTGATAGGGTAAAGTAATGAGGAAAATTAATAAGAGATATGTTTACCTAAGAGCTACTGAAAGATAATGTTTTATTCACTGATGGGCAACTTGCTCTGCTCCAGGAGAGATTTTTCCTCTGAAGTAATGAACATTTTTGTAGACTTAACACCTGCTCTCTATCTCTGCCAAACCAAGTGAGCAAAACTTCTGAAAGTTTTAAATAGTCTGTGATACATCTTGAAAGCTGGGGCCTTTTTGTCTGTCTTTCAGCAATTAGTTCATTTAAGTTTAATGTTGCAATAAAGGTTGAAGAAATTCTATTTAGCCTTTGTTACAAATAAGAAAACAAGCGTAGAATGCATGATGATGTCAGGTCAGACTGAAATGCAATTTGTCTATTTATCTTGCATAAAAGGTGTACTGAAGGCCTTTATGTGAGCACAACGTTTATATGTACTTGAGGATAAGAAGAAGGAATAGCCTAATGCAAAGAATCCACAGTAGTACACATGAAAGAATTATTGCTAGAATTACATTCTTTCGTAAGAAAATATGTAAATTGTGTGATCTCTCCCCTTCCCTCCACCAAATATTTCTGTTTAACAGTAATTTGTAGGGTCCCTCAAGTCCTTCCAGTTTGGTGGTTTGTAATATAAGTTTGTTTGTTAAAACTGTCAGCTCAGAAAATACAAGAAATGAAGCAGCAAAGAATTTTGCAATGGAATTACTTGAAATTAAATTCTTGCTTACAAGAATAGCCACATGTATGAATATTTATGATTTGCATCCCTAGAGAGCAGAGTTAAAACACCTACATTTATGACAAATATTTGTATTGCATTAATGCAGTTGGAATAGACTGCTGTTTCTGTAATGAGCAGAAGAACAAACTTTTCTTATTTTTGAGTTATAAAGCATACAGTAAAGCCATGTCTTACAATGTCACTAAGTTTCCATGCGTGCTGTACCTGGAAGAGCAAAAAAAAAAAATGTGAAGAGTGAATGACAAAACTTCTGCCGTATGTTATGGGATGCAATTTAAAAAAAAAATTTAAAATGCAGCAAAACCAACAGAAGAGTGCATAATTGTAAATGTAATTATGCAGTAAACTTCCTTTTTTGTAGTTTCATGGTAATCACTTGAGATGTTTTACTCCTTTCTTTGTGTGTTCCTTGGACTACATAAAACAGTAACACCAGTTGTAGGGTAAATTTTAATTTCAAAGCTAGCTTAAAGTTACTTGCTTAAAGTTTTGTAAAAATCCCTTCTGCTAATTGGTACCAGGAAAACCTTTTCTTTGTAAATGGCAAAAATGAGGCAACCTTTTCTCAGAAAAGGTTGTTTATGTGATTGTTAAAAAAAAAAGGCTGAAAATACTTCATAAGAAGTGATTTTTCTAAGTGGTCCATAAATTCACTGCCATACTTGAAGACAAAGAATAAGTCACAGTAATATTCTGTGGGAAAGGAAGTTTTTAAATTTTAAATTACTGTATCTGAAGTATTTGTGACAGGACTAAAACTAGTACTCCAACTTTTTTTTTTTTGTTATGATAATATCTTCAATTTCCCTGTAGCTCAGGTTTCTGCTAAAATGGGGGAGTTTAGTATTAATATCTTAGTAATATTAGATCATTTGATGCATTAATTTTTCACATACTATATGACCTTTATATAGACATCTTTCTTTTATATTTTTTACTGGAAACTGATAATGCAATCTGGGCCTACTGAATTTAGAGACATGCAATATGCAGGCATGCAACAGTGTTTGAAGATGGATGTTTTTCTTGACAGTGGGAATTCCATGGGTATCTTTTCAGTAGCTGAAACACTTGTCTGCTTTCTTAGAAAATTTCATCATTAACTGTTTCTTTTCTGGTACTCGAGAGTTCCAAAAGTTTGTAGGCTTTGTCTTTTATTTTGCTTGCAGAATGCAAGTATGGATTTAGTGAATCTTTTTGCATTGGAGAAAGCAAGGTCATTGGTGACAGAGGAGAAGGGCACTGAAGAGTTCTGCATTTAGTATGAAAAGCAACACGTGCCTGCATTCTTCTTATTCTAGCAGGACAGTGAGACACAACAGTCTAAGAACTTTTTGTATCAAGGAAAGCAAAACACACAAGAATAATAGATGCTACTGAGCTCTGATGAGCATTCCGGCATGTTGCCTTGGGAACTTAAATTTCTTTGTTTATTGAGGGTCAACAACTGCTCTGGGAAATTTGATATGTTAGCTATGCCATACACATACTCCACTTGTTGTATGTAGTTAACATGGTAATAGTAATAGCCTCGATATAAATACCTCTGCTCTTATTTTAGAAGTGTTACCACTCAGCGCTGCAAGAACATGTTTTAAGCACTGCCATAAAACTGCTAATTCTATGACATTATTAGATAGAAAAATAAAAATATTTCTGTTTACACTGGCATGTTACTGTGGTTGCAGGCAGGCCTGGTGACGTCAGCCTTTGGATCCATTGTGAGCATTTATTTAGGTAGTCATCTCCATGGAAACATTTGTTTGTTTTGATGTTACTATGTGTTAAATTTTGAACAAATTTTTGTGGTTCTATACTGGATTGTTGTTGAAGATTAGTTAAGCTACAGCAGCTTTGGAAATATACCTTATTCCCTGCCCTCTAAAATATTCTTGGTAGAAGATCAAGTGGAAGCATAATTGTCTTCTGAAGTTCCATTAGTTCCTGAAGTTGCTTCGACATGTTTTCTTGTTGCTGAGGAAGCCGTGTATTCTAAAGGCCAGAAAACTCTCTTCTATCTCTTTGAGAAAGGAAGGTTTTGTTCCCATGGAGAATCTTCACAACACACTTTATTGTGCCCTGACTTTTGAGCAGACCCACCCGTGTGCTGTCCTCACTGTCTTGCACACTTGGCTATTTAGCCTAATTCCCACAGCCTGGATCAGTCAGGTCACAGCAGGAGTGCTTCCACCTGGGAACAGCTGGGCTGTAATGCAGCAATAGTTCACCACGGCTGCAAGACTTGAAATGGGTAATGTTTGCTCTGAGAAGCTGGCAAGAAAACGCTTGGCAAGAGTGCTTTCCCCATTTGTCAACTGTAATGTAATTGTTGTCGTTTCTTTGTATCGAACAGGTAGGATGCTTCTTGTTTTCCTATTGTATTTGAAAGGACTAGTACTTTGACACCTGAGCTCATTCAAAACAAATATCTATCCATGAGGTTTCTCTGAAGTAAGTAGTCTTTAATGAAGATTTTTAATAAAGCATTTCTTAATTTTTGAAGTATTTAAATAGGTATGGTGGTCTTTATATACAAATGAAGCACCTAGTAGTTGCAAGCTGCACTGGGGACATTCTTTTGACAGTGACATAGAAAAGGATTTTTGTAATCCTAGTTTATGTATGAAGTAGGCATAACAGTTAACTTTTGAACTTCAATATGTCCGCATCAGGAAATAAGTTTTAAGTAGATATAGAACAATATACAGAGCAAAATCTTTTCTAGTAAGTCTCAGCAAATTGTGAAGTTTTGCATTTTTAGGTAGAAATATAGGTAAGTTTCAACAGAAAGTGTTCTTTTTTTGCCACATCTATATTTTAATTGAAATTAAGATCCAATTGCCTTTCTTGTCTAAAGACTCAAATGTAATGTTGCTGTTTGCACTTTATCCTTCAAAAGCTTTTTATTTAAAAAAACAAAGCAGCTCTTCTCTCTCTTCTGCCAAGAGGCATAAATTCTAAAAGTAAAGCAGCGATTGCATTTGAGAAGAAAGATGGTTTTAAATTCACTTGCTATAACATAGGCTTGTTTTATGCATGTATAATGGGCAAATTTTATACCTTTAATGATGTTTGCTGCTTAGGATTTTGAAAACACCATTTTGCAGAAGCAGACATTACTTGGAAAACTATAGATACAGTGGTGAGTGATTCATTTCCCAACTGATACGGAATGCTGCATGATGTCATACACGGTGCTATATATAGCAGCTTGCTTGGTACTTGCCACACTTTGTGGCCTATTCCACTTGTGTACTACAAGAACTTCTACTAGCTTAGAGTAAAAGTTGGTTGGTTTTTTTTTTGTTTTTTGTTTGTTTTTTTTTGGGGGGGGGTTTTTTAGGTCAGCCTACTGCAAGCTAATTTAAAACTACCTGTTTTTCATTTATAAAAGCAGATGTGTGAAATCTGCCTTAGTTTTGCTGACTAAATTAAGTAACAAGCAAACATTTTCCAGATTGTTAAATACCAATTTTGATTTAATGGATTGAAGTAGATGATGATTAAGGCAGCCTTGTCTGCAGCAACCAGGTGATTGTAAAATTTAAGATCCTGAGAGGAATGATCAAGATTAACAACAGAATTACAAACCTGAACTTCAGAAGGGCAGATCTTGGCCTCTTCATTTGCTCTCTGGAAACTGCCCTGGGGAATAGAAGTGTCCAGGAGAGCTGGTTGTTCTTCAAGGCAGCTTCATCAGAGCACAAGAACATTTCATTCCCATGTGCAGGAAGTCGGGCAAGAATGGCAACAGGCTAGCAAGAGTAAATATGGAGCTTCTGACTGGGCTGGACAATGAGAAGCAGATACACAAGAAACAGAAGCAGGGAGAGGCTTTGTGGGAGAAATACAGCCCATGCATGAAGAAACAGAGTGAGGAAAGTTAAAGTTCAAGCCAGTCGGCATAACCTCAGTCCCTGGGGAAGTTATGAAGTAAATCCTTTTGGAATTCCTTTCTCAACACGCAAAGAACAAGGAGATAATTTGGAGCAAGCAGCATGGATTTGCCAAGGATGAGTTATGCCTGATTGACCTCATTGCTTTCTCTGGTGAAATGACTGACACTGTGGGTAAAGGGGTGTAGTTAGTATACATGATTATGGCAAGGACTTGACCCCAGTCACATCATCGCCAAATTAGTGAGGCATGGGCTGGAAGAGTGGAGAGTGGGCCAGCAGTCTAGGAGGCAGCTATGGAGGTGGTGATAGTGTCAGTATCATAGTTTAACCCCAGTTGGAAAGTAAGCCCCATGTAGCCACTCTGTTTCCACCCTTGGTGGGGTGGGGAAGAGGGCCAGAAGGATAAGACTAAGAAAACTCATGGGTTGAGTAAAAAAACAGGTCAAGAGGAAAAGCAAAAATTGCTCACACAAGCAAAGCAAACCAAGGAAGTAACTTACTCATTCCCATGGGCATCCCCAAAAAAGGAGAGCTCCATCATGCAGCAAAGTGACTTTAAAAGACCATCACTCGGAGTATCTCCCGCTTCCTCCTTCCCAATGCTTTATGCTGAGCTTGATGTCATGGGATATGGAATGTACCATGGGTCCATTGGGTCAGCTGTCCTGACTGTGTCCCTTCTCTGGGCCTTGCATACCCCCAGCCTCCTCACTGGAGGAGCAGTAGGAGAAGCAGAAAAGGCCTTGAAGCTGTGTAAGTATTGCTCAACAATAACAAAAACATATCTATATTATCAACACTGTTTCCAACACAAATCCAAAATACCACTTCATACTAGTCACTGTGAAGAAAATTAACTACTCCAGCCAAAACCAGCACAGATGGGAAACTTCTGAAGGTGAGGTGACAACAGTCCTTGCAATGAGTGTGACCTGTGGCAGCAAGGAAAGGTAGCTACATGCTGGGCTGCATGAGTCAGTGTGTGGTCAGCAGGTCTGGGGAAGTGATCCTTCCTTTCAGCTTGGGACTTGAAAGACTGTATTGGGAGTGTTGTGTCTGGAGCTCCCCTTTGCAGGAACGAGATTGATACACTGGGACAGGCCTGGTGCAGGGCCACCAAGATGATCGGGAGCTGGTTGTGGTACATGGTGATCTGTGGAATAAATATAAGTTTCTTTGTTCTTCTGTATAGCCAGTAGAAATTAAATTCTTGTTCTGAAGTTAATTGAAGTAGTCTGAAGAGTGGAAATTTTATAGGGAAAAAAGTGTGTGTGTTTAGATGTTATTTGCTCCTAAAAGTAGATGTGAGCTAGAAATCCTTCATCTTGGAAAAAGGATGAATATACCATATATGTTGTAATTAGATATATTTAATCTGCCTGTGGGTGTAAAACTACTAGAAGAATTTAGATGTAGTCTGCTTGGGATGTGATGTTTGTGAATGGAAGTGTGCTCCATATGATGTGGTGTGTATCATTCTTCAGCCTTTTTGTTTGTCCTTCCATAAAAGAACAACAGCGGCTTGATATGGAAGAACCTAATTGATGTATTCTTTCCATTATTGAGCCATTTAGGAGGATGTTTTACAACTGAATTTGGAATCAGGCTCATTAAAGACTGGACATTAAATCCTCACCAGGATTAGTTAAACTGGTGTTACTTTCTGGCATTATTGAAGTGGAGTTGCTTATCGTTTTCTTGTGTGTAGCTGTGTCTGTGAGCGTGCTAAACTGAAGGCGCAGGAATGAAATCCAAATCTGTTTTTAAGCTTGAGCTTTGTTTCTGACTTTCTGCAGACTTCTAATGCATGTACATGTTATTCCCATGAACTTAAAAACAAAGCAAATACAGTTTTGGTAGGGAGTTCTGGTACAATCCTCCCCCCACCCTCCCAAAAGGGCAGACTTTGCCTTTGAATTTTTTTTCCCGTGTTACAGTCATTTTTGTTTCTCATTTTTAGAAAGGTTATGGATATTGCCAGCGGATCAATAATTTTCAAAATCTAGCTGAGACTCTGAATGCTGGTGCAGATTCTGCAGGCCGCCAGAATATTTTAATTGGATAAAGAAATTTCCATAGCAACCTTTCCTAGGGAGATGTGGTCTTAGATAGTGAAGTTCTGTGGCTGAAAGAGCAAATGTAGGAAAGCATTCAGTTTCAGCGAGGAAAGCTGACAGCAGCTGACAGTGTAGCCAGGAGTACTGTGGTTAAGGTGTTGTGCCCTTGTGGTGAGGAGTAACAAGAGCAGCTCACCTACTGCCTGTCACCATTGTTTTTGGCAGTGCAGGCAGTCCCAGCACTGATTGCTGAAAAGCCACGTTGGGTTCCTCAGGCAGGCAGGGACTGTTTATGTTCTATGTGGACATTTGCAATTCAGGAAGGAAAACCTACCAGAAAACCCTACTGCAGGGTTTTGCGTCATTAAGTTTCTGCCTAAGCTGTGGAGCAGCTTTAAATCAAACCTGAATCTTTGTCAGTGATGGCAAGCAGTGGAAAATACCTTGAGGCAAAGTTGTTTCAGTGGAGCCAAGAGTTCGTTGTGAAAGTGAGGGCACTCGGTGTCTGTTTTGGACGTGTGATATTCCTGAAGTCCCCTAGGTTTTCTGGGTTCTTTTCCTTCCCAGGAATTGGTTCTGGAGAGCTTTTGGGAATGGTGCCATGCTGTGTGCAGAGCCACCCAGCCCAGAGTTCCCGCAAGCTTGCCAGGGGCTGAGGTGCTGCAGAAGTGAGCCCTGTGCAGCTGCAAGAGTGTGGTGCTGCACTGCCCTGCACATGGAGCCCTTTGCACTGTGCCAGGTGCATTTGCTTGGGTTTTGAACTGCGGGCTTTGTGGAAAGGATGGTAACATGTGCTGACAGAAAATGAGGAATGCTCCCTTGGCAGCACTGAATCGTCTTTGCTCTTCTTTGCCTCCACTTTGTTCTGGAAGGAAAAGAGCTGAAGGAGTGGGAAGCCTTCCAGTCTCACACTGTTACCTTATTTTCATGATTGGTGCACTAGCTTCATATGGTGCTTCTAGCCCTTTGACACCAAAGTTGATTTTATAGGGTCTATTGAGTCCGTAAAATTCATGCAATTTTCCTGCTGCAAACAAGCCAGGCTGATGCAGCTGCAGAGATATCAGTGGATATATTTTTTTTCATCAATCTGCTAGATACTTCTGTTACCTTATTTTCGTGATTGTGGCAGTAGGATGCTCAGAAGAGCAAAAAGTTTTCTAGAGTGCTCTTTTTCTGGGCCAAGATGTAGAAGACTCTAAAGGAAAGGATAAGCCACCACCATCATCTGGTGAGCAGGAGATAGTACATCTGTTTGTCTGTGCTGGTACAGGAGAGCATTGTACGACTTAGTGCCATTTGTGATCGTGGGCATCAACAGCTGCAGAGCACTGGTGATCTTTGGCACCAGGCTGCGACTCTCATGACGCATGACAGCATTTGCTTCATTGCCCAGATGTCTTGGACCTTTATTATATGCCCTTTAGTTGCAAATATTGTTTAAAAATAAAAATAAGTAACAAGTAGTTATTGTACTGTCAATATGATATTTTAGTAGTATGTAAAAGGTGCATATGATAGCCTTTATATCATTATTATTGTGTACAAGAGAAGTTGTTTTTCTTGCAGTTAACAACGCATAATACAGTGATACTGTAACACAATAATAGTTCATTACAGCACAACTGAAAAATTTATGTGAGAAAACAAAATGGGTCTGTGCTTATTGTCTGGAATCTATCTCAGATATGAAGGATCTCCAGATACAGTCTTTACTATTCCCAGTGCAGTACCAATTAACCCTGGATTTGACTACTTTGCGCTATTCGACATATTTGTTATTCTTCTTGGGGTGGTGTTAAGCTTCTGAATGGAACCGACAGTGCTAAGAATGGCGGGTTTATCTGACCCAGACCAATGCGAGAATAGTACAAGAAGCTACTATTGAGAGGATCATAGAGTAGAGGGTGGGCAGTTCTTACTTATCATCATATGCAGTCTGTATTTCACAAAAAGGTGTTATGTTTTCTTCTGCTAGAACAAGCCTCTGCGGTATGGGCTGCCTTAAAGGTGGTGACTGCAGTATTTACCATCGGCTCTCCCATCACTTACTGTGCACAGCAGCTGCTGCACACTAAGATAGTTCATGCCACTAGGGGAATACAAGGAGCCCTATATTGATACTCCTTTGAGGGCTGTCTTCCTGTGTTGCAATTTGAAACAGGTAGTAAGTGACCGTTCTTTCAAATTTTGACTGTTTACATTTTCTTCCTGTCATGGACGCTTATGGAAATAGATGCCTTGGGCATTTGTAATCCAAATGGAAATCAGCATGTGTCAAACTGTTCACATTTGGCATGGTGCCAGCAGAAGCTTTTATAGGTTTCTAAGCTGTATGTTTTGATTAGTGCTCTCAGCTCTACAAGAGGGTTTCTAGGGAGGATGTTTTATTTGATTTTTTGGCCACCTTTTTTTAATTTTCAGAAAAAAATTTAACAGGTGAGCTGGTATTCTTAAAAGAGCCTACAAATAGGAAAAACAAGAAAAAGGGAGTAATTTGGCATTTATAGGTTCTGTCTTTTTTTAGTCTGAAAAAAGAGAGAGCTTTGTAGGTTGAGATACAGGTTTCAAGTCTAACAGAACAATATGAGAAGGTACAGAAAGGTACTTACATAGTAAAAGAAAATATGTACTTCATATGGTAGCTGATAGCCACTCTATTAGGTGATTGTCCCGTGTATATCCAGAAAGAAAGAATTTTAATTCTAGATGTCAGATGAAAATGGTGGTGAACTAACTATCTGAGATTTGAGTTCAGGACATTTTAATGCTAATCATTAGAGATAATGAGTGGTATGGATGAAAATCTAAAATTAATGACTGTAATCTGAAGAATGTTTTTTTTTGTTCCCAGTAAGTCCTGCTACTAGTTTAAAAAGAACAATGAAGAATATTCAATTTGTAGATGCTTTAGAGAGTCAGTACATTTCCCATGTGTTTCAGCAGTTCATCCTTTATTAAAAAAACATAAATAGCATGACTACGAAGCAAGATTTCATAGTAAAATCAAATAGAAATAATTTCCTTACCTTTACAGAAAAGCTGGAGCTGTGTTGTCCTCTTTCATACAGGTTGCTTTTTAGTCATTACTTCACCTCAGCTGAGAGTAACGGCAGAGATTTACGTTATGCCGAAGTGGATGTCATAGCTGGGAAATCTGTTGAACTGAAGTCCACAGAAGTAGCTTGATCCTTTTTTCCTTAAAGACTACAGACTGTGGCCTATTGGGACTCCTCTAACCAGATGGAGAAAGCTATAGAGGGGGTACTAGGCAGTTAAATGAGCTGCTGGTTTTCCTGCTTCTGTACTGAATAGGATGGACTCCGTGTGCTGATTTAACATTTTGGTTTTGAGTCTGACTTGCAAAACCAGCTAACTGTGTCTCCAGTCAGCATTTGCCATTTTGAACAATTTTGATAACTCCTTTCTTGATGTAGTTTTGTGTTCTTAGCCCAGCAATACAGTATCTCATGCATGCTTGGAAGATTGTTCCTTTTATTTCCCTTTTAGATGCTACACTGTGTCAAGCAGTCATTGGCTTCCTTGTTTTTGAGTACTAATCTATCAAAGCCATAGTCCAGGTGGACAGTGAAGTGATGGCAACCTGAGGTAAACAGCAGAGGTATATAAGAACAACCAGACTTACGAACTACCCATGGAAAGCTGGACTTCTTTAATGTTAGGGGCATTGACTTGATGTTATCTAACATGACATTTGCTCTTTGTGGAAGTTTTTCAACGCCATTTATCAAAGCTTTGAGATAAAGAAGGTGACAAGATGTACTTTCTGGAGACAGTTATCCAAATAACTTAGGCCAAGTGTGGATTAGATTTCTATATGTGCTTGCCCCAGGTGTGATCTCTTAATCTTGGAAGAAGTCATTTGCTGAAGAGCACAGCTTCTACAATATACATAGTGATTTTAAGGGAGTTACGTGTTGACTAACCTCTCAATAGCATTGCTAATTGTCATATGCTGTTGTTTTAAGAAAATGAAGCATATAGGGTGTACCTGATTTGCATGTACTCAGATTTGTGGCCAAAATTTCTGCTTGTCATCCTTGTTGAGCTCCATTTGAAAATCTGGAGGGTTTTTTGAGCTTTGAAGTGTGAAAGGATTTGGCTCGTCTAATGGTATTGAGGAATGGTATATTTACCAAAAATATTACCAAATATATTACCAAATATATTACCAAAAAAAAAAACCACCATACAATTCCTCTAAAGGGTTGGACACCCTGTAAGTGCTACATGTTAGAAAGACGTAAAGACTTAGTAGTTTTTGTAGCTGTGATCTTAGAGCTTTGTTGGCATGTAGGTAAAGAGTACTCTGTAGGTGTAGGGTAAGATGTTCAGGAGTGCATAAAACTTGATTTGTGTTCTACCCTGTTCAACTTCGTTAAGTAATTGAATGAGAGCATTAGCCTGAAACATTTGCTGTTGAATTCCTGCTGGTTTTGCTGTCCTTATCTATGAGACATTAAATGACCATAAATAGATTCATCAAGAACTTAAGCTAGTATAAATTGACTGCTTGTGTAAACATTCCTAATGTAGAGGTTCTGTAATAAAAAAGACCAGCATGTAAACCTGCAAAGATGTTTGTCAGTTGTATGTTTTGGGAGGCTTCAGAGTTGACCTGCACAGGCTGGTGCATGCAACACAAAATACAGAGCTGAACTGTGTATATATACATGGCATTGTGTTACTCTATTGGTTTTGTACCATCTTATTTTCTTGCAAGGTCCAGTTTGCTTTGTGCTTTATAGGGTGTGAGGATATACTTGCCTTGCTTATGAATGACATCTATCCTGTTGGCAGTGCTGATGGGGGGTGAGATGCTATATGTTGAGTTAGATCCCAAGGAAATCCATCAGTGGTCCTCATTCAGAAGATTTTGTACCACAAGTAAGTTAGTATATACTTGGAAAGTAAGACAGTTTTATAACAATTTTCTGAATAAGAGCACAGAAGTCTAATATTAATTGGATCTTTAACTGTCCACTATTTAGAAAACTTGTCCTTCTATACAAAACATTGTGCGAGTAGATACATTGAATATTCTTGCACCAATGTCAGTGGATGGCAGGTTGGAGCAATACTTTGTTGTTTCTGCTAGTGAAATCAGAGGCTTTGAAGAAAACACTTTCAGAATTGAGATAGTAATCCAAGAAAACTGGATGTGATATGTCATTTTCTGAATGTAGGTAACCAAGAGCTGCTGGAGATTGCTAGTGTAAGAATGTAGTAATTTGTGTTTCTAGATGAAAGTACCCTTTTGAACAAAGCAAAAACCAAGAGGGCACCAAAATCTTACTCAGCATTGGTTCAGTACCTTCCTTCAGTAGGTGTTGGTCTAAATAAGTCACAGATTTCCAAAAGAGTATATGCTTGGTCTTTTGTAGTGTCCTCTCTGCTTTCACAATTCATTCCAGCATGTTGGAGACTTCCCAGTTTTTCGTTATCATTTTGGTTTGTGATGATGATGTCTGCAACTATGTGGGTAAACCTCCATTTATTGTAAACTTCTGCATGTTTTGAATAGAGAAGTGCGTTGTAAATGAAAGAATATCTGAATTGATATCAACTGTCATAATCTTCTGCCTTTCATTTGGATTGGTTTTAGATGTACACAAGTCAGCACTGTAAAGATCTTATATATAGATCTTTAATCCAGGGGGGTGATAGATCCCCATAGAGAATTTGGACACTCTTTTTTATAGCTTTCACAAAGTGCCAAGACATTATTGGCATAGGCTGTTCTGCAGATTCTGTGGCACAACTGAGAGTTCCATTTGGAAAATGTGTTCCCCACTCTCTGAACAGAGAGGATCAGTCTCTCTCACCCAAGGAGTCAAAATGGCTTGATGTAGTTTTATTGTAACTACTTGTTTGGCAGGCTTTCTCTTCCTCTAGAGTTTGGTATGTTTTTTTTTGTTGTTGGGTTTGGTTTTGTTTTTTTTTGTCAGGAGATGGAGAGAACTCTGTGCTTTTCCTATGTTGAATTATTTCAGTCCCTGAGCTCACAGGCATGCCCTTATTACTTGTGAGGTATATTGGGGCTTCCTACAGTTGTTCTTGGTTATGATTAGTAGAAGGATTTTCATTCAGATTGAGGGTTACATTGTCAATTGCAGCAGCCTTGTGCTGAGATGGAAAGTGTCTAGAGATTGCTCTTGAGGTATACAGAGTAAGTGGTCAGATACATTAGATATTTTTTCACTAAGCTGTGCAAAGGTAGATATTTATCACCACAGGGTATGGTAAGGAGAAATGAAAAAGGCATAGCAGAAGAATTTACTAGAGAGTATTCTCTGCATTGGCAATAGAAGTTATATGAAATTGGCTTGTGGATCTGTAGTGGAAATGAGGTGCTCTCATGTGTAAATGTTACAGGGGTTTTGCTGCTCTATAATTTAGCCTTAACATTTCCCATCTGCACTTTTTAAAAACAGTATTGTTCTCTTCAAGTGGATACCTCTTCAAATACTCCCCTACTCTCATTTGTAAACTGTTTGACAGACTGTTTTGGCCACAGTCTACTTATTCTTCTGTCTTGCTTTTTGTTTTGTAAAAGAGAATGCTGCCAATGCAGACAATTGCATCTCTAATTGCTGTTTCAGAAGACATGAAGATAAGAAGGACATGGGAAGCAGGACATAATTTTGAATATTGTTTTAACATAGAGTGAAGTCTCCTTTGCAAGAAACAGACATAGAATGGGAAATTCTCCACAACTGGAGACGGTACATTTAGATCTTTCCTGTGACCATCCAATTTTCCCTTTCATAAGGGACAGCAATCTTCCAGTTGGGGAGTTTCTTCATTATTTCTATTATATTTCTTGTTTTCTTTGAAAGGGAAAATGTCTGGTTTCTGCTCTGTGCATAACTGCAGTGTGGATTCTCCTTTCTTGAAGGTCGTAATTTGGTCTGTGGCTGTTGGTTATGGTAAATGGTTTTGTGGCTTTTTCTGCATGTGACCTATGGATATGGACTAACACTGTAGTTAGTTTCTCTTTTTTCGCTTGGTGTGTCATTCTTGATTTCACACCTTTCTATCTCCAACCATGGTTAATGACTCTTACACACTGAGATCTTGCTGGTTTCAGTTAATGCCAACTGTCTATTTTTAATGCTGCCACCTTCTCATATTGCCAGCAAAAAATGTTAGCAGGTATACATACATCTGTGTTTTCTCTCTGTCATAAGGGTCACTGAAACAACTTCTCCCCCAAATACATACTTTTTTCCTTAGAGAGTTCACTATCATGGAGCTGTCACTGGATTCAGAAATTGCTTTTGTGGTTAGATGTGATGTGACATGGAAAACAATCCAACTCTATGAAATCCTTTGAAAAACTGGAATGGTGCTGTTGTAAAACCATCTGACAATGATATTTTCTTATTGAGACAATCTGATAAAACTCTTGGTTTTTAATTCTGTGTAATTAAACTGTAAAGGAAAATTCCACCTTGGATTAGAGGACTATTGCTCTGGCCTCCTATAGATGCATTCTAGTAAGCAATGAGTTGCTTACTGCTGAGCTTGTCTGCTGAGCTGGCTGCAGTTCCCACATACATGAAGCTGTGTTGCTTTGTTTAAATTATATTTCAGAAATATATTTCTTGTGTATAATATTAAATGGTATTGTACCTTTCTCACAAAAAACTCACTGAAAACCAGTCTGCAACTGGAAATATTTACTTGGAGGGTAGGGAAGAATGTCCTGGAGCTGGTTACCTCAGCTATCAGACAGTGCTTTCTGAATTTCTTGGCCAAGAAATACAAATAAACTTGCTGTATCCTGGCACAGTATGGTGATTAACAAACAGCTGCCATGCCTGAACAGTAGAGTGAATGTGCTCTAATATTCAAGGTTGTGTTATTTATCCCTTTTCCTCCATTTTTCTTTCTTTCAGCCAGAGACTTCTTTCCTTTATTCTGACCAGTGTAATTTCTGAATTAGGATGAGAATTTTGTCAGAGGCCTCATGGAAACAGTGATCCAAACATCTTTCTCCTTAGGAACAAGCAATAAAAATGTTCAAGTTGTATTTGTAGTTTTACATGAGCTTCATAGTGATTTTAAAAACATGTCCACATAATACTTACCCTTTGTCTTGCCACCATTTTGCATTATACTTGCATGCTGCTCTGTTCTGGATTCGCTCAATGTAGGAAAAATAGCTAAAAATTTTGTTAGTCATTAAATTCCTGTCTGGAAATTAAAAATCCCTCATAATAGTAGACATTGTAAGGATACACAACTAGAGTTTTTGCTGAAACATCACAATATCTGAGGAGGAAAACAAGAAATTCCAGGAAAGTCAGTAGCACATAAAAGTAGTTTTTTTATTTTAATGTAATTATAAGGAAAAACTGAGAGGAGAAAAATTTGAGTAATATGTTGCTAGACAGAAGCTTGGATGCTCACTGTTGTTCCATAGTAAAGAATTGGATTCCGTTATTTTTCTGTCCCTTGTGCAATGGTTAACTTTCAAAGTCCAATTCAGTTCTTAATGAAAGCTCTAATATCTTCAGACTTAAGGACATCTTACTATGACAGACATCTTACTATGTCCAGTCCTGTTTAATAATGCCTCTGTTCTTTGTCCCCTGAGTTGGAGTTTTCCCTAAATCAAGTAGGATGTTATACCATATAACTATTCAGTATCTAGTTCTTGGATATAAAACTTTTCTATTCTGGGTCTCATTAATAAAAACAGCACTATTCTATGTAACTCTGTTTTCTATTGTAAAAAATAATGCTTTTTATTCCCCTGTCAATTGTCATGTCCTATTCTTGGTTAATTGGTCTCATCAAAAAAGGTAATGTCTTTGCTGAATATCAACTCAGTCAAAACATTGATACTGTATGTAGAGAGAAGGCAGTAAGAGAGGCTACTGGTTACCAAAAACCTGAGGGTGCTAACATGAAAGTTCATTAGGTTATGTCTCTTTTCCTATCTCTGAGTGCCATGTATTTATATAAATTCGGGTTAGTAATGTAAATGAATCCTGAAAAATAGCTAGTAATCTGAAAGCTATCCTTGGGAATATTTTTCTAGTCATACTTACAGAGAATTTTGTATGGTTTCTATGGATTAACTGCTTGATTCAAATCCATTCGCTTCTGCTTAGGGGCTGTTTGGCCATGCAGCATTGACGTTACTCGTGGTTACAGCTTGTCACAATGTTCTAGAGCAGTATTTGTCTTGGGTGTTGTTTCATTATACTTTGATTGGCCTCATTTTTAATCAAATATTTTCACACTAGGTGTGAAATCAAGAGAGAGTCTCAAAATAAACCCAAATACTTGTGTCCTGGTTTAGGGCAAATTTGGAAGGAATCCTCGGGAAACCTCCGAATGGGGTTTCCTCTAGAAAGAAAAATTGAAGCGGCCCCTCTCACAATTGGTCCAGGAAAAGATTTCCTTGGAGAAAAGAGGAAAAACCTGTTTATTTAACAAGCAAAGTATTCAAAAGCATTAAAAAATGAATAATATTAAACAATAAAACTCCCAATTGTGAAGAGATGGCAAATTCAGAAAGTCCTTGTTGTGGGGTGTCGCTCGGCTCACTCAGTCTCTTATCAGTCCCTCCTGCCCTGGCAAATGCCGTGTCCCGGCACCTGGTGGGCCACAGGTGAGCTCCCAGTGTTTTTCTGGGTTTTCAATCCAGAGCAGGCTGATCAGTTCCAACAGAAAGAAAAGCCACAGTCTGGGGAACTTCTCTGCCTCAGCTAGCTAAACAAAACTATCCAAAACGAAAGGAGAGCTCTCTCCTGCAGTCTGTCCGTGCTGTAGACAACACCATCCATGAGAAGGAATGCAGGGGAGCAAGTGCAGTTTCTGAAAACAAACTCTGTGCTTCTTCTGCCCACCTTCGCTCTCAGAACCAGTCTTAAAGGTGCAGAACTTAATATGCAGCATAAACACAACAGATGATTGAGGATACAAAGTCATATAGTCACCCTAGGACTGGTTTGGGTGTTTTTTTGTTTTGGTTTTTTTTTTTTTTTTTTGTTCTGGGACATGAATGAGACATGTCAGCTCACATGGGATTGCTGGTAATCTGTAGGATAAGGATGCCTTATCCTTGTATCTACTTTTCTTTTCCTGGATTATCAGGCAGTGTGTTCATGTGCACTGCTTTAACTGGTGGAGAAAGTACAGGTGATGTTGGTCCTTTGCCCTCTCAAATGTAAAGCCTTTTCCATAAGCCCCTGCACTTCAACAGCAGAAAGAGCTTTTGAAATTGCAGTGGTTGTATCAGCTTTTTCAGCTCTCTGAAGATAAAATGGTAAGTATTATTATATGGAAATAGTTTCTTACCACTAGTTTGTGTGGTAAGCTCAGCCTGGAGAAGAATGACAGATGAAATGATTAGCTATTAAGAATGCTAGTAAATCTTCAACTATTCTTAACTGCTTTAATTTATTTATTTGAGGCTGACTTAATGAGCAGTGTGGCATCATCCTCTTGGATTTTTGTATTTTGGACATGCTCTCGGCAGTGTCCCTGGCAGCAGTGCACTGTGTTTGGTTATTATTTTATGTGGTTAGTTTCTGCTTCCTTCCCCTATGGACTGTGTGTATGCTGAGCCTAGTGCATAGCCTTAAAGATGACAAGAAACAAAGAGAGCAGCAAATAAATTGAGCCTTCTAGAGAAGAAACCAGCATATATATGCCAGAAACCTAATTTTGAGGTGTTAACCTTTCTGCTTCAGCACTAGTTTGTCCCCTACCATTTGTGTCTAAGATCTGTCTGCGGTCTCTTTTTTGAATTGCTACTAATTTCCTTCATCTTTCTGTACTTTGACTAATATTCCTGCTAATTTCACTTACCCATGCCGTGTCCTTTAATGTCTTAACTTCCACCCAAATTGTGCTGTCAAATGGTATTAATCCTTCATACCCCCAAGGGATGGATTTCTATGTTACTGAACAACATTGTCTGCAAGTCTTCTGTCATTTATTGGATTCTTTCACAGGAGCAGACAGCATTCTAAGGAGTGATAAAATTACTGCTTTCTGTCTGTTGTGTAGGTTTTACATTCTTTGGGTAGAGTCCACAGGATTGGCAACCAGAAGATGATGGATATCTCTCTTCTATAATAAGGCAAAGTTGAAATTCTTCCAGGCTACTTGGTAGCATGTTTCTATCTTTTTCGAAACTCTGGTCCATGCCTGTCATGCCAAATACACTTAAAAACTCCTTTAATATAAGTTGGGGTATGTGCTTTCTTCAGGCTTCACAGAGTTTTCCTGATACTTCTTACCAGTAGCTAACCATTACATGAATCTTCATGATTAAATATTCAAATGTAACATGATTTTTTGTTCCCTTAAACTGAAGAAAACCCCAAACAAATGTGAAATAATTGGATTCTGCTACTCTGTTTAGCTAATTTAATCTTTTCCTCTAAGCTGTATATAGCTATCTGACCTACTGGCTGCTGGGACTTTGTCTTTTCCTCATCCTCTGTAAATCCCATTAAATCTCCTTAACCCTTTTAACTCATTCTGGGATTTGCTTTCTTTTGGAAGCTTTCACTTGGTAATGTTGTTGCCAAGTCATATTCTTTTTCCAGTCCCCCTTCATTCCCTTTCCAATACTATTTTATCTGATAGGCTCATAGCTGTTGGGTTTGTCTTTTTTTGAATTTCAGTTTTTATTTTAAAGGAAATGAAATTTCACCATGAGTGAAGCACATAGGATAGAAAAAAAAAGTCAAGAAGGGAGGTGTGTTAACTCAAGTATCAGAAAATAGAGTTTTCGTAAGAGAAGACTAAAATATTTGAGTTGCAATGAAGTCTAATCAACTGCTAGTTTAGTGAGCCATTGATGTCCTCTTGCTTCAGATTTTCACAGCTTAGCAGCTATCCCAGTTTCACATACTTAGAATAAGCTAGGCATACTCTGCTTTACCTTTGCTCATTAATGAAACAAAAAGCACCTGGAGGGGAAAACTGACCATTCCAGGTTCAGTTCTTGAGTGAATGATATGAAGTGTTCTCTCCTTGTGGCCCACTCCCAAAGAGACTTCTGTAATTTTTGACTAGTGAGAGAATTTTGTACTGCCGTTTTGCATTTGTTTGTCTTGTTTTTCTTTCTTAGAAAACTGATAATAGTATTCCCTTGTGGTCATGGGATATATGAAGCCCTCTAGTCCAGCTGCTATACTGTGACTTGGCCAAGATGCTATCTATCTTAGATTAATTGTGAAGGTCATCTGGATGTCTTTGCCAGTCATACTCCCCCCGCAAAAGAATCCACTTGTAGTAAATAGCCATGCATTCAAAGGTGCCTGTGTTCCAGAAGTAATCACTACCTTAGTTGAAATCTTTGTTGTAGCTTCTTCCTAGGATCATGTTTTTGAAAATATCTTCTATGCCTCTTTCCTCACAATTTGCCAAGTTATTCCTGTTTGCATCAACATACAGATGTCTAATTTCAGTATCCCAGTTTTCCCCATTAATTTGGTAGAAATCTGAGGCAAAGTGATATCTGTTAAGTTTTGTTAATTTTTTAAAACCGTGTCTCTTTAGAGCTGTTAGCTAGTGCAGTGTAAATACCCTGATAGTATTAAAGTAGCTTTCTTCGCTTGGTCGTCTGTCTTCAGCTGTATTTTTAAAATTTATACAGAAACCTATGCTTTGGGTTAATTATACATTAGTCAGTTTTTTCCAAGAAAGCATTCTCTTTTTATTTTTAAGGGTTTTTTTGCACTAAATATATTTTTATTCTATTCTTGACTGATTGATAGCAAAAACCAGACCTTCACAGGATGTCTTCAATACTCCATTGAATTCCAAGATTCTTCCAGCCTGGTTAGCTACCTAGGGACCTAGCATTAGTTTGGGACTTCTTGGCTATGAATTGTTGTGCTCATAGTCCGCAGAAATTCTGAGCTGTGTAAGAGAGGAGAAAGTGAAAATTGTAAACCACAAAAAGAATAAAATAAATCACTGCAGCATAATCTGCTTTTTGGTTAAACAGCCTTGGACTTTGTGGTGATAAAGTTACAGCAGATATTCATGGAAAAAAGATACATCTGTTAGATGAGTGTTGTGTTTTGCAGAGACTAGTACAAATCTATTTTGCTTCAAGGAATTTGAATTTGTCTGTGGTACCTTATGATTGTCAAGGTGTGCAGTACAAACACCACTAGCAGTTGTTATTGACATACATAATGTTTATAGACCATATCATGAAGACTTGGTGTTTTACAAGTAGCAAGGAAGAGAAAGTGTCTGTTCTACTAAACAAAGAGGTGTGAATGCCCTGAGCCATAAGAATACTAGTAATAAAGTTGCTGCTGTAAAGTCCTTGTATGAAAACCAGTAAGTTTCAGCTGTAGTGTCTTTTTTGGTATGGCTTGTTAAGATAAAGGAGAAACAGCTGAAGTTTGAAGTCAAGGCTGAATGTCATTAGGAAATATGCCTTTGGTTAGCCCCTAGGATAAAACTCCTGACTAACGGTCTTGTTCTCTGTGATGATGCCTTTATATGATTAATTTGAATAATTCTTAATGTTTACTTCTGATAAGTTAGAAATTTCTTAGTACTAGTCAGCAGTTGCCTACATAGATGGGTGAGCAATAGTGGCAAATCAGATATAGCCTGATCAGGCTTATTGTGCCAGTAAGACAGAAACTGTGACAAATAAGCTGCTCACACATTCCCTTGCCAGAGTGGTCCCTCATTCTGTTTCCTGAATGAATGAGACTGCCTTGGGAAGGGAATAAATATAGGAAGTACCCAAAGTCTAATTTACAAAAAAAGGTGGTGTTGCGTTTTACTTGACTGTTCAGTTGAGCCAAGTCTCTGGTGAATTTAGAATTGCAAACAAAACTCCTCCTGTTAGAGTATATGCAAAAACATTTGTTGGGTTCCCACTTCTAGGTATGGTGTTAGTAGACCCTTATCAGGCCTGCTATACTTCTTAGATTTTTGTGACGACAAGTTCCACAGCAGAACAGTCCTGGTTATTGTATCCTGCTGTAATCCTCTCTGACATGCTAACAAAAATAGAAGCTTCTCTCAGTAATTCTACATCTTCTTTCCTATCTTCAATGTAAGAAAATAGAAAAGTGTCTTATTGTGATGGGAATTTGGGGTGACATTTGGTAGCTTGGAGATTACAGAAGGGCCTATTAGGTTGTAGATTTTGTTGTATTAACACTGAACTGTTTTAGTGTTGTAGAGATTGAGATCTCTAATACCAGCCAAGGTTTTTGTGTATTGGGTATATGGAGTGTAATTATGTAGCTTTTCAGCTGAAATTGTGGACAATTTTTAATCCAAATAGTATGCAAGTCCACAGTATCCATTTGCAGCAGTGTGCTTTCCCATTTAAGAACTTGGGGCACTGTTAGTAGTAATATTTGCAAATGAAAAAATGCATCACTTGCTGTTCCAATCTACTTTGGGCCAATGTTTGGTACTTTGCACTTTGTTTACTGTGCTAATGTTCAGACACGGAACTGTTGGTTTTATATAAAAGCATCAAGGGGTGAACTTGCGCTCCCAAGGGCAAATTGAGGATTTCAAACGTCAGTTCAGAATCTCCCATTGTGTGGTGGCAACATGTGGAGAGACTTATCAAGGAAGGGGAAGTGATGGGAAGCGTCTTAAAATTCTTCTGAGTATGTTCGTTCTGTTCCCAAATGTAGGCATAGATACAGGAGGCTGTCATTATTGTACCATGAACACGGTTTCTGCTGCTGAAGGATGATGCATTAGAGTAATTCTGTTTGTTGTAAGAAGCAGAGCTTAAAATAGAATGGTATGTAAGAATGTATCCT
>WEIU01016627.1:87896-122169 GCA_013389925.1 Aegithalos caudatus
AATAGAGACACATTCATGGATTTGATCACTTAAGAGTTGAACTCGATGATCCTTGTGGGTCCCTTCAAGCTCAGAATATTGTGTGAAAATTAAGCAAGTCAACATGAATTTCTGCTGGTTTTGCTGAAAGTGATCATTCTCTTTCCCATTGTGATGATCCTAACTGGTGAGCCAAGCTAAACCTACGTGCTACAGAAAACTGCCTTTGGCAAGGCCTGTATGCTAGACTTGGCTGTGAGTCTGTGGAGAATTTAGGGCCTTAGAGTGTTGTTATGCTGAGACCTTGCATTGGTGGCCAGTGCTTTCTTTTTTTAAATGAGAGGCAAAACAAAATGAAGTCTTGACCTCTTGCACTGCTTAAAAGTTCTTGGGTGTGTTTCATCAGAAGAGGGATGTTAATCCTATTAATGAGAATCCTGGAGAAATTCCAGGTAGTTAATTGCAGTTTATTCCATCTGTCTTTCTGATTAATGAAATGCTGGATTATATTCCTTATTTCTACTGTCATGATGTTCTTTTACCAGCTAATTAGGTGAGATAATCCAGCACATGCTTTACCGAAAGCAGACAAGTAATCTCAAACAGCACTGTTTGGTCAAAAAAAACACATAAAGTTTATTTTGTGGGGGTTGCTGATGTTTGCTACATCTGTTGGGCTGCATTGGAAATAAAGAATGCTAGTAATGAGCAATTAGGTAAAGAGTTTCCTTAGTGCTGAATTTTGTTGTGAATAACCAATTTCTCTTTGTTTTAAAAGCCTGGGATAAAATTTCATTTTTGTTTAATTAATCGAAGTAGGAGTCACTTTCTAACTGTTGGTTGCTGAGCCAGAAATCTCAACTCCCTTTTCGTTAGTAGAGGCTTCCCCTAGCTGAGAGGGATTTGACCACTGAAGGTGCGTAAGAGATCAAAGATAAATCCATGACATATAGCTGAATTGCTCTTCACAGTGGTCTTTTTGACACTTCAATTAAAATCAGATTTCTATGTACTGCTTTTCTAGCCCAAGATTTCTGTTGCTGGTGCACACTTCATCTATCCTAGCTTATATTGTTTATTCCTATATAAACAGCTGTCTCTGTTGAAAGGACTGGTCTGGGTTGTGTGGTGGTGCTTGGTTATTTTTTTCCTCTGATTTGCTTGAAATATTCTCTAAATTGGCATAAAAAGAAATGGTCAAGCAGCAAACAAAACTTGTGTAGTAGCATGTTTCCCAGCAACATGGACTCTCAAATATTGCTTTAACTTTGAGAGTTTTGTAATGTAAACATTTTCTGCTTTTGAAGATGGTACTATTTAAGATTATATCAGCGTAAGTGTTCAAACATCTTTTTGCAAATGGTTCTATTTCATCTGCTAAGTTTTAGTTCAAAGTATATGGCTAAATTTTGGGGTGTAAATTCTTATTCAAAAGATTAGAGAGTTTATAATTTACTAATACAGGAAAATATGTGGTTTGTGTCTGCTGTAATTCATAACAACTAAAAATAGCTGGTTTTGTTTAATGGTGAGTAAACTCACTAATGATATTGCTTCATACCTGAATTTTAAAATGAGAATAAACTAGAACTAGGCTAATATTAGGGAACTGAGTGGAACAGTGCATACTCTGCAGCATTCTTTCCTGACTAAACTGAATGTTTTACAGTGCTAGAAAACAGACGTGCATTAACCTCATTTTGGTTACACACATCACTGTAGTGAATGCTTTGTAAGAGTTTTATCAACTGAAACCTTTGGTGTGATCGACCAAAAAAGATCTGCAGGAATGACAGCGTAAACTGGTGTTTGCAAAGTATGAATTTCCCATTCATCAGAATTTGCACCACACACTTGTACAGCAAAATCCTCTCCATTAAAACTAGAGATAAGTAAGTAATTTACTAATATGAAAATATGGTCTTCCTATTAGAGAAAACTACAGCTAGTACTCAGCTCCAAATTTCTGGGAGGTTTATAAGTTTAGTGGACAACTATATTGTGTTTTCCGTGTACCTTTAAATGTTTTTTGAAGATGATGGTCTGCGAAGGAAAGGTACTGAATTCAAATGTGTCATTTAAAAAACTTATAAGTCTTCAATTGAGGAGGAATTTCAAATTATTAAATGCTTTTCAATAGTTTGCTTTATGCAGTAGCAGAATAATTCTTAATTTATTGGTGAATACATGAATAGTGACTTATAAATAATATGAGAACCAGTTATTCAAAGAAAAATAAAAAATAGTAAATAAAAAGACTTACCTGAGATGCATCAGTTCTTGTCTTATACATGCAGGCTTTATAAGTGATCAGCCAAATGAGACTGTATTTAATTTTATGAGCTGCAGCCATTTTGACAGTAGACCCAGTCCCTTTATTTCCTCTTTATTTCTAAACATTCATCAAGAGAAGTCTTTGGAGTGCTATCCTACTGATGTGCATATAAAAATAAAGTGGTATTCCTGGGATATGTTTTATTTGACACTGTAAATGGGCTGCATGGGCCTTCCTGTTCTGTTGCTGTGTTCTGTTGTTCACTGTGGTATACTGAAACCATTCTGCTAATCTTGAAATGCTTTTTGTGCTCTCTTGTAATTTTTCAATTGCTATTTGTTTCAACAGGGGAAAGTCTGTAAGAACTATTACTTTTGAGCAGTTTAAGGAAGCTCTTCAAGAACTCTCCAAGAAGCGATTTAAAGGCAAAAGTGATGAGGAAGCACTTCAAGAAATGTATAAACTAATTGAAGGAAAAGGCCCAGGTTTAACTGGAGTAACGGTATGTTACTGATCTAATGGACAGATTGTTTCTACCTGTCCTGTGTTCTACTGCAGTGTTGTTATGTTCACCGCTTCCCTCTACAATCCACAAATCCAATTTCTCTGTGAGCCTGAAGGCAGCAATTGCCAAGCAGAATGGGAGCAAAGACTGTGGAACAACTGCGTATTGCACTACTTTGTGTTCTTGTGTGGTGCTGTCATTGCTCCTTCTGGGAATTGTACTGTCACCTAGTAGCACCTCAGGAATATCCAGAGCTCTTGTGTAAGCTTAGAACAATCAAATGTTCATGAAGAGTGGTGTATCCAAATCAAAAATAATAGAATGCCATTAGAGCCTTAATAAAAAGTTGTAAGATGTTTTGTGAAATACCAAAAAGCAAAGGTATCTTACACCATGTGAATCCCAGAACACTGGAAATCTGGGAATAATTATCATGTGGTCCGGTCTTTGTTTCTTGTTTGTTCCAAGTCTGTCAGAGTTGTTCTTTCTTTTTAATTTTAAAATACCTGTATTAAGCTTTGTATGTGAAAAAGAAGCTATAAAGCGTACTGTACATAAGCTTGGTTGTCCTTTTAGATGCCCAGGGTAGGCAAGCTTTTATCCAGTGTTTTAGGAGATACCGGAGTGTTTACCATCAGCTTGAATAGTTCTGTTGGTTTAGTTTATCTCCTTAAAATTTGTGATCCTCCTGAATTTTGCCTGTAAAGCTGTGAATGAAAATATAATCTTTTCAGAAACTGGTTCTCTACAAATGATCTATGTAAATACCAAGTGGAAAGATCTCTTTTGAGTTGTAAAGTAACTCAGCTTTTTACAAGATTTTATTACTCTTCTACTCTTATTTAAAACAAGTGGTAATTTTGATACAGACTTAACATATTGAACCTTCCTTTTTGTTCTTCACTTACCTTAATAAATTTGAATAACTTGTTTATCTGTTCAGGGATTCATACTTCAAATTGTGTTAATTTTTCTAGGCCTTACTCCTGATTCTGTTTTTGGTATTTCAGCAGGCAGACATTGAAATGATCAGTGTCTGATGCTAAGGGAACAGTCTCTTTCTGTGTGGGGGACATGGATGAGATGCAAAGTAGTATCGTATAGGTTCTACAGAGGTATATGAGTGTGCCAGCAGCAGGGGTAGAAGAGTGGAGGAGGGATATGAGCCAGCGATGTGAGGCTAGCCTGTTCCATTTGTGCAGTTCTGGGGAGAGTTGAAGAAATGAAGAAAAGGGGATCAGAATATCTTCTTCTGCTACCTGGAAAATTAAGGGGCAAGAGGCAGAGGTTAAAAAGGAGGGAGATTCCAGGCTGGGAGTGTGTGTATATAAACCAAAGTGTATGTAAAACCAAATTTCATGTTTGTTTTCTCATACTAATTTAGTTCTTGGATGATAAAAAAAGACTCACAAACTTGGCAATTAAAGACATTAAAATACATAAAAAATAAATAAATGAATACATGGCTACTCTCCTTCTGCAACCCAGGAGTGCCAATATGAAATGTCTATACAAACTTTTAATGCTTTATTTACTTTGGGAAGTCAATATTGTGGAAATTTTACATTGTGCTGCTTTCTGTATAGTTAGATAGTTAAATTAAGCTTTTCTTAAAAGTTCTAGGCTAAGTTAGTCATGGCATGAACTGTGTGTGCCCGACTCTGTAAAACTCTGCTATAGGTCATAAAGATTTGGTTCAGGTTCCAGACAGAAAACTTTAAGTGACTACTGACACATTACTCTGAACATGTTAGGGAAGGAGTTGAAAGCATGACGAAGTGAAGCTTGTGGATAAGAATGCTTCAGCAGCATGTAGGAAATTTTGTGTGTTAGCTTCATATGTTCTCTACTGGGTATTTTGGGGAGGTGGGCAGCAGGGGCAGTATGTCTGGACTAAATGGCAGCCTGGGGAAAGCACTCCTTCAGCAGGATAGTTGGAAAGTTTACCTTCATATCAGACAATGGGGATTTTATTGGATGTTGTGATAGAAGATTTTTTTATCTTTTTCTGTTTATTTTGTCTTCTCCTGCAGAATGTTGTAGAATTAAAAAAATCCCTGCTTGTGGTTGATGTGGTTGAGAAGGCTCAGCAGCCAGACATTGAAACAAAGTGAATTTTAGGCTGCTTTCTAATCTTGGAACAGAACATATATGATTGACTTTGTCACACAGGAAAGTGATAAGGGTTAATGAAGCCAGTAGCTTTATTAGCTCACTTGGAAGTGATCTGTCAATAAAATATACAGTGCGGGTTGTGTAACTTGGACAGCTTGTAAACAGACACATAAATGAAGTCTAGGGCCTTTTAACTGTCCTCATTCCTACACAAAGGTTACAAAGAGCAAAACTGAGGTTCTTTCTTTTCCTGTACCAAGAGCTGTGTGCCATAACAATGCTGAATGCATTTCTACACCTCCTGGGGAACAGATCCATGCTTTGGTCAGTTTGCTGTTAAAACAAAACCAGTTGAACTTCAGTATATATTCATCAGGGTCCTTGACGTAGAAGTGCAGAACAATTTCAAGTGCAAGGAATCTGGGATGATCTCATTGAAACAGTTTGCTCACAAGAGGGCTAACTTAAAGCCAGATCAAGTGTTTCAGGACTCAATCGAGTCAGATTTGTGGTGAGCGGAGTATGGGTGGCAGGGCAGTACAGCAGCAACAGCGCTTTAAAAGCTGGATGATGGGTGCTCAGGAAGATGTTGATGTGGGCAAGATCATATTCTCATCAAAGTGTACCTGTTAGGGCAAGAGCAAGAAAGTCGGAGTACAGCCCAAAGAGTGTGGTAAATGAGACAAAACAGTTGTTGCAGCAGAGATGCAAGGAGGCCTAGGAATTCCACGTAAGACTATGTAGCTCTGCTTGAAGACTATATAGTGGTAGTCTGAAAAAGCTGCAGGACATACTGTCCAGCACATGGACATCCATTAAGATGTAGAAGTCTGTAGAGCTGCCATTAGCACATCAGAGTCCTTGGCTCTATTAGAAAGAAGTCCTAATAGAGCATCCATGTTGCATGGTTCAGAGAGCTCCTGGGTCTTCCCGGAGGTCAGGGCAGTGGTGGCCACTCTTGTAGGAGATACACTGTGGTCAAGCTCCTGAGATTCCAGATGGCGGGAGAAGATGGAGACTGATGTGGTATTTATGGAAAACCCAAGCTACACAAGGTGAGCAAGGACTGACAGCTGGAGACCAACAGCACAGAGACAACTGAGACAGAGAAGGCTGAAAGCTTGTGGCTTCTGGTAACAAAGTCACAGATCTGCTCCACCTGCAGTTCTTCAATTTCGGAATACACATAGTATCCTGAGCACTGGTGAGGATCAACAAGACTCATCAGTCAGCTGAGCCTGAATTTAGTGTTCACACAAGAGGGAGATGAGTGATAGTGTTGATCAGCACTGTCTCACACTGTGGGGACAGACAGGTTATTTTAAGGATCCGTGGCTGAATGGGAGCTGGCCACAGATTAGTAGTTATATCAGGCCTTAGCATGCGCTGTATTGGTAAAAATCTGGAAAGGAGTTAACAGTCACAGAAGATTTTGCCATCATGAATATCTCATGTGCTATTACACTTCCCTGTTCTGTAATGGGTAACACTGTACTCTGGCAACAGTGCTATACCATGAGTCAAGAGTAATGGGTACCAGTCACAGAAAATTACTGAAGATTCTTCTCGTGGATGATCAAGGCATGTATTTTCTGATCTCACCTGATATCTCAGGAGTTTCATTTCTTGGTAGGTGCCAGGATCTGAGATTGTTGTAGATGCATGGCCAAGATTTGTCCAGCCTCCTAACATGGACCTCTTCTTCCTCTTCCTTGTAGGTACCCAGAGTAGAGCTCTGGAGGTAAACAGGCATATAATGATGAGCTACAGAGGTCTAGGGGTGATGTTGATGGGTATGGAGCTCAGATCATGTCTTGCCAATCCCAGGAAGAGGAAAGATTGGGTAGAAGTGGTGGACTGTATGGCTTCTGTTGAAGATGGGGCTTTGGCTTCTAGGACCAGAGAAATGAGAATGTTTTAGTTTGAAAGACAGATGTCTGCTAGGGAACCCAGAAGCCTCCCTTGGAATGGAGAATGTAAAGCCCCTCTCTGAATTATAACTTTGAAAGCAAGGGGCTCTCAGGCCAAGGATATGAGGGTAGGAATAACAGTTCTTTACTAGTATGGCCAGTTTATTTTGCTTAAGTACCCATAAGTACCCAGTAGTTAGTTTCCTAGCAACTTACGGAAAAAAATTATAAGAAAAAGAAAGGAAGAAATTTAATCCCCAATGGAGGGCTACTCATCAGGGATGGAATAAATCTAACGAAGTGGAACAAGCATATCTTTACAAACTAGTCTTACTAATCTGCTTAGGAGACTATTGGACTGGGTATGGAAGGTTACCATAACCTGAAGATGAAAGATCACAAGGGGCAGAGCAGATATGTCTAGGTGACAAGCCTGACAAGGGAGGTTCTTGCCCTTCTGTAAATGCAGCAGGACATGGGGTCCTGCAATGCCTGCACACAAAAGCATGTAGTATGGGGAAAGCAGGGCAAATTAGTTGCAGAGATGTGATTCACTGGGATTGTGCAGGTGTGTTGACACAGCTCCTCTGACTGGAGTGCCACACTGGATGAATAGAGGCTCTTCAGGAAATACATGAAAAGAATGAGGAAAAGGGATTGTAGTCTGTGTAAGGGCTTATGTTGACTGCATCTAGCTTTGGAACAAGTCTCATGAAAGACTGGTTGTAACATTAAATTGAAGAAGGATTCAGCAACATCTCACTTAAAAAATACTCTGTAATATATTTCCCTTTCTGTTTTGTCTTTACCACCAATAAGAATGAAAAACTGCTGGAGTGCAGAACATGGGGAAAACCTCTCAGGCTGCCCTGGGCGGTCTGAAACCTTGGCTGGGACCCCAGGAAAGCACTGTCTTGGATTTTAATCCATGGGAAAACACCTCACTCTGAGAGGATGAATTAAAAGCAACAAAAATTAGAAAGTAGTAGTAGTAGTTTAGTTTGTCACAGGGTGAAAATTTATAGTTTGGTATTTTTAGCATGGAGATAGATGAAAGCAAGAGGTTTTGGGGTAGTGTTTTATGCCTTCTTTTTCTACTCCATTTTCTGCTGTGATGGTGGCACAGAGACATTGGTGAATGTGAATCTGATGTAGAAGTTACGTGTTTGGAATAGAGGGTAATTGTTGGTGTAGGATTATAAACATAGTACGTGCTGTAAATCAGTTGGGGAAAAAGTCCATAAAAAGATCTTGAGCTGGGTGTCTCCTGGTCTTTGCCATTCCTGTTTTCCAGTGAGCACAGCCTGGACTGGAGCAGCTTGCGAGCCATGAGATAAGATAAAATTTAAAAACTTCAGAAACCAAGTCTGTGGACTCGGTTCATTTTTAGAATCCTGGTACTGGACTTTACTGGGGACAAATGGTCTAATCAGGGGCTTCCTGAGGGAGGAAACTGACAAACTCCTCCTCACAGAAGTGTTGGCACACTGTTTCTGTGGAAGGTTGTATTAATCAGGCTGCTAGATCCTGTGAATTGGGACCATGTAGTGACTGTTGAAGTGCTGGAGAATTGGAGTTAGGGGGCTAATTTTAGAGAGGAGGAAAGGAAGGGGTCTCTTGTAGGTGCCAAATGGGCAACACCTGATCTGCCATTAAGGCTGGATGTTACATGGTCTTCTCTAGATGGAGCTAGACGAGTCTCCATCATCAGGCAGATTCAACAGATTAATGTGAATTTGTTGCTGGAAGTGACGTCACATACAAGGCACCTTTTTGATGTCTTTTGCTCTAGCTCTGGCTGTGCTCCTAGTTAGTGAGAAGGTTTAGGTACTCAATTAGGACTTGCAGTGCAGTATCAGTGGAGTGGCATTACTGGGAATCATTTGATTGAAAGTCCTCACCAGGATTAGTTAAATTGGTGTTACTTTCTGGCATTATTGAAGTGGAGTTGCTTATCGTTTTCTTTTGTGTAGCTGTGTGAGCGTGCTAAACTGAAGGCGCAGGAATGAAATCCAAATCTGTTTTTAAGCTTGAGCTTTGTTTCTGACTTTCTGCAGACTTCTAATGCATGTACATGTTATTCCCATGAACTTAAAAACAAAGCAAGTACAGTTTTGGTAGGGAGTTCTGGTACAATCCTCCCCCCACCCTCCCAAAAGGGCAGACTTTGCCTTTGAATTTTTTTTCCCGTGTTACAGTCATTTTTGTTTCTTATTTTTAGAAAGGTTGTGGATATTGCCAGCGGATCAATAGTTTTCAAAATCTAGCTGAGACTCTGAATGCTGGTGCAGATTCTGCAGGCCGCCAGAATATTTTAATTGGATAAAGAAATTTCCATAGCAACCTTTCCTAGGGAGATGTGGTCTTAGATAGTGAAGTTCTGTGGCTGAAAGAGCAAATGTAGGAAAGCATTCAGTTTCAGCGAGGAAAGCTGACAGCAGCTGACAGTGTAGCCAGGAGTACTGTGGTTAAGGTGTTGTGCCCTTGTGGTGAGGAGTAACAAGAGCAGCTCACCTACTGCCTGTCACCATTGTTTTTGGCAGTGCAGGCAGTCCCAGCACTGATTGCTGAAAAGCCACGTTGGGTTCCTCAGGCAGGCAGGGACTGTTTTTGTTCTATGTGGACATTTGCAATTCAGGAAGGAAAACCTACCAGAAAACCCTACTGCAGGGTTTTGCGTCATTAAGTTTCTGCCTAAGCTGTGGAGCAGCTTTAAATCAAACCTGAATCTTTGTCAGTGATGGCAAGCAGTGGAAAATACCTTGAGGCAAAGTTGTTTCAGTGGAGCCAAGAGTTCGTTGTGAAAGTGAGGGCACTCGGTGTCTGTTTTGGACGTGTGATATTCCTGAAGTCCCCTAGGTTTTCTGGGTTCTTTTCCTTCCCAGGAATTGGTTCTGGAGAGCTTTTGGGAATGGTGCCATGCTGTGTGCAGAGCCACCCAGCCCAGAGTTCCCGCAAGCTTGCCAGGGGCTGAGGTGCTGCAGAAGTGAGCCCTGTGCAGCTGCAAGAGTGTGGTGCTGCACTGCCCTGCACATGGAGCCCTTTGCACTGTGCCAGGTGCATTTGCTTGGGTTTTGAACTGCGGGCTTTGTGGAAAGGATGGTAACGTGTGCTGACAGAAAATGAGGAATGCTCCCTTGGCAGCACTGAATCGTCTTTGCTCTTCTTTGCCTCCACTTTGTTCTGGAAGGAAAAGAGCTGAAGGAGTGGGAAGCCTTCCAGTCTCACACTGTTACCTTATTTTCATGATTGGTGCACTAGCTTCATATGGTGCTTCTAGCCCTTTGACACCAAAGTTGATTTTATAGGGTCTATTGAGTCCGTAAAATTCATGCAATTTTCCTGCTGCAAACAAGCCAGGCTGATGCAGCTGCAGAGGTTTCAGTGGATATATTTTTCTTCAGCAATCTCCTAGATACTTCTGTACTTTGATAGACAAAATACATGTTCTTGACTTCTGTGCTCTCCATTCATTTTTATTGTAGTTCATTTCAGTTTCCTAAGCGCTGATAATACATTTCTGTTAACTCAAATTCTTGAAAATAATGAAATGGATTGTGTTGTTTGCCCAGTAAACTGCTCCTTGCTTCATTAGTTATCTTGAGGTTGCAGGCAAAATCTGGTAAGTTTGCTGAGTTGCCTTTCTTGAGAAAGGCCAAGGGAGGAATATGGCATTTGTTAAAGTTTCCAGAGTTCAAGGACTGCAGCTTTCACTTCTTGTCTTTTGTATGAGGGCTGTTTCGGACAGACAGAAATTGGACTATTGGTAATACGGAATTTGGATGAGATGTTGGATTCCTTTGTTTTGTTTACTTACCTGCAGCGGGGTCAAACACTGGAATAAGTTGCCCATGGAGGTGTTCAGGACTTGACTGGAGAAGTTTCTGTGTAAGCCTATTTGAGCATTGCTGTGAGCAGAGCTTTATGCTAGACAAAGAGTCATATTCAAAGGTTCTTTCCAACCTAAATTGTTCTGTGACTTAGTAATTTTAAGTTTTGATAATAGTCAGGGACAGAGAATCCCCCACTCTTTCCAGGCATGACCAAGCACAGTGGTGAAAGATTCTTGTGTGTCTAGTTGGAATTTCATATCTTCCAAATCATACCCATTATTGTTTACTTCTGAACTGTCTCTGTTTCTAATATAACCAGTCTGTTGAGAACAGGAATAAGATTTGTCTCTCCCTTTTTTATTCTCAGTCTTCATAAACACATTCCCATCATCTTTTCCATGTATGTCACATGGTCCAAGCCCCTTGCTGTCTTAGCAGCACTTCTTTATAGACACTAACACAGGGCAAGGAAAAATACTGAATTGCTAAGAAAAAATGCACAAAATAAATTAATAAACTCAGTTTGGAACACTAAACAATTATGTTTGATTCTGTTGTGCTAAGTAAAGCCTTCTTCCTAAGAGAAAGTTTTTAAAAGTAAAAAATAAAAAGATTTAAGTTCATGGGCACCTTCTGTGGTACGCAAACTTTGTGGTTAACTGCAAATAAGAAATGGAAGGCTTCTATGGTCTCACAGAGAAAAAAGTGAGGAGGTTGGCCCCAAGGAATTTATTAACTTTAGAATAATGTAACCAGAGAGATTATACAACTCACTCTGGATAGTAAACAGTTCAAGCAGAATTGCTATATGACAAGGCAGAATCATTTGTATGTGATGCATTGTGGAAAAGAAGGAAGAATAGTAATTTGCTAATGTGGAAACTGTTCTCATCCAGCCCTTTGTGCTCTTCACTAGGTTTCTTCCTACATTTTTCTTCACTTACAAAGGATGATCAGCTTTCTCCCTCCACCCCCCACTTTTTTTTGTCTCCCAATACCCTTGTGTAATTAATAATGAGCAAATGGGTTGTAGAGAAGAATGAGCTCACTGCCACCCAAAAGGTTTTGCCTTTTGCTCAGTATCAGGTTTAATATGACTGGTTGGTTTTGTTGTTCAAAAACAAAAAAAACCCCATTTATGATAAAAACAGTTGGTTGCACATTCAGTTTATAAAGGCTGTTCACTAAAAATAAGTTACTAGCTCATAGAGGAATCTTTATGGATAAACTTTTCATATTAGGACATTGAAAGTAATGGTACAGCTAATCCTAGAAATCATATCCAGGCACGTGAAGGACAAGAAGGTCATCAGGGTAATCAGCATGGCTGATTACCAAGGGAGAGTTGTGCTTGACTAACGTGTAAACTTCTACAATTAATGACTGTCTCAGTAGACAGGAAGAAGAGTGTAGTATAGTGTCTGTCTGGGCTTCAGTAAGGCCTTGGATGTGATCTCTTTTAAGAGTCTCACAGCCTCCCAAACTGTTGTGTAGTGGCTGAATTGGCAGACACTGAAGTGGATTGAAAACAGGCCAAATGGGTGAGCCCTGAGGGTGGTGATGAACAGTACAAAGTCTAGTTGGAGGCTGGAAAAGAGTGGTGTACCCCAGGGTCCATACTGAGTCGAGTCCTGTTTAACATCTTCATTAATCATCTTCATGATAGGGTGTGGTATACTCTCACTGAGTTGGCTGATGACTCAGCTGGGAGGAGTGGCTGATAGATCATCTAGATGGGATGGTTGACATCCAGAAGGACCTGACAGGCTGGAGGTCTGGGCTGACAGGAACTTCAGCAAGCTCAGCAAGCAGTGCCAAGTCCTGCAGTTGGTGAGGAGGTGCCCCAAACACCAATATATGCAGGGGGCCATGCAGATGGGAAGGAGATTGGTTAAAATGGACCTGGGAGTGCTCATGGACACCAAGCTGAACACGAACCAGAGAGGTGTTCTTGCTGTATGGAATGCTACTGATACCTCATCTGCATTAGTAGTATTGCCAAGCAAACACGGTGTTCCTTCCCCTCTGCTCAGCACTGATGAAGTCTCATCTGAAGTCCTGCATTCAGCTTTAGGCTCCCTAGGAGACGACTGATAAGCTACTGGAGAGAGTCCAGAAAAGGACCATAAAGGTGATAGAGGGACTGGAGCATCTCTCCAGTGAGGAAAGGCTGAGGGAGCTGGGTCTGTGTAACCTGGAGAAGACGAGACTCAAGAGTGAATCCCATGCATGTATAAAAATACCTGAAGGGAGGGTGCAAAGATGATGGAGCAAGGCTTTTTTCAGTAGTGCTCAGTCACAGGACTTCTCTATGATTCTGTGGTAACATAGTCCCACTAGCTGCTTCTGGTTGAGGAGTCCAGGATGGATATGAAGTTGTTGTATATTCTACTCTGTATTTACAAAGATTTTTTTTTTAATGAAAGCATCTTAGAACAACCTTAAAAATGTTCACACAACCTTAAAAAGAATGGATTGTTTTCTTTTTAATGTATACACGTTTGTCATAAGAATGATGGAAAAAGAGAAGAAAAAGGAGAAATCAGATGTTCTGCATAGCCTTGTAGTGGCATCTTATCTCTGATCTTTTATATAGATATATCAGTTTAGGGAGTGAGGGCATAATCTATAAAGAATTAACGTTGCTTGGATTTTGTATTGTTGGAAATTAGGTGAGCCTCCCATTTCATAGAAATTTTGCCAACAGCAGATCAACAGGATTTCAATTGTAGTAGCCTGTCACATGTGGGAAGGGCCACAGCAGTGACTTGACATGTAACTTAGGAAAAGGCTGTGGTTCTTACTCAGTGAAAAACAGTTTGATAAAAAACGTTCGCCTTGCAGCTACTGCCTTCAATGTTCATTTCGCATATTATGACTCCTGTGATGCAGGAAGCCTTCTGATCATCCTGGGCTACTGGATGTGGGATCACTGTTTTTCTTGCTCTGGATTTGTGCTGTTCCTTGTGCTGGGGTTCTAGGTTTTGCTTAATTGTTTTCTGGGACAAAAAGATTATATTTTTTAACCTGCCAAGCTATTTGCCATCCTCAGTTTTCTTTGTTGGTTTGAAACATGTTGCTGTTCTCCCTACAGATTAATAGGAAAGGAAGGGCTTGTGTGGCATGCTGCTATCATCTTGTAAAGATGCACCTTATAAGTCGTGTGTGTTGTCATCTTATCAGAATGCAGGTGTCTTGATATAAAACACCACATTTCTGAAGTTTACCCTGGGAATAGTTTTCTGGAAACATCCTTCATTATTGACATGAGCCATTCTATTAATCTTTGTTTTACTGTTTCTTCTTGCCTGTTAATATGTGTGCATTTCAATCCACTCACACAAGTTTTAGTATGTATGTTACTCAGTATGTTACTGTACAAAAATTCTCATATGTTTTTATTGTAGTTTGTGTATTAAGGTAAATTTCATACCACGCCTTTGAAACAGAGGAGTAGAAGCTGTACTCTTTCTTTTTCAAATAGTGATTAAGTTTACCATTAAAAATTCTCAGGATAGCAGTCTGTCCTAAGAATGAATTTGGTAAAGGAAAACACAATCAGCTAGAGTTTCTGAGACTTCTCTGTGGAGGTGATGGTAGAGAGTGTATGCACATATAGATAAAACTGATTTTCTGTAAAGTAGTGGTTTTTAAATGCAAGGAAGGCAAATATGTTTTAAGTTTAATTAACTCTGTATTGAATATATTGCCCTTGTCTTGATTTGGAGTTTTTCTGGTTATAAGGTGCTACCAGATCAATATGAAAAGTAAAGTGTATATATTAGACCAATACTTCTCCCTAAGTATTGTCTCGATACCTGTTTTTTTCAGTATAGAAAAGTAACCACTTCTGCATATAGTACTCTTAAGACTGCAAGACAAGTCCCTAAAGGTCATTTAGCAATGCTGTTTGGAGCAAAGAATGCTCCAGCGTTCATTTTCTTTCAGATAGTGACAGGTGGTGCACATAAAAAAAAATTGCCCAGATTTTAGCACTCAAAAGTCTTTAGCTCAAAAATCTTGTGTGTTTTTTCTTCCTGATTTTAAAATATATTTTAAATATCAAAGAGGCTGCTCCTAGTCCGAGCACGCAGGTTATCATGCTTCTATATTGTTACTTGAAATAATTTTTTTTCTGTTTCTATAGTCAAAATTTTTGTCTCAACAAGAACAAAGCTGATTTTTGTGGAGCCTGATATGACTCAATGGAAGGAGTCTTTGCTCAGTGCCATTTCATAGACCGCTAATTTGCTAATACTAGAAATAACTTTGTCCTTCCAGTTTGTTACTTCTCTCATGAATCCTAGAGTTTAGAATGAAATTGTCTTTTGAAGCAATGAATTCTAGTTGTATTGGAATACTTTTTCTATATTGATAGAGCCAAGCTTTTATGCTTTCATGCTGACATAATGGATTTTGAACATGATTCAAAATGTGAAGTCGAGATACAGCTTCTTCGTATCTTTGGTGCTTAGAACTTGATTATTAATCAAAAATATGTCATACTGAAAGTTTCTTCTAAAAGGCTTTGACATAATTTGTGCTATATCCTTTTCTGCTATATTATTATTGTCATTGTATGTAATGGCAAGAAACAAACATCTTTTGTATCCTGTTTTGGGGAATGAGTAGGTATTTGCATAGCTTTTGTCATTAGCAAAGATTTAAATCTTGGTAGCATGTAAAAGTATCTGTATTAAGAATAGCTGATTTCTGATATGTCTTTTTGTTTTGTTTCCTTTTTTTCTTCCAATAGAAAACCGTTGCATCTCCAACTGTTTCACGCCTTACAGATACTTCAAAATTCACAGGTTCTCACAAAGAGAGGTTTGATGCCAGTGGGAAAGGAAAAGGCAGAGCTGGCCGAGAAGATCTGGTGGATAACTCAGGATATGTATCTGGTTATAAGCATGCAGGCACATACGATCATAAAGTACAAGGAAACAAGTAAGGCTGAGGGTTTACAGCACAGAGGGGTATAGAGTATATATTTGTAAGGATGATGTTATGAATCCCACATGTTTCGGTTATTGTGAACGTTGAGACTATGTTTTAAGAAGTTGTCTTCAGGAACTGGAACTGATTTCAACATGTGAGCTACTTGCAGCACAATGCCACTTCATTACATTCCTCATGCATATATTGGCAAAAATAAATATGTAGGTATAAAAAATACATTTTGTTGAGCTTTAGGAATAAAAAAATCCAAACCAACAAACAACAAAACCAAAGTCAAGAGCAGTTATACCACACTTTGTCAATTCAAGCAAAGTATCTCAAACATTCCTAGATGTTCAGTTGCCCTGATGATGGGGCAAAAGTCAAAGAGGACTTCTTGAAAAGTGGATCTTTTGTAGCAGTCTTTCTGAAGAATATCCCATTACTTATGCAGTTTCATTTGACTACTGTTTGTTTTTTTTTTTGGGGGGGGGGTGTTAATGTCTTATATGGGATCTAGCACTTTTCTTAAAACATTCAACAATATACTATTGGGAAGTAAGTGGTAGTAATATACTAGGTTCTAGCCTGTGATTGTCATATATGACTCATGGAAAAACTGAAAAAAAAAAAAAAAGCAAGCTATTTCTAGGACAATATAGGCTTTAAAGTATTTTATGTCAACAGAAAGAGTTGGAAAATACCAGCCCTTACTTTCCTTATGTCTATACTTTGTGTTTGTTCCTGTGTGTACTGTAGCATGGTTCTGACTGGCTGGATTTGGATGGAGCTATTGTACTAACCTGAGAGGTGAGGAAGAAGACATTACTAAGAAATTCTAGTTAAGGATTTTCACAGTCTGTTTCAAATTTGCACTGCCTCACATTAGAAGTGAACGGGGCATTAAGCTAATAATGCTCTAAAATATTGTTCATGATTAAACACTGCCGATCAGATTGCTATTAATTGAACATTATTTTGCACATAGGTTGGCACATAGTCCCTTTACGGTCTAACATATTAAAAAGGAAAGCTTATGGCCCCTTGGAGTAAGGACATGTACAATTAATATCTATGTAATTAGGTGCAATTTACCCTCAAGAAAACCCCAAACCATTATAACTCAACTATATTTTATGATAGATTCATTTGGAGTCAAGGGATTTGATTCGCTGTTCACTGTTGCTGCCAGACTTGGGAGTAATAGTATTGCTGGGAATGGCTTTCCAATGTTACCAGGAGAACCAATCCCAAAGGTTTAAGGTAGAGGCAGCTGAGTGTGAGCTAGCTGGGCTCCAGAAGGCTGAAAGAAATTAACTGGAATAAAAATAACTTTTTTAAAAATATTGGTTGAAAAGGAGAGAAAAGGCTGTTTCAATTTTCTGCAAGAGCTGAACAAGTACCTTGATGTATTACTCTGATTCTCTAAAGTTATGAAAGATAAGATGTTCAGTATTCAAAACCAGCTCTTTGCAGTTCTGCCTTGTTTTCTTTCAGAAAGAGCTTGTGCACTGATTTTCATGTTCACCTCTGAATAAAGTTTAATAGATGTTTTGCTCTCCCCTCACCTGTATAAGCATCCCACTCTGAGTACATAAACATAGGTGAGCAGTGTGTGCTGTCATGTGCCATGCAGTCTGTATTTGTCTGATGTATGGAAAGAGAGCACTGGTTTTCAGCCCTTAAACTGTTTTTGTTCTGCTGACATTGTGTGGTAGCCTTTAAATTTGCCCTCGGTGACTCTTTGAGCCCATACATCAGCCTAAAACCAAAACAACAATAGCAAACAAAAGGCAAGGACTTCCTTGTGGACTTGGACATAGTTTTTGTTTGTTTATAATTTATTTTGTTGATTTTTTTTTTAAGCGTGAGGGAAGTTTGCCAAAACACAGCACATGCTCTTATAAAGATTTGAATGGCTTTTCCCATGGATGGCTTTGGTTACCTTGGAGGATTTTAGATTAAATGTTAAGATGTAAAGTGTTCAGTTTTGTGAACCCTTTTCAAGAGTTACCTGGTGTTCTTGAAGAGTGAAATGTTACCCACTCCTGTGTTGCGCTGGGGACCTGTCACACTCCAAGGCAGAAAATAAGAAACTTGATACCAACAGTGGCTAAATTATTGTGGCATGGTAGTAAACTGTCTAAATGTAAACAACTTCTTTGTCACTGGTGCCTGTGCACCTGAAGACAGCTCCAGGGTAGTCCTGTTTTTTTAATGAATAAAAAGGCTGAGCCTACAACCCTTGATGAATCCTTCAGCTGAGTTACAGGCAAAATCAGTGCCCCTGTTTTTCCTTTTGACTTTAAGACCTGACTAATAACACACTGGTAACTGAAAAGTTCTGGACCCAGCCTCACTAAAGGTAAAGTGCAGCCTACTGCAGAGTCCAAAAGCACACTGTTGACCTGGGTATTTGTTGCTAGCTATCCACCTTGTCTGGCATATGGGGTGGCACTTTGCTTTTAGGTACACAGAGATCAGGCTTTCTCAGGTACCCAAATACAGTACCTGTGTTGCCAGAATGTTTCCATACAGGAGGAGTGATTGGTTAGGAATATTTTTAAGATAAAATTAGGTTTTAAATTGTTAGTTCACAGTGAGAGAGATCAGCACACTCATAAGATAGAAGGCACGCAAGGGAATTGAGAGTGCAGACAGATCCAAGCTGACACTGTCTAGAAATTGAGTTATAAGAGGCTGATGTAACAAGCTGAGCTTCTGCCAGCGCTTACTTTGCATGCTTGTGCAGTGTAAAATCCCTGCCATGAACCAAAGCACTTTACTTGGACCTGATGCAAATTTTGAAATTCTTTCAATGGCATAGTAAGCTTGGGATCAGAACCTGAGAAGATGGTTCAGATAGCAGTATTTTATTTTGAGGAACACACTTCTTTTTTCTTCTTTGTTTCTACAGTCTGATAGTTTTAAACCTCAAAGTGGTGCATGAAGACAAGTCATTCTCATGTGACAGTTACAAAGGAAATTTGTTTCTGGGAAGATAGTACTTAGTAAAGGTTTTTCTCTTTTTTCTATGCTTGCTGTGAAAGATAATGGCTATGAATAAAAGCATCTTATGCAGCTGTGTATTAGGGGTTCACTACCTACTTCAGCACTTAGTATTCTGCTAATATTGGTAGGAAATTAAAAGTCTAAATACTTGCTTGATTATTAGCTCTTAAGTTCCAGGCCTGCTTGGGAATGAGGCAAAATACTTTTTTTTACACATTTGCTATTCCCTCAACTCTCAGGACAGTAAGTACAGCTTTTACCTCAAAGATGACAGGAAGGGATAGCTGAGGAGGTGCCCCATTTCAGCCCTTAAGATGTAGAACATACTCTCTTCCAATGCACCATGCTACAGACTGTAACTAAATGTCAGGTCTAAAGTAAGGACATGGGAACCTAATAAGGTTTACTGTCCTCTCTTTTTGGGGCATCTCATTCCATCTAAATTTTCAGCCTGATTTTCAGCATCTTCCACTATGTAACACTGTCTTATGTGACACCTTCTATAAAACCCTGTTGTTCCTAGTTATCTTTACTTTCATTATTACAGTAGATGCTAACAAAAGAAATGTGATCAGAAAGTTCAGATAGCTTTTAGAAATAACTTAAAGAACAAACTCAAACCATATTTAAATACTGTGGCAGTATACAATCCTTACCTGTATGTCTACTGAAAACTTAATCTGACCATCAAAACCTTTACAAGACTGAGGACAAGAAATTAAAATCCTTACTGAGGCAAATGAATAGTAATTACAAATAATTTTCTATAAGTAACATAGTTTTAAGTAAAATATGCAGCACTCAAAAGGGATTTTCTTATTAGTGCTTGCTTACTAATTCTGTTTAATCACTCCATGAGCTTTAATTGAGAGTTTCATTGAGAGTTTTGCAACCATCTCTATGGAAATATCAAAACCAAAACTGATTGTCTTGTTCTTTGTGGTTATCAAAGCTATCACAATAGCATTACTGAGAAACAGACATTAAAAAACACACATAGTTTCATGAGTCCTATATGAACAGTTGTAATTATTTGTAATCAAACATTCGGAATTCCAAGGGAAATGTTGAATATTAGACTATAGCCAAAATTTGGCCCCTATTTTTTTAAACCTATAATACTTTTTACCTCCTTTTCATTTAGGGGAGGGGAAAGGGAGATTTCAAAACTACTCAGGTGTCACAGCTTGTGTTTTTGATCAGCACAGAGATTATCTTTCAAAGATGTTTTGAATTGAAGTATGAATTTTACTGACCTTACCTAAATTAAAAATTCTGACAATTAAATTAAAAAGTCTGACAATTTACAGCATTATACAAAGCTTTGTTCACAAATTGCCATTTCAGTAATCCCTATTTTCCCTCTATTGGCTCAATTAATATTTTTATGGTAGCTAGAATTAGGCAGAACAAAAAGGCAAATGACTACTATGGGTTTGGCTTGGAAGTGATAGGTATCTCAGCCATCTGTAACCATCTGCAGAGAAAATCATCATGTATATTCCTCCAAAACCAAAACTTTAAAATTGTAATTGATAGGTTTTTTCCTTAAGGCTTTTCATAGTTATGAAATGAATTTTAATTCTTTGTGCCTGCATGTATGATAGTCAAAACATAACCCTGCCTTCAGGAATGCATGTATTCTGGGGGCATGTGCCTGTCATCCGTGAATAAGAATTCTCTGTTTGCACTGGCCAAGAGCAAACCTTTTACCTTCATGATAGAGCAAATGTAACGTTGCACTGGTATGTGTCCTCTTAAGTGACTGTCAGCCTTGCGTGTGTGCCAAAATAACTACACTTTGTGTATGTTGTTTGTAGTGTGAATATTATGTTCTTGGCTTGTCACTTAGTTGGTATTAAGTAATGTAATGCACAAGACTTGTGTAGGTTTGTGTGTGTGTACACATGCTCTTTGGATCCAGCTTAAGTAATTAAACTGTGTAAATGTTGATGAAAAACTTAAATCTTATTAGGGCCAAGCTCTAGTCCTGCAGCCAGTGCTGTTCAGCCTGGCTGGTTGGGGACGTTGTCATTCTCCCTTCATAGCATGAAGGTAAAGATCTAAGGAGGTTTTTATGGATTTACCTGTCTACCCTGTTCTAAGAGAATTCTTCAGCAATTCTACCATAGACTTAGTGTAACAAGAGGAGTTTCTCCATGGTTAGGAAGTAGGAAAGAGAGAGTTAGGGTGAAAGCAAGCTTTCCTCTGAATGCTCTTAAGAAACCATTTAAAACTATGCTCTGCATGGGCCCTGTATTTTCCTTTGCCCCAGCTTTGTGAAGCAGGTTGACACTCAGTGTGTAAACACACAGTTGTTCATCATCTGTTAGCAAGAGTAAAGCTGTGTTATAATGAGATGGGAACAGGAAACAGGAGTGTCGTACATTGACTATGGACTCAAGTCTTACTTGGACCTTTATACAGTTAAATACCAGAAGCATAATGATGGCGCTTAAACTTGCGTAAAATTCTTAAAGTCTGGAGTACCTCAAATTAATACATGTGTACCTCCTGTATTTGGAGTGTTTGCCCATAAAATGTCGTTTAACATTCAGCTGCTCATTTTGTGCAACCCTAAAATGCACATTTGGGTTACTTAATATAAGCTGGAAATGATGCTCAGGGGTGTCTTCAGAATCCTAGAACTACTAGGAAACCTGCAGTTGCATTCATGCTTGCTCATTAAACTCAAAAGAAATGCTTTGAATGATGTCCCAGCTAAGAATAATGCTTCTGGAAGTAAAAGAAAGATTATTGCGGATAGAATTTCCACGTCTTAATTGTCCAAGTAATTTATTTTTTCAGGGAGAAATATCTGTTAATATTTTAGTGGGGGTTTTTTTTCATGTTTTTCACTATATTAACCTTGGTATATTGCTTCAAAAACCCTATGGAGAAGGTGGATTTCAAAACAAGTTTAAGATACAACTCTTGACTTTGTTGTCAGAAAACATTTCAATTGGCATATTTCATTCAAATTAATTGATCATCCACTCAAGGTAGACTTTGGCAAGAGTAAGTCTGATCATAAATAAAAGGGGGAAGAATCCAGCCTCTTGGCTGAGCATTCTTGACAGGCATTTGCAGTTCTGGTAGTCTGAAACAATTTTTTAAAAAATAAGTTATCTTTTGTATTCATGTGCATGCACACAGGCACTACTTGGGGGCATGGATATACATGAGGGCAAAACTACAGAAGAGATTTTTTTTTTCTTCATTAAACCTTGCATTTAGAAATTGACATTGAAGTACCCAACTGACTAACCTGATTTGGAAAAATGTTAAGCTACTGTCATATTCCATTGCAGCTAAATAACCAATGAATTAATTTTCAAATACAGTTACACAGCATCTCTTTTTTGTGAGTTACTGTAAAGATTATGGCACTGTACAAAGTGAGTTTTGATGTAAGCATTTGGAAAGGTCTCAAAGATAATGCTCATGATAATTTGCCCTTAACTCCAGTTATCTTTATGCAAGATTTTTCTATACTTCGCACATTTTTCAGAAAGCATCAGAAACGTAAATAAAGTTACATTCAGCTAAATTAAAAATGTGGCCCTAAAAGTGCACTCAGTTAATCTATCTTTGCATTTTGATCACGAGCTACATTATAGATGAACAACAAAATAAGAAAACAAGATGGGAGTCTGAATCCCCGCAGTGGTGAATTATTTTAAGTTCCAGTTTACATCAGATGAGTTTCTGTATGCTTGCATTTGCTCAAATGCTGGTTTTAAACAAAGTAATTAAATAATGTGAAATAATGCAACCTGGGCTCTGTTAAATAGGGTTATATTAATGCAACTGAAATGCTGTCTGTAATGTCTGTAATAGTCAAGCTAAATATGTTCTAGATCTTTACAAAGGCTTTGTGTAAAGTCAGTTAACCTACAAACTGATGTCCTATATAAAACTGTGTTGGCACATTACTTTTGCTAGCATTCTGGTGTATGAAAAAGTAAGGTCACAGGTAAAAACAAGTTATAGGGTGCAAAAAAGTATTTTTTTTTAATCTTTGTGCTGGGTTCAGAATATATCAGCTTTGGCAAATTCTTGCAGCAGGGAAATTTTTTGTACAATGCTTATAATACAAAGTAATTTGTCTTTACATTCTGTAAAGGAGAGAAATGGTCAATGTTGGATAAATATATTGAAGTTTATTCTTAGCAAGGTGTTATGTTTCACAGATTCAAATATTAGAGGAGAAATATATATTTATACAGAAGTATAGTTTTTGAATGAGATTGATTTTGTTCAGTCATGAACCATTTATTTATCAACGTGATGCTTTATTCCTTTGTTAGCTTGTTTATCAGTCCATGCTGTTCCAACATCCATTTCTAATTTGATTTAGATGCTTTTATTCTTCATTTCCACAAATCTGTATGTGCATACTGTCAGGACCTGATCATAAAGGGTGGAGGCAAAACTGTTTTGTCTTTGATTACCTAGAGCACTAACTAAAATTTAATCGTTAGGCAGTTGGGATATGGAGTTAGGTCTTGACATAGTCTTCCTTGGAGCACTGTACACTATGATGAAAACCTTTGGTGAAGCTTACTAGTTTTTGTTCTTAATTTCATTTGTCTTTCATCAACCAGGAAGCTGCTGTGTGCTAATAATTACCTGCAATGTTTCTGATTGCAGGCATTGCAAACATTAACATGCAGCTGTAGTAGCCTGCTGTGTTCACTGTGAAATTTTCAACACGGTAAAAAACTTTACATGATCATTTAACCTTCCAAGTTTACTTTTTCTCACTAATTTAACACTGAAACTTCTTTTCATTATTGCAAATAAACAACTTGAGCATAGAATTTCTAAATCTTGACTGTAGTAGATAAACATGTCCTAAGCAAAGATTTTTAACCACTTGATGAAGGGGGCCAGGCACATCCAGTGAAAAGCACACTGGGCAAAATCTTATCCCCACTGCAGCCAGTTACAAAATTCTAGCTGGTGTTAGCAAAAATAGAACCACCATTACCAAGGGGTTATATGCTTAGTAACCATGGCAAGAGGTTATGGAGGAACACAACAGTGATTCTCTATTTCCATGTCTTTATTTCTGTTAATTAAAAACTACTACTCTACTATTCAATCTTTAAAATAAGTAAAAGAAACTTGAAGGGGGGATCATATACTACTAGTTTGTACTAGGTTTTTTCAGGAAAAGGAAACAAATTTATATATATATATATATGCAATATATTTTTACACTGTTTATTAATGCTAGAAAGTATTAAATGTATCACTTTATCTGTGTGAATGTTAAAGTAATGACCATGTTGTGGATGTTTTAAGCCTTTTGAAATTGTCTTGTTAAATTCTAAACCCACATTAACAATGGAAAAGCTACTTTGTCTGCAACATTATTGTTGATGTTTTAGGGGAAAAGTTCAAGTGCAACAGTTGTTTTGATTAGCACTGTAAAAGCTTGGCTTGACAAGTGAAATCCATATTTTAAACACCATTTCGTTAAAGCATAGCTTCTTATAAAGTACGTTACTGCTGTTGACTGTATAAAATTGTATTTTTAGTTGGTAAAGTGATCAATAAATGTGTTACTACATCAGTTCTGGGATTTATTGAAGTAAATGGTATTTGCTGATAAACTTTGTAAGCAACAGTTATTTTGCAATTTAGATGTTAATTTAGTTGTTGATGAATTTATAAATTACATGAAAATACTCTGAACATGCAGCTATCTGGTTTTGAGCAGAATCTATTTCTTCTTGACCATTTATTTTCCTAGTTTGAATAATGACTAACGCTGGCCAGTAATATTTTGAGGATTCTTGTATGATCCTTGAATAGCCATGATAATACTGATCCACCAAATGAGATCTGTCAGAGATGAAGCTGTTTGTTCTTAATTAGCTACCTAAGATAGATTGATCCTCATTGCAAAAGCCTGAATTACTTCTCTTAGCTTCTTTAAAATATTGTGTTGGTGTTGAGAATATTTTACTAGTAAGGAAAGAAAGTAATTTGCTACATAAAACATTGTTCTAATGATGTTACATCCAAAAGCAAATACGGAACTTTTGTTTATAAATAATATCAGTCAGCTTTCCAGTAGCAAAAGTACCATGATTTTATTCAAGAAGCAGAAGACCAAAGTATTTACCTCACAACATTGTTGTAGCATATTTAATAATGAGACAAAAAATCAGAGTGCTGTTCTAGAAATGCGGCAGTGTCAATTGACAATTCGTCGATTGTTAATTGACAAAGTGAGCAGTCAATTGCTAATCCAGTGGTTAGCAACTGCAAGGAAACATAACTAAACAGCTTACAGCTACCTGTCTCTTCTCTAGTTGTTCTCAAACTGGAAATTATATTCCTTGTTCTGACACACTAGACAACCTTCTTTAGAACTGCCTTTTAAGTGAAATCTAATACAGCTGTGTCCTGAGATAGCTTTTCTTCCTGTATAGAGACCATGGACTGTCCCCTCCTGCATTCCTTTTAACTCTTAGTATGTATGGTTACTGAAACTGTAAAAAAGTTAGTGAAGCAGAACCTATAGGAAAAATCAAATTCCTTACCATTCAAAAAGCCTTTAACAATAGAGGAAGATAGTACTCTTCTATCCTATAAGAATATATGTCACTAAGATCTGTATTTTCAAAAGAGTTAAGGATTTTTATTATTTTTCTGTAGAGCGTCTAGAAATGCCCACTCACCCCTACACACCACTTACACAACATGACTTTTAAATGAAAATAATCCCCCTCTGCTAGAATGTGTTTTCTTCACTCCAGGAATACAATTATTTGGGCTAGTTTTCAGTCTGTGTAGCTGCTCTAGAATAACCACACACTCCTGCTCTCATGTCCATGCATCACGTGCAGGCTGATCTTTCCTGCTTCTGTCAGGCTGTTCTTCCACAGCCAGGACTGCACAGATTTGTGGAGGCAAAGGCTACCTCTGCTAAATCTGAGTCTTCAGGGGACTTAACCTGGTCTCCTAGTTAGCCTTTTTTTTTATTATTATTATTTTTTAAATTTATTTTATTTCTTCAGCTTTCTATTTAACTCAGTGCACTGATTTATTAATAATGTAAACTAACCCATGCGCATTGAAAGTTCACATACTTTTTTATAAGTATTCATTAAATCCCCTCTCAGTCATCTCCACAGCAATAGTGAACATATATGGAAGGAACCAAAGGCAGGGATGTAAGTGGTCTGGGGAGGAACCAGGAAAATGAAGAGGTAAGGGGCTAGTCTGTAGTCCATGCAGTTATTTGGTGATGCCCTGGATTAAGTGACAGATGCCCTGTCTTATTAAATTTAATTTCTAACTATTTTCTTGGGAGAGGGGATTCTCTGTTCTGTGTACATACTTGCTTATGGAGGTCTAATTGCCACCAGCTGGAGTCATACCATGGGTCACAATAGTGAGTGTTACCTGTGGTGCCAGCAGCTAGGGAGGAGGCTGTGGGCAACAGGAACCTGCATGCCTGTAGTGGCAGCAGCTGGGCTGAGTGAGGGCATGTGGGCATCATGTGGCTGCCAGGAGATACTGAGCTGAACCTAGACAGCATGCAGGGCTTTAGCATCAGTTACCAAAGCATTCATAAGTCTGGGCCAGATACATGTATGTCTCTGAGACAGCTGGAAGCACATACCAAAGGGGTCAGGCAATCTGTAACAACTGCTGGGTGAGGCTACAAGGTCTAGTGGTGTGTGTCTCTCTACACAGGAGATGATAGAATTTTAGTTACTCAGCTGGCTACACATCTAATCCTGGTTACTCAAGGGATCCAGTGTGTGCTGGTCTGTATTGGGTGGGAAGGAATTGATGACATGGGACTGTACCAGCAGATGAACTGTAGCTATGATCTTCATAGACTTGCATGCCCAGGTTCCAGCAGCAGGGGAAAATAGGGATCTAGGCACTAGCCATTGGATAGGCTGTCTGGAGGGAATCTCATTAAATATATGCATGTTTCCTACTAGCAGCCTTTCATCCTGATCAGCCATAGACAGGTTGTTGAAACCGATTTTGGTTTTGGTGGTGGTGCTGGCTTTTTTTTAAGTGTGGAGGATTTCTGACTGTGTCCACCACATCATGAAAAAACATTGCCTTCTTTGCAATGGTACTAACATCTGTTGTTGCCTGTATTGTTACAAAGACATTGATTTGTTGTGTTTCTTAACTGATAATAGCTCCCATTAAATTGCTCAAATTGAGTCTCAAGGCATTTGCATGTCTGCTAATTCTTGATAGAAGTTAAAGTTCTTTACATTAAAACAATTCAGGCAACCAATTCTGTTCATTACCCCAGCTAAATTAATTTTTTAAATATTTCCTTTCAGTAGTATTTTGGTGAGCTTATTCTATTTTAGTACTACTAATTTGAATTTTTACTACAAAGGAAGCCCTTTAAAGGAACATTTCTTTTAAGTTTCTTAGTGGAAAAAAATTCTTGTGGTCATTGACATTCAATGAGAGTAGGTTTCATATGTTGACATCACTGGACCAGATGGAGTATAAAATATGAAAAGTATAAATACAGTTTATTTAATATTAAATTAAAACTTCTTGTATCTTTATATATAAAACATATCAATAGATACATATATATGTACATATTAAAATTGGTATAAAATGCTTTCCATTATTTGAAATTCCATCTCTGTTCTTAGATACTGTCAGCAGTATGAAGTGATGCTGTGTGTTAATTTTGGGATCCTGCTTTAGCTAATTGCCATGACACAGACATCCTGGAGGATGTAATCTTCTTTTACTTAAGTAAATCTTGTCTGCCTTAAAGCAGCATCACAGCATTTTGTCCTGTGTGCAGTCTTTGCTTGTCATTGCCTTCTCATTCTCATCATCCTCATAAACAGCACTTGACAATGGCTTAGATCCTGAGCTGTGTCTCACTGTGCTCTTCTCAGCTTCTTGTCTGTCTAGTCTGTTTTGTCCCACCCTATGGGGAAGGAAGCACCCAAGATTGGTAAATGCCCGTGGTTGAAAGGCATGACAAAAGTCAGAAGGCCCACAAAGTTTTATTAGTAAATTGCACGCTTGGCATGGAAATTGGTATTAGTTCCTGACCTACTCTGTAAGCCAGCAGTGGGTTTTGGGTAAAGGGGTAGGGTCAGAGGGAAGAGAGAAAGGAAGAGTTGAATTAAAGAGGGGAAGAGAAAGAGATCATCTGTTTGGCCAATGGGACGTGCAGAGTCCTGAGGCAGTGTGCCTGGGCTTGATGGAAGTACTTTACAAGTCAATTTTGCCTGCCCCCAGGACAGGTTTCTTGCTTTCTATGCAAATAAATTATCACTTGCAGTCTGTTCTTTCAAACCTGTCTGGACATGGTTTGGAGGGTCACAGTGGTCTTGGGTGGTCTCATATCCTCCTGCTGGATTGGTCCTTAGTTGAAAGTTCATGTCGATTTCTTCACTGATGCTGTCTTTTGTTTGTTGTGCCTCCAGGGACTAGAACAAGGATGTTTGTCCCTGCTCTACCTCCACATGGTCCTCTTCTCCAATCAAATCTTGTTCTTGGAACAAACTCCCATGGCTGTCCGGTTATTGGTGTTTGAGACATACACATTAGCCTCATCGTTTGGGCTTCTACATCGTCCTGGGCTGTAGCTTGATGTCATTTAAACATCATCTGAGATAATTTTGGACCAAGTGGTGTTTCTAATTCTTTTTAGGAATAATATGAGATTGTCTTAAAAGTTCCATTTTAACCAAAATTTTTAGTTCTCTGCAGAAGGCAGACCATATAACAACTGTTCTAATAAGTAGCTGTTTTCCTCAGATATTTTATACCAACCACAATGCCATTAATTATGATTATCCATGCCATGTGTTGAAGTAAGAACACTTTATGATGTTGCTAAATACAACTGGATGCTGAACAGAAGACATGAACTGAGCCTTATTTGTGAAAAATTAAGACATATTTTTTTCAACAAAGTGATGGGCTTGTGAGTTTTCCTTTTGGAAACAAGTAAATCCTGTATTTCAGGGACCTGTGAAAAGATAAATCTTTGGCAGGATATTAAAAAGAATCCAGTAGGTGGTGCACAAGGCATAGGAGAGACAGGCAATGCTCTGGAGACCTAACTGCCACCTAGAAACTGTTTTCAATTTAAAAAGAAGTCATCACAAAGAATCAAAAGTAACCCCAAAATCAAAGTTTAAAATCATTGATAAATAACCTCAATGAGAAGTCCAGGATCCAAGCAAATTTAACTTTGCCAATGAAAGTCTTCTTGCGTTTCTATGCAGATTCAATTACTGCATCTGGAAGAACACTAAATCTTAGTGCTAAAAAGACAAAACCTTTTGTCCCAAAGCCTGCATCATATGATATTGGTAGAGAAGGGTGAGTGTGAACTACCAAATACCTAATGCATGACACTGAGCTGAAACACAAAGGTCACATCCATTTCTCATATCACACAGGAAGAAGGAAGCAAAAAGGATTATTGATCTGTTCCCTGTCATTTCCACTACAGGATATGTCTCCATTATGTCCTGTATTAGCTCAAGATACTCTTTTGTACAGCCCATGTGCATGTCTTCCTCTACACTACCTCCAGTTATTAGCCAAATTCCCTTGTATTTAGCTAAGCCATTACTCCCTCTGTCCCAGAAGCACTCTCACACACACTGCCTGCTAAGCAAGGGGCAATTTTTGGCCAGTGCACACAAAACTGAGCCAGCTACCCACCACAGGTATACACAAATGACTAAATGACTAAACGACTAAACACTGCAGCCTTTTTTTCTTCAGTAAAGATGCTATCAGAAATTTTTATGACTGTTCTTGGGTTGGTCATCTCCTCTGTGTTCCAACTTCCATTTTATAAATTGGAGACGTCAATAATAATTTTTTCTGACTTACAGCCTGTGTCATTTTTCACCACAGTTCTGCATATGACTCCATTAATCCTCATTACAACTTCAGAATAGGATTTAAATGAAAGGCAGTTATGTATTTGATAAATTTTCCAACACCATCTTCAGAAAAGAAATCAAATTTAAAATACTACACTGTATGTAACTTGCTTGTATCTTAAATCATAAAATAACTCAGGCTGTAAGGGACCTCTGCATGTCCTCAATTGTCCAACTTATGCTTCAGTGAGCTCTCTAACTTCAATGTCAACAAAGCTGCTGCACAGTGTTCTGTTGAGTCATATTTCAAAAATTATCTCTAAGTGCTTGACCAGTGGGAAAAAATCCTTCTTTTATGTCCAGCTGGAGTTGTGTTTGTTGCCATGGAAATGTTAGCTGCCTCTTGTCATTTTATTCTGTGTGTCAGTGAAAATCTGGTTTCATCTTCTCCATATGCCCCATGTAGAAGACAGTAATTAGATTCTCCTTCTGCTCACTTTCCCCAATTCTTCTCCAGAGTAAACAAAACCATATCTCTCACCCTATTCCTAGTACATGTTCTAGCCTACAGAATCTTCTCTGGACTCTTAGGTTTTATGACCTCTCTTTTACGTGAGGAACCCCAAAGTGAAATACAGTGCTGCCTCATAAGTGCTGAATAGAGGGAAATAATTTCTTCTCTCAGTCTGCTCTCATTAATAAAGCCCAACTTGCACTGCAGTCATGTTCAGCTCAATACCCAGGAAAAGGCAAAATTTTGCTGGTACAGCAGGAGCTGGTACCTAACCTGTGAGATCCTGTACCTGCAGCAGGGTTTTATTCTGCCCAAGGTAGAATTTTGTATTTGTTGTTGCTGAACTCAATTATGTCTGCCAACTTCTCAAGCTTGGTTAAGCTCCTTCCTAACAGTAAGCCATGTCCAGTTTGTTCTTTGCTATATATTTGTAAACTCCTTGTAATTTAGAAATGACCTTGTTGCTTTGGGATTGGAATAGGAAAAATAATGTAAGTTTACCCAGAATACATTTATTCAGAATAACTTGCTCTATTGACTCACCTTTTTAAAGATATCTGTAGAATCACAGGATCATATTAAAAAACCAGTTATAACTGAAGGTCCATAAGTTGGTGGGTCCACTTTAGACACCTAATTTTGATCATGCTGTGGAAGTTATGTAATTTTAGTAAATGACAGTGTTTTGTTATTGTTGCACAATTTTCTGGCTGCGAGTCCAGCAAAACAAGTGCTTAAGATGAGGAAGAATAAAGATTACTAGTAAGAGTCTATGGATTCTCCATGTGAGTGGGTTCTACGTACAACACGTGCTGGAGAGTCATTTCAGCTGAATAGAAACTAAACAACAAAAGTTCTTGTTAGAAAGTCTATACTGGTTTCTATTACAGAAAGGAGGCTGATAAAAGTATTTCAGACAGTGACAGGTCTGTTAAAAATAATGTAAAGCCTTTATTTACAAGTAAATCATTGTGAGAGCTTTTAAAATGTAAGACTAAAAGCCTGATGAGCTAACTATCTTCACAATTAAAATCAGATGTCTAAAATACATCTGCTAATTTAGACCACTTAATGGCAGCATGGTTTGCCTGAGAACAGCTCAGAAATCTGCAATCTGCTAGGCAAGAAGGAGACAATAAAGTCCTGCTGAACTGGAAAACACTGGACAAGGTAAAAATTACTTTGTGCCTCTATTTATGTGAGCATACATATATAAAAAAAGATAAAGTTATTTTAAAAGATCACAGAAATAGGTTAAAAATAAAATACTAAAATTAATTGTAATTAGTGTATTCTAATATTCTATCTTAGCATAACAAAATGATAGTACCAAAGCTAACATTCAAAACACAAAATAAATTGGATTTTTATTGCCAAAGGGGTACTTAAAGGCACAATATGCAGTTACATAAACACAAAGAACCAACAGAATGGAAATGGAAATGCAAGCAAAGAACACTCAAACCAGGTATTTCAAAACAGCAGACCCATTATAAATACATAAGTAGTCCTTTCTCCCCTGTGCTTGCTAGTGATACTCAGTTCCCAAAATGTTTGCAAACTAATTCCAGATTTTGAAACAAGCTAGCAGGAACATAGGATGCTAGTGGTGAAAGTTAATGTCATAATGAGTCCACCAATGATGTATGCATGTCAAAAGACTAACTGATGACATGGGATGCCTACTGAAAAGGCACCTCCAAAAGTGAATTAATGCACTAAAAACTGACGAGATATGTCTGCTATATCTGTGCTGCTGAGCATGCTGCAAGACATCTATTTTTAAATGAGGCATGTGACGTATCAGAAACATTCCAGCCACTGAAGCATTAAGGAGTATGTAACCAGTTCACCACACTGCAAAGCTGAAGTACTGTATAATTATCTTTCCAAAATATTTAGGCAAAATTCGATTGGTGAGTGAAGTCTTGTAGGTTTTTTAAGTGTTTCACTACAGGTTTTTCCTGAACTCACCTCACTGTACTGTTCTCTTGTGAATGAAGCTCAAACTTCTGTGACAGTATTGCAATATGACTGTTTCAATTAATGCATCTGTTTGATTCTGTTGCTCAGGAAGACCTCATTTTAATGCATTATCTGTACTAAATTGCACCAAAGATGCATTTTAGTCACTTATCGCTTACTGAACAATCATCTACAAAAGGAATTGATTAAATTAGGACTTGTACAAATGTTTTAAGTCAGGAAGTTTAAGCAATGCCACCAAATCTTTCAGATTTGATTGATAAACTGTCTTTTAATTCAATAATGTCATGAATCAATACTAAGGTGAGTAATAAATGCTAATGAAAAAAGTAAGTACTCTCAAGACAGCATTGTAGGACACGAAATCAATGCTGACATAGCAACTGTACACAAAACCTTGACAAATCATGTAAATCTAGCCATTTTTCAGAGGAAAGAAGATTAAATTTTTTTTAAACTCACATGTCAGGAAAAGGTTACTTTGTGATAGGAATTTAAAAAAATCCGTTATGTTACATCAGTTGCTGAAATTCATTTCCCATTGACAGCCCATGTTAGAGCTATAAAATAAGCATTAGGAACAAACTTGCTGACTTTATGTTAATGATACTTTTAGAATATCTAGGAACATAAAGAAAACATGACAAATTTAGAACAGCAACATGCAACAGCAAAGCACATAGAAAATTTAGGTTGATATTGAACCATAAGAAATTTTGGCAATAGGCTCCATGGCCAAAGTTGATGAGTCATGTCAGTAGCATTGGGACTTCATGTACAACTAGGAAAGCTTCTGAATACTGTTTGAATATGATGGCTGTTCTTCAACTTAGTCTTACGCATGAAATTATGTGATTTCATTCATACAAAGGTAAGCATGCAAACTGTCTGGTTTGAAATTTAAACAAATACGTTTACTTGCAAAAAACGGTACAGAAATACCTCTACAAAAGTCACAGAAAACATAGGAAGGTCTCACATTTGTTCCCCTCCAAATATACTTCTTGCTGTATTGTTTAGTCAGTTAACAGTGTTACTTAATACTAGTAACTGAATAGATGTAGCTGTCTTCACTGTGGCCTTTGATACCAGTAATAAAGCAATAAACTACAATATGGATGGCAGATGGAAGTTTACAAAGCAATAATACAGCAATTTGTTTTGCAGCTCCACAGATAATTAAAAACAGCACAGCTTCCCAGAGGAAACAGAATCTAGTTTTCTTCCCTGATGCCACCGTGAGCACATGACAACATTTCCAAGGAAAAGGAAATAAAACTATCTTCTCAAAAACATATGTGTATACTGTCAATTTGTAAGTGGGATTTGTGTATACCTGTGAATACCTGTGACTTAATCAATTCATATCCTCATAGGACAATAATATAAAAGCTTAAGTGCAAAATATATAGTAGTTTTGTACTTCCCTGAGTTTTACTTTGATCCCTACTCCAAAACAATATTAGTTTGAACTGATTTTTGTATTTCCAAAATACAATCCAGACTAATAGAAATTCGATATTTTCCAGAAGCCAGAGTAGCCCAAAAGAGCCTTTTAATTTAGATGAGCATAAAGTAAGAAGAGAAACAAGACTGAATTACAAATTCTGTTCTCCTTTAACATTGGCGTTGACCTGAGACTGTGACGTGTCAAGATGACTTGATCTAAAAGCTCACATACCCTGAAAGAGGAGATGACAATTGTTTTCCCCTGTTTTTTCATTCTTTTTTTCCTGCTTCCAATCAGAAATTGCCAATGCACTATTTTTTGCCTTGCACAAACTCCTGTGTTCTCTGGATTCCTCTGTGAGCTCACATCAACTTGCCAGAAAACAAGTTGATCAGGAAAAAGAAGACTCTGCTAGATTAATGAATTGAACTGACCTGAAGAGTTGTCTGATGAGTGCCAGAGGGAAAGCAAAGGAATGTGCAGGAGTATGTGGCCAGGAGCCATGTATGAGGGAGTGAGGACAAGGAGGATACAGGAATAAAAGCTATCCTTTGCTGTATCAGCAAGGCATTCATTTAACTCAGTTTTTTTAATGAAAATATTTTCATTGTTACAAGCCTGGAAAAAATAACAATTTTNAAAAAAAAAATCTTAGTGTAATTCATGACAACTAGCTTTTAAAGCAGCATGTGAAAGCTAAGTGCTATTTCTCCTTTGCCACTTCCAGTCACTTGTTCAAGTTCTCACACTATTGTCTACATTGTATCTTTTGAACACATCAGGTGTTACATCACTACAGTTAACCAAACTGGAAAGCTGATCAGGTTGACAGATAACCAACTATGCCACTTTCTATTGTTCAAATATATATATATATATATA
>WEIU01016627.1:135452-150472 GCA_013389925.1 Aegithalos caudatus
GCAACTTTGTCTGAGATGGGGAGGGATTGGAAGAGAGGCTGTGCTTTAAAACCACTAGGGTTGTATACCCTCGTGCCCTAGCAGGATTCTCTGAATCCTGCAGGCTGGAATGGCAGAGATGAGCAGAAGTCCCTGGGGCAGTGGACAAGATGTCTCAGAAACTCCGTGGCGATAGCTGAAACTGCAGGACGTCCCGGCAGGGCAAGGGGATGTGGGGCCCAGCAGCAGAAGAAAAACAGCTCCTCGCTGGGTTATAGAAGGGGTAGCAAAATTCCTTTCCCCAAGCAGCAGCTTAGCTGTCCTCCTCCAAAAGCCAAGAGTGAGTGAGAACTCCCAAGTGCCTCAGCCTCCATCCTTTACCTGCCTCTCTTCTTGTGGTATATCTGTCCCTCCTAGAGAAACTCCCAAAAACCAGAGGAGTGCCACCAGATGCCCTCCTTCCCTGAGGCCTGGCCACCTCCTTGTGTATCAAGCTCCCAGCCATCAGAGCATATTAGCAACTCAGTGGGAGAAATTTCTGCAAGTAAAAAGGAAAGAAAAAGAAAAGAAAAGAAAGGAAAAGAAAAGAAAAGAAAGGAAAAGAAAAGAAAAGAAAGGAAAAGAAAAGAAAAGAAAGGAAAAGAAAAGAAAAGAAAGGAAAAGAAAAGAAAAGAAAGGAAAAGAAAAGAAAAGAAAGGAAAAGAAAAGAAAAGAAAGGAAAAGAAAAGAAAAGAAAGGAAAAGAAAAGAAAAGAAAGGAAAAGAAAAGAAAAGAAAGGAAAAGAAAAGAAAAGAAAAGAAAAACAAAAAAAAAAAAAAAAACCAAAGGAAAGAAAACCCAACCCCCAACAAGTGGTTCTGCACCTCTGCTCTGGTTTCATAAGACCCCACTTCTGGGGAGTCCTCAGTACAAGAAAGACATGGATCTGTTGGAGGAGCTCCAGAAGAGGGCATGAAAATTATGAGAGGGAGGATGGAACACCTCTCCTGTGGAAAAAGAGATGGAAATGTTTTTCAGCCTGGAGAAGAAAAGTTCCAGGGAAACCTTACTGTAGCCTTTCAATATATAACGGGGATAATAAGAAAGAAGACAAGACTTGGAGCAACCAGATCTAGTAGAAGAAACCGTTCCATTGGCAGAGTGGTATTGGATCTCTGAAGGTCCCATTCAACCCAAATCATTCTATGATTCTGTGATTCTATACAGGCAGCCAGTAACAGGACAAGGGGGAATGGCTTTAGTCTAAAAGTAGGCAGGTTTAGACTAGAAGTTAGGAAGAAATTCCTTATTCAAAGGGTGGTAAAGCACTAGAGTAGGTTGCTCACAGAAGTTGTGAATGCCCCATTGCTGGAAGTGTTCGAGGCCATATTGGGTGGGGCCCTGTGAAACCTGATCTCGTGGGTGGCATCCCTGCCCAAAGCAGTGGTGTTAGAACCAGGTGATCCTTAAGGTCCCNCTCTAAGTTTTGTGTACCTAATTCCTCCAAAAATCTCTAAAAATCTCTTAAAAATATGACTGCAATCATACAGGAAATTAGAATTCACTAATTTCCATTAAATTCTGACTTCAGTTCTAGTATGTGCATATATATTTTATGTGTATATATATATGTATAGATGTATGTAAATATAAATCAATAAAATCCTTATATTTTTTCATTGTTATTTTTTCTCCTGATTTCTTTGGCAATTTCAGTTGCCTGCCAGAGATAATAATTTACTTTGATAACTGCTAATGAAATTCTATATACTTTGGTGAATATTAAGTCAGAATTGATTAAATTGCTTAAACAACTGTGAAAAACAAGGTTCACTTTCCTGGTAGAATTAAAAAAGTTTAATAAAAGACAATAGGAGACAGAGATNGAAACCTGATTTCGTGGGTGTCATCCCTGCCCAAAGCAGTGGTGTTAGAACCAGGTGATCCTTAAGGTCCCAGCAAAACCCAAACCATTCTGTGTTTCTGTTGTGTACACCATTCAGATATACATGAACACTTGCTAAAATCTCCCTTGAGCCTTCTCTACTAAATTAAACCCCAGCTCTCTTGGTCTTTCCTGATTTAAGTATCAATATATTTCCTTGACTCAACTGATACAACCCTTCATTTCAATTAAAATTGATGATTTTGCAAGTCAATGATATCATGCCAAAAATAATTTAGAGACTTGGGAAGCCATTTCAGAATTCTAAATTCTTATTCTAGTTGCAAAGCCAAGTGTATAGCTTACTGTGTTGTGTTTGGTGTCTAGAGAGAAAATAAATCTGGAAGGGTAGGGACTAATTCTCAGTTCAGATCTGTATTCCCCACTGTGGTGAAGAATTAGTCAAAAATCAAAGTCAGGGGGGTTTTTTTTGTGTGTGTGTGTGTGTGTTTTTTTTTTAATTTTTTTTATTTTTATTTTTATTTTATTTTATTATTTTTATTTCTCTAAGTTTTGTGTACCTAATTCCTCCAAAAATCTCTAAAAATCTCTTAAAAATATGACTGCAATCATACAGGAAATTAGAATTCACTAATTTCCATTAAATTCTGACTTCAGTTCTAGTATGTGCATATATATTTTATGTGTATATATATATGTATAGATGTATGTAAATATAAATCAATAAAATCCTTATATTTTTTCATTGTTATTTTTTCTCCTGATTTCTTTGGCAATTTCAGTTGCCTGCCAGAGATAATAATTTACTTTGATAACTGCTAATGAAATTCTATATACTTTGGTGAATATTAAGTCAGAATTGATTAAATTGCTTAAACAACTGTGAAAAACAAGGTTCACTTTCCTGGTAGAATTAAAAAAGTTTAATAAAAGACAATAGGAGACAGAGATAATAAAGCAAAGAATTAATGACTGGTGGTTGGCATTCAGCCAAGAACACACCTACTATCCTAGGAGATACTCCTTAAATACCTTTTCTATTACATCTGCTTGTTGCATATTCATAAACCATTATGCATATTCATACTTTCCCACAAACTAGTTTACATTTTCCAGGAACTGTTTAGCATGGCTCTCCTTGGGTCCACCTTTTTAGAGCATGTATGTTTCTTGGATGTGGTTTTAGTCAGTTGTTTTTGTCACTTTGTTGGGGGTTGGGTGTTGTTTCTTTTGTGTTAGTTGAATTTTTCCTATTAGGTTGCTAGGCAGCTAATTGCTGGGTACTTAACCAAAACAAGTACAAGTTTTGGGGCTGATCTTTTCTGATAATGGGCCATTAAGGCTCATCAATGACCTGACACATTAAGTCATCCCATTGGGAGATGCTCCACCCAGCTGGGAGGGAGCCAAGCATCCCTACCTAGATAAAAAGGGGGGACATAAGAACGACAGGACTTCCTTTTTTTTCACTGGATTCCCAGAGGAAGACTGGACCCATCTCGCCACCACTGGACTTTCTTCAGGACCATCTCTACTCCACAGAACTGCGTCTGTTACTCCAGAAGGATTCATCTGGACTGCTTCTAACACCCTGACCAACAGGGTGTCAGGTCACATCCCTGAATTTGTCAGGGGTTTCTGGGTTCTTTGGTTTGTTTTATTTGCATGTTTATTTTGTTTTCTGTACTTCTACATTTGTATCTTTAATATTCCTATTAAAGGATTGTTATTCCTATTCCCAAAACTTTGCCCGAGAGCCAAAATTATAATAATTTGAGGGAGGGGTTTACATTCTCTATTCAAAGGGAACTTCCAGCTTTTGCTAACAGATACCTGTCCTTTCAAAACCAGGATACACTTCTAGTTTGGGCCTTGGTCTATACTTTTCTTCAGATGTCAGATGCTGATAGCTGGCACATCAGTAGCAGGGTCCTCATCATGATGTTGTTATCCCAGCCAAGCAGACAGTTCAAGCATAACTATACCAGCTATTCCTCTACCATGTCTAAGTTTTGTTAATGGCAAAAATAAAAACCATATCCATACAGCAAAATTATTTTAACATTATACATATACCATTCATCTTAATATTTGTGAAAAGCTAATAATATAATATGATTTTATAGCAGGACTGAATAAATTTTGAAGAGTGAAGTGTAAATAACCAGAAAGCAGTGGTGTAACTGGAGTATTTTAACACATATATTTCTAAATATTTCTACTAGATAAAATCCAAAGGAGCTGGTTATCCAAATCAGCAGCACACTGCAGTTTTTCCTTCCTTTTTGAAGTGATTTGCCAAAAGCTGCAGGCTAATAAACGCTGTTTATAAGAAACCAAGGCAGGTCATAAGACATTTTGTGCCATATCGCTTCAAGATAGGATAGGAAGGGAAAGTATTTCTTATTGAAATTGTGAAATAGTGTCACCCTAGAATCAGTTACCCTAAAAATACTTGGATCATGTGGTCCTTGTGGCAAAGATTTTCTGTTGCAAATGTAGGAATCTGGACTTGATGACCACTATTCTTCTCTTGAAAAATTGTGACATTTGAAAAGTGAAGTCACATCTATTCATTTCTTAAATCTCAGTAAAAAGGTTTTACAAGTATCCTGCGTTGTGCAGCAATCAAGAAATCCAAAATAGGTTCAAATAAATGTTTGTCATTTCTGTTCCTTCATGCAAATTTCACCATTCTACTCTGCAGAACTGCTACACCTACTATCTAGAAAACATAGATATAGTGATTTGTGAGTAGTGACAGTCTGATCTTCCATGTGAGGGAGCTGTTTTTCTTATGTCTGCTCAAGTTGTATGCTCACATCCAAGCCAAGAGGACACCATGTTTAGCTCAGTGTTAACATCATTACCAGGAGTGTTAACACACTTTGCCTGTCAGCACTACCTTAACTGAATCTGTGCAGCATTAAATCTGTCATCTAAACTCTGAATGGCATGCTGAGTTCAGAGTCTTTTGTTTTGCAAATGAAATAATTTCATGCCACAGCATTTAACCGTACCTGTTTCTGATGTTTATTTGGATAATGAATAATGATCAGGCATTATTGGACCTTTGTGAGGAAACCGCTAATCTAAATACCCTTAAATGTTGTAGCAAGCAGTGGTGGTCATTCAGCAGATACTGGTCTTTTGTTCCAGTTAGCTACCAGACAGGACACTTGGGTTTGTTTGTTCTGTTTTGTTTGGTTTTGTTGTGGTGTTGTTTGTTTGTTTGTTTTTCTCAAGCAAAACCAAAGTCCTGGTTAAAAACCTGATCAGAGAATGGAAAGTGTATCTTGAAAAAAAATTAAAAAAAAAAAAAAATCAGATCCTTATGTGTAAGACTGACAACTGGAAAATTTCCACTTATAGCCAGAAAGAAAACAATTTATGAGTGTAATGCAACTAGTAAATTAAGAACTTGGTTTCCTTGGGAACACTGTAACATGAGATACCTGACATACTGAAGCATTTCAGTGTATAAATCTAGATTCTGAGTGTCATAAGTCAAGTAGAAACACAAGGATGATAGGCAACAGAGTAGCAGTCAGCACAGCTGTGTGGTGCAGTGTATGGGAATAAAAGCAGTTACAATCACTTGGTATTTTAGAAGCAAACTTCAACAACAAGTTCTGAAATCGAACCTAAATTTCTTTAATTTATACTTTCATATCTGTAATGTATCTGGATCTAAGATAACAGCCCCGATAATATTCTTGTCACAGTTTTTATATTCAATAACATGTTGAGAATTTATTTTCAGAAAGGATATTGTACTTCAGATCCCTTGCTGGCAGTATAATGTAATTTCTGTATTTTAATATTTTTTTCACTAGATGGCAGTAGTTGCTTATTGGCTGATGAGCACCATCATAGTATGCGACATAAACATACAGGAGTAAACCCCAAATATGTTCCTGTGCAGGTACTTAACACACAACTGATCCGTAATTGTGTCTGTTACAAGTGTGTCCCCTCTTTGCTGTATTTGAGCATGAAATCTTTTCTGAATATTTTCCCTTTGAGTCTGTTGGTTTGCTTAGAAATGTGAAACAGTATAAAACTAATAAAGCTGTTACTGTAACTGCTAAGGGTTGGGGACAAATATATCTCAAAGTCTGCTTGGTTCTGAGGCACATATGAGGGTTATGCCTGCATTTGAAAACTGTTATGGATTACTCTGAATTGATTAATTTTATATCTTAAATTCAGATTAAAATGCTTTATTGTAAATTAGCTGATATTAAATTGTGATTTTATGACTGGAATTTTACTCAAATAGTATTAGAAGTTTTCTTGTGCCAAATTCAGTATGAATGATTCTGCATTGTGAAACATGTCATGTTGCAAGTCTGTCAAAAACCTACCATTGTTCTTCTATTTTGTTTTGCTGCTTCTAGGCTTTCTGCCCATTCATGTTGCCTTTTCTGTTCTGGAGACATGTTACAGAAACTGTTTTTGTGCTGTTTAAACACTGACTTGAAGAATTTTATGTGGTCATGCCAAAATCGTAAGTTCACAAACCAAAGCTCTTGGTGCTTCATCTGCCATATATGATGTTGGCTGGAGTCATATTCTGAGAAGCTTGTCGAGAAGACTTTTTTTCTCCAGAATTACCTGAATAAATTATTCTAACTCATCTGCAGTTGTATAAACAGACACCATTATGCAGATGAAGGAATACATAAGATTAAATCTGGTTTTGCCAAATATCTCATAAGTAGATTTTTGGATATGTATTACAGTGATCTGATGTTTTTATGAAAAGTTTGATAATATCTTGGTAACTGGACATTAGCAGTGTCAGTAACACAAACACGAGAATGTTGAACATACTGGATCTCAGAAACCCCTAAAGAGATATGGCAAACTACAAGACCCTGGAAAACACTGAAGAATCAACCTGAAGCACAAGCAGAGGATAAAATGAATGCATAGGGTCACACCCAGTAAATAGAAATTGATACAGTATTATTCAAATTCAGTGTAGGAGAGCAGGGAGACTTAAATAAGTTAATGGCACTAACACATTTTTCTGGCCTTTTTTTTATTTCATGGATTGAGTGCCTTGCCTACTACCTTGCCTACATCCTGGCTTCTGTTCAGCTGTCCTGCACATGACCTGTGCAGGACAGCTCCCCATTTCTGTAAGTACACACTAGCAGAAGCAGTGTCCCACTCTGTTCCCGATCTTGGTGCTTCATCTCTCTTCCTTTCTGCCGAGTTCACTGATTCCCTGAGAAGGGTGTTGTTCAGGTGACAGTTTTAAAGACAGACATACAGAGAAGGGTGAGTGATATCTTTGAGAGGATCAAAGAGTGCACACAACTCTCAGCTTTTCACTAATGCAGTGTTCATATGTGTCGTTACAATATTCACAGGAGCACCCAGCTTATCAGCAGTCATTCATTTCTTTGGTTTGGCAGGGCTACCAGTTTTTACTGTGAAGCTTCATATCACACCTGGGGAGTAGCTATGCATGTGAGGAAGGTAACTTTTTCTCCTTTTTGCCTTATGGCTCTAATACCATGAAAAAGAAAGGCTGGGGAGAAGGAAGGGGTAATGAATAATGAATGATGATGCAAAGGCCAACAACTTCTTGACATGCATACCAAAGTAGTCGCTTGAATCTACATAGTGCTAGGAAAGCCTACAACAAGATTTTTATAACATAAGTTAATGTTTTGGTATTGCTATCTGATGAATACAAGACATTTTTTCTTACTGTTTTGGATCATTGATCTTCCTTTTATTTCATCATCATAACATATTCAAATACTCTTAAATGACATGGCAACATAAACTTTGTTACAAGATCTGTTTTACAAGCTATGCATGAATGTGAAGAAAAATAACATTAAATGTGATAACACATCAAATCTGATTAAACTATGATAAAGACTACACTGGGCCAAGAACAAATGTAACATTCCTAAGATGCCTTCTATGAAAAAATATATACTGATGAAAAGCTGAAATTTATATCAGTATATGAGTACAATACATTCCTCATTTTTTGATTTTGTCTCATTTTGCAGAGTTCTCCTTTCCGACTTAGCAGGCTTGCTTATCTGCCACTCCCTTTGCAAGGTTCTTTCTTACTTGCTCTCCTGAGCTTCTGCAAAACACATCCAGCAGCAATCAAAGGGAACATGTTTTGTTACTTTTTTGTTACTTCAGGAAATCGTGGTCTTTCAGTCATGTAGACTGTATTATGTGGCACTGTATTCTGCCTTGGTCTTTCCTATAAATCTCATTAGTGTAGGCAAATTTTCCATTTGCACACCGAGCACTGGCATACCAAGGAAAGCAACACAGCTTGTGCAGCGAGCAAAGTGACACAGTAGAAGCATACAGAGCAAAATGTGACTCCAAACAGCTTTCTCTGAGCAAGGTGAGTGTACCCAGCACTATGTGTGCACAAAACAGCTCTTTGCAGTTCTGTACAGCTCTGACGTGGAAAAGTACCATGTAGGCAGCAAGGCCATTGCTCTGGCTGCTGCAGACATGGAAATCTCCAAGATAAAGTAGAATCTCATCTGCTGTGGCTGGAATCAAGTGGAAAACTGCTGTAGGTGCTTTTTGCTTGCTGGGAAAGCAGGAAAGCAACACAGCTTGTACAGCAAGCAAAGTGACACAGCACAAGCCCAAACAGCAAAAGCTGGTTCCACACAGCTTTCTCTGAGCAAGCTGAGCGTACCCAGCACTGTGTGTGCACAAAAGAGATCTCTTCAGTTCTTTCCAGCCCTGACGTGGAGAAGAAGCAATTAGGCAGCTAGGCCTTTGCTCTAGCAGCAGCAGACATGGAAAACTACAAGTGTTGCAGATTCTCTTGTGCTGTGCCTGGAATCAACAGCAGAACTGCTGCATAAGCTTTTTGCTTGCTGGGAAAGCAGGAAAGCAACACAGCTTGTGCAGCAAGCAAAGTGACACAGCACAAGCATGCAGAGGAAAAGCTGATTCCAGTTAGCTTTCTCTGTGCAAGGTGAGGGTAGCCAGCGGTATTTGTGCACAATGGAGCTATGTTCAATTCTTTTGAGCTCTGAGGTGGAAAAGTAGCAAGTAGGCAACAGGGCCTGTGTTCTAGCCTCATCAGTCATGGAAAACTCCAAGTGTAGCAGAATCTCATCTGCTGTGGCTGGAATCAGAAGGAAAACTGCTGCAGTAGCTTCTTTACCTTCTGTGAAAGCAGGAAAGCAACACAGTTTGTGCACCCGGCAAAGCGACGTTATATACACCCTTGTGAAATAATTATTCATTTGTGTCTCATTTTTGAAACCTATCTAGACTGATTTGTTTCTTCTAATAATAATTGTTGCCCTGTTCCATTTGCCATGAATTTAGAAATTCTGGAACTTAAAGACCTTTTTTTACTTGGCTGCCTCCCATGCTGAGGAAGCATTTTAAATATTTTTTCAAGCAAGCTGTTTGTTCTTTGCATAATAAAGTCTAAGATGCCTTTTTTGACAGTCTTAATTGTCTAGTGTAAGCTCATATTGCCCTCTATACATTTACGTAAGATGGATACATATGTATGAAGTTTGAACGAAAGCACTGCTCTTTGGCTGAGTTGTCATAACTGCCTTCACTTAGCATTTATCATTGATGAAATATCATGCAAACACTTTAACCTGTCTCAGTGTCTAGAAGGCTATAAGCTCAATTAGAAGTCCAGTTTTCTGCCATAGGTAAGTCAATAAGCTGGGATATATTATTAAATAAATATTTAAACCCGAAAGCATTTACTGAAAACAAGAAACTGGTTGATTGATAGAAGTAATGAATGCAACAAAAAATATCTAATTTTTAGATGTGATTTTGCTATGTAAAACCTGGATGAATGGCTTAACCTAAAGAGTGGTAATGAATGGAGTTACATTCAGCTGACCGTCAGTCACAGGTGGTATTCCACAGGGCTCTGTATTGGGGCAGTCTTGTTTAATATTGACCATGAGTTGTATCTTAGCCAGGACAGTGGCAAGTAGCAAATAAATTCCCAATATATTCCCAGTTTTCACTCAAAATTATAATCAGGAATGTTTGTCTAACAGGTTTTTTGCTGTTAGATTTAAAACTTTCTATTTCAATATCTTTATCAATGATCTGGAGGAGGGAATCAAGTGCACCATCAGTTCATTTTCAGATGATACCTAGTAGGACGGGAGTGTTGATCTGTTTGAGGGACAGGCTGAATCAATGGGCTGAGACCAGTTGTGTGTGCCTAGTTGTTTCCTCATTAAAGAGGATTCAATGAGAATCTCTTTTTTAAAAGCAGGCTTGTCTTACACCTCTGCCTCAACCCCAAAAATTTTAAGTAAGGCATCCAAAAAAAGCTTCCAGATACACAGAGGTAGGTTTTCCCAGCACGACAAGGTTTTGTTTGCTGTGCCAAATTCTGATATGGTATTGCCTGCAGGAATGTTGGTACTTTTCTCCTTATATAGAAGAAGAAAGCCTTTCATCCATTTCCTATGACCATAGTCCTTTGACTTCCATTAAAGCCATAGGATGCTGTATTTTTTCCATCTTTATCTTCTCTACAGTAAAGCAGTGGATATACATCTTCCTTCCCTATTTTCCTCTAATTTCCACATCTAATCACAGCTTGGACTGCAGAGGACGTTCACCTGAATGGTCTAACATGGTGGCAATATGGCACATCTTTTTCCCACTGACAGAGTCTCAGGTTTCTTTGGGTTGAAATGACCCCCGAGATATTAGAAAAAGTCCTTTTCCCAAGCCCCGCAACAAAAGGAGAAGTCAAGATTCATTGGCTCTGTTTTGCAAGGCTGTTTATTCTTTCTTATCTAATACATTCTTTCTTTGCCCTGCTGAGGTTCTTGCAGCAGCGCAGATCATCGCTGACTGCCTGACCTTGGGGCAGTGTTAACTCTTTATACAATGAACTACGTAACCTTTATTTACAATATTTTTCCAATACCTACTACCTATGTTAGACACTCTGTCTCTAATCCAATCCAAAAGTGTCACCATCACAGCAGAAGATGGAGGACAAGGAGAAGGAGCAGAAGGACAGGGACATGCCCAGATTCCTCCATTTTTCCTTCTTGAAACCCCCATTCTAAAAACCCAAAATTCTACTTTTGCACCCTGTGATAAATTAACTACCATTCTAATCAAACTCTTGTGGCTTGTAAATCTTCACACAAACTTTGCCAATTTACAAAAAAGGAAATGAGACTACAGGTTCAACCCCAAACTGAGCATAATTAAAACTAGACATCTTAACAAGTGGTCAAATTTTCAGAAGGTCAAGCCTTCCTTAGTAGTGCAATTTTTCCAAGTGCCTACTTATGGCTACTAATAAAACTGAATTGGTCAACTCTTGAAAAGGAAACAGAATACTCAAATACATTTTTTAAATCTTTCACAGTTAATCTTTTTGTTTACTGTTGTTGTTATACTACTTTTCAAAGACATTTCCAAAAGATACTTTTAGAAGAGATGCAGCAAGGCTATTTTCTGCAGAGGCTTTATTACCTTATTTAATTATTTTTACTTTATTTAAATACAGGTATGCAGGAAAAGAAATTATCAATATTAACCATTGAAATGAACATAAATCTTGGATGGTTGACCCCAATCTATCTTTGATGGCAACTGAACCCAAACTCACTGCCATATGTTACTCAGTGTTTGCACTCTCAGTTACCTAAACATTTTGAGAAACTGGACATTCAGCATTGCAGGAAAATTTCAGTGAGCTTTTGGGGTAACAAGTGATGCAGGATGTAACTCCCTAATGTGAAACTTGCCAGACTAAAATTAGATGCATTAAGAAATTTGTATGAACACTTTCAACTATTTCTTCTCAGATTGCAGCAGCATTCAACAAAATTAATCTACATTTCTTAGACCAGCTGGGGGAAATGAAACTTTAAATTTTTCAAAACCTTAATTATTTTGCCTAAAATTTAACTTCCCTATAATGAATGATTTTTAGTCAGCCTTTTTACCCTGAAAACTTTAACATAAAATATTCTATACAACATTAGAAACTAAAACTTGGACAAAGTTCTGTAGTTCTGCTCTGTGAGAACGCATGGTTTAATTTGCTTTAAATTTTTGGTTTGAGAACTACAGTTTTGACCTTAGACATTTTAGTTCAGCATTTTAACTGTTTTTTATTTTTGGTGTTTTGTTTTTTTGGAGAGGCTTTCATTGATTTTACCATTGGATATTGCAAAATCAAAAAGAAAAGACAGTGCTTCTTTCTACTGAAAAAAACCTATGTATTTTGAGACTCATCTCCAAGATGTATGTATAAAAGTATGTGGGTTTTAATGGAGATTGTTGAGCATGGTAGGGTTTTATTTGTAGGTCAGGTGAATTTAGAAATTATGAATAGCCTTTATGAGATAGAAAACTCATTCTTCACATAGTCTGATTGGTTATTCATATATTTTTAACATGTACAAAAGGTCTAAACATTTTGCTATTTGTCAGTGTCCCAGTAGAAGAAATAATAACTTCATTTTTATCAAGTGGAAATCTGAATATGTATGAGAAACTGCAATATGACAGTGGGAAATAAAGTGACTAAAGAAATGTTGACATGACTGCTTTAGTAATGGTATGTGAATGTTCCAGGCTGCAGTTACACAGTCAGATCAGTTCTGAGACTTTTGCAGTACTAGGATTATGGGGGAATGAGGTTGGGGAGCTTGTTTGTATGATTTCAAAGCATATCCCTTTGTTTTCCTAATTTTTCTGAAGATCTTGTTTTTAACATATTACCTTCACTAGGAATTTATTAAAGTTGAAGCAATTAAAGCATAGTTTGCTTTCAGTTCAGCATATCCATCTTTAATCTAGCCAGCTACAGTCTCTCCTTTTGTCAAATGATTTTGAGGTTTTGTGTCTGCAGTGGAAGTTTTTTGACCTCATGTTTAACAAGCAAACAATTTAGGACAATTCAGGACCATATGGATAATAGGAACAGATAATGCAACCACACTGGTTTTCATGAGTTGAAGAGACTTAGATGCAAAACTACAAAGATGGAAAAGACAAATGCAAAATTGGAGGGGGCAGTTGTATGACTTGAATCAGCACTCATGTATTCACATAAAAATTATTTTGCACTGATAGTGTTGTGTGGCTCAAGTCCCCAAAACTACCTGACCAAGGTGATGAATGTGCACCTTTTGGTCTGGCAGAGATCAGGCTGTCTTTTCTCCATCTCTTTTTCCAAGGAAGTGAAATACAGAGGTGGAAATTTGGCATCAGGCTGGGATTCACTTGAACCTGGCAATTTGTGAAGGCAAGTGCTCTCCTAGCCTCCTTAATTGTCACTCTGGAGAAGGGATTGGTGTCAGAGAAGAGTAACACAGTAACTTGCTATATTTTAGAGTATCTGAAGAAATGACTTTCAAAGTTTAAGGTTGCAGCCCTCACAGATAATCTGCCCTTTTTTGGGCAGCTTTTCTACTATCCACATCAAGGAGCCTTCTGTCAGCTTTGCAAAAGACACACAAATGCACACAAAAATTAAAATACCAGATGGCTCACATGAGAACCTACTTCCAAGAGGAGCATTATACACATGTATAAACATTTTCAGTTTGAGGGCTACCCTATAGTTAATATTCTTCAGACCCCAAACTGCATTAAAACTCCAAAAACTACTTATGTTTTACTTTGAAATCTCACTTTTCTATCTATCCTTCTCTCATGCATTTATGCTCATTATGCAAGATGCAATTACCTTTACTAATTAGCTGTATCTTCATATTTCATCAACTGTTCAACAACCTGTGTTCAACCATAAAAACTAAACAGCTTTGACTAGAACCAAATATCTTTTCTTTAAAAATAACAGCATAAACATATCAAAACAGATTTTCATTTTTCTTTGGTATAAGCAAGTAAATGTCTTTGGAAAGTTGGTGGGGTTTTTTTTTGTGGGTTTTTTTTTTNTTTTAATTTTATTTTTGTTTTGTTTTGGTTTTTGGGTTTTTTGTTTGTTTGTTTTGTTGGGGTTTTTTGTTTGTTTTTTTTAATTATTATTATTTTTATTACAGGCTTAGAAGAAAGGGTGGTTTTGATCATATATTTAAGAGTGTGAAGACAGCCTTGCAAAGGAAATTTTACTGGATACTTGGAGGAAGAATCAGGTATAAACTCCTCAGTTCTGCTAAGCTACTCTTTGCATGTTCTTATTTTTTTCTGAAGGCACTCTTTAGAGACAAGTTTGGTTGTGAGTAACAAAAGTCTGGCAGAGGTCAAGCTCAAGTCACCTGCCTACTCCTGGAATGACCAAAGCATCAAAAGGCTGGGGAAGAGGGGATGTGGAACAGTTCAAAAGCTCAGACACTGGACAAATGAAAATATTACTTCAGCTGAGGACCATTTCCTGGTATTTCACTGCTATTGTTTAGCAAGCAGAGATGGGAGGGGGATGGGTCTGGAACGTATTAAATTGGCCCCAGAGAGCATTCAAAAAAAAAGTGGAATTTTGCAGGCATTAACTGTCTGTTGTATGGCTGTGTGTTTGGAAATCCAGCACAGTTATGTAGTATGTCTGGAGGTTTCTTTTAAACTTCCTTTACTTTACAAGGTGCCACCAGAGTTTTGGCTGGTGTCTTCATCACTACAACAAAATGAGTTTTAAGGACATGTTCCCATTTTTCATCAATAGCTAAGCTGATGCAGGAACAAACACAAAACCTGAACAGTTCTCATTCATGTCTGCATTTATGTGGCGTTTGTCTTTCTCTTTCTACTGTGGTGATTTTTGATAAAAGGTGATACTCTTAGCCTATTTACTTTCAGGGTTGTCATGGGTTAAAGGTGTAATATGACTTTGCAAGGACCTTGGAGCTGTACATGTTTGCAAGGACATTTTTAGGGGGGCTGGCTATTGGCGATTGGCGTTTGGTTTCAGCCATTGAGTGGACAGGAAAAATCAACTCTTTGAAGAAACTATATAAGCTGTGAATCACTGGACTCTTGCTCTCTTTCTGCCCTGGGATTTCAAGAAGGAACACTGTGCCATGGTTGCTGTGTGCCCCGGCCGGGCCTGGTCCCCGCTGCCCCTGGGTGGCTGGGGCAGGCCTGGCCCGGGCTCTGGGAGCCGCTCTTCCTACGGGAGGAGCAGCCCAGCCATGCCGGCGGGCCCGGCCAGGTGAGCAGC
>WEIU01016627.1:165056-209423 GCA_013389925.1 Aegithalos caudatus
CCCTCGGGGCGGCGCGGGTTATACGTGGCAGCGGCATCCCGCACCTATCTCAGCGATGGCGAGGAAAAGCCAAGGCGGGGCTTTGCGGAGCGGAGTCATAGCCCCCTCCCTAAATTCTACTAGGGGCTTCCCGGCGCCCAGTTTGAGCCCGGCGGAGCCCAGAGCTCCGCACGGCTCCGGAGCCCGTACGCGGCAGTTCGCGGTTGTTGCTGCTCCGGTGACGGGTGCGGAGCCCGCGGAGCTGGAACAGCAGCGTGCTGCTTTCCTTTAACACTGACCGCAGCTGGCCACAGCATGTGTTCGCCTGCCTAGTCTTGGAAATGTTCCTGGTTGCCTTTTAATATGAATCTAAAACTCTTTTGGGGAGGGGGGCTTTGTCTCTCTCTTTTTTTTTTTTTTTTTTTTTTTTTTTTTTTTTTTTTTTTTTTTTTTGTTGCCCAAAAATGAGAATGGCTTGACAGTCCTGAAGTACACATAATGCATATGAAAGTCTGATCAACATTAAATAATTCTGGTTTTAAGTGATGAGTTCCCTTTGACTTAACCGACAAAAACAGAGAAACAGACAAAATAGCAGATTCAAGGCACAACTGCAGTTAGGAACTTACCAGAAATCTGTAGACCATTACCCGAGTCTCAAGCCACACAACTCATTCCAGAGGGTCATTCAATCATCTCTGGTTTTGGTTTGCTAAGTGAAGTTCTGAAACTTTGAAGTTTCATGCACCTCCTTCTGGTTTACTTCTGAAAGTTTGATTCAATAACAGATTTAAAATAATTTTCAGCATGTTTAAATGTTTTTGCTGACTTGGGTTCAGCTTAGCAGTGTTTCTCTTGTTTTGCATACTCATTTCAAATTTTTTCTGAAAACATCCCATTTCTATTGTACTCTTTTAGGGTTAGTTTCCCAGAAATTCATGGACAATATATCACACAGGTATATAGTATACACTCAATAATCTTTACTGGTTTCAAGCTTCCTTTGGCCATCTCATGTGTGCACTCCATCTGTGAAAATATCTCCATGATTCTTGTGTCTAACATTTCAACAAAGTAGCTTCACACAGCCATTTTATTACAAAAAGAATTGCCAAAGAAATTGCTGAGTATGTTTTTCTGCTGGATTTTTGCCATCTCTCAGAATTAGAAGAATGAGTGTTATTCCATTTGAAAGCATACACAATGATCTCCAGTTATCTCTTGATAAACATCAGCACAATATTAAATCTGAAAATCATAATGCTACATTTGAAAGAAAAAATAATGCAACAAACTTTTTTCAGGGGTTGTTAAATATCAGCTTTCAAGTAACTCTTAAGCTCCAGCAGTGTGAGTCTGCTTTTAGAATTGTAGTGAAAGTAGAGGGAAGACAAATCTTAGTCATATGCACTGACTCAGTTGGCACCACGGCCCCAATTTTGTTGGTCTTTAAACACATTGAGAAAAGGCATCTCTCTATGTGACTTTGGGAGTAAAGATCCTGTTCTCTTTTTCATGCCAGCACTTATATTACTAGAACTTAATTAGGGATGGGTAACCATGTCACACTGCTGCCACACACACTCTTCACCATGACAGTTTTGCCCCACTATACTTTGCTGCTTTTCTTTGTGGATGCCCGGGGATGCTAATTTAGAGTCTGTTGCTCAGATGGCTCTCCAGGTATTAATGTCACTCCTTTTAAGCTAGATTTTGTTTTCATGTTTGTTCTTGATTCTTCCTTTCCTTTTTAAAAATACCCTGAAATGTCAAGTGAACCTAGTTGAAAGAGAACAAGCTGAATGACAAGTCCAAGAGAACAAGTCCTTTTTATGTGACATCTAAAAGGACAGGGGGAAGTAACATCAAACAAGAAGATAATGAAATCTCATAGTTTCCTTTTCCACTGGTCTATAGGGATGTAGCAGAGGCTGGCTGGGGCTAAGCTGAGTTTACTATAAGCTGGGATAAGATGAGCTCACCACCCTCATACAAGGTTTACATGAAACGGATGGTCTACATTCTTCTCTTATTACATGTTATTATAAATCAAAACTTTCTTCTTTGAAAGAACCACTTGCATTATCAGTTTTAAATTAGCATAAGTGATGAAGTAGAGCTAGTAATTCTCAAATTATTAGTTATAATATAAGTTCAGATGGTGAATAGCTTAAAAAACTGGCATAGGCTCCAATTTATGCTGATATAGGATGAAAAATGTGGGGAAGATGTATTAACATCAGTGGCTTTACTTTACCTCTGGAACATGAAAAAGGAGGCAACAAGAAATAGCTTAAAAATTAGCTTTCTATATTGCTCTGGATCTTTCTTTTCCAGTAAGAAGATATATAATTATACAATAGGCCATCTGAATTTCTATCACTGGGTGTTTGAAATAATTGTAACATTAAACATTCTGCCTCAGAATATACTAAAAGGTCTTAGCATACATTTGAAGGGAAAATAGCTTGATTTTGACTCTAGGAAAATGTTCTAAAGACTTAGAAGGTTGTTTTTGTTTATGTTTTCAAGGGGAGTGGTAGATTTTTCCAGTATAATTACATTAGACAAGTATTTTTCTCTTGGAAAAATGGAATTAAATTAACTTAAAATTGCCACTAATGCCAGAGCTTTGCACTTATGATATTTTGTTATGCCCCATCCTTGGGTGTTTTATCAGCTTCCTATGAGGGGCTGCTGTGACACTGACTATTTAATTCCCTTTTCAGTCCAAAATGGAGTCAGGACTCTATGCAAGGACCAGCCCTGGCTCAGTTTCTGTAGGTAATTCTTCCTCAGCACATCCTAACATTACCTGAAACCTCATTGTTTTAATCTTTACTTTTTAACCTCCTCTCTAAATTTTAATTTCTTTGGTTGTAATGTCATAAGGGAGGTCAAACTCCCTGAACAACATTTGTGAGATCAGACTTTCTTGAGAAGAAATTTTTGTGATGTTTTTGTTTGGGTTTTTTTCCCTCTTGGAAGTTAACTGTGGGGAAACAGGAAATTGTTCATATATGGTTTCTGATAACTCAGTTCAAAGTCTGTTGTTTTTATAGCTCATATCATTTTATGATAATAGACACCTGCATTTTGTATTGCTGAAAGAAGAAAAAGGTGTATCAGTCCTGCTGTCTTACATCAGGAAAAAAACAGAATGGAAACTGAAGTACAAAGTAAAGCAAATAAAGTAAACTTTTTAGAGTTACTTAGCAAATACATAAAAGACCTTAGGTTTTCTGATCCTCATGGTAATGCTTTTCCACTGAAGTGCATTACTTTTTAAGTAATGAGTTATCACCTGTGCAAAGCAATGAAAGAGTCCAAATGTATCTCTGTAGCATTTTCCCTTGTACAGTAGGCTTCTGTATTATAACTTAGTATCTCTACAAATGTGTGTACTGTACATTAGAGCTCAGTCACCAATATTATGCACTCCATGATCTCCCTGCACCAATATTCTGACTTCTGGTATGAATAACCTATTTGTATATATAGAAAGAATAGGAAGAAAAGTAGTTCTAGGAAAAAATTGTAGAGGATTTATAGATTGAATAACAAGCAAATAGCTGCTTTGGCTCAAAATGTTCACATATCCATAAGTCTTTAGCATCATTTTAGTGTCACAGTATGGTGTTTTGCAACAGAAAAGTCAGAATAAAACAGCAAGAACAGCAAGAATCCATANTAAAGTGACATAAGTTTTGTTATTTTATAGACAGGAAATGTCTGAGACTGTGTATGTTGTTCTCTCTTCATTATTATTATTTAACAAGTCAGGTTAATTAATGTAATGGTGTCCCTGTTACTAATGTTATTGAGTAGATGACAATTTAGGGAAAATGAGAGTTAGACTAATAGGGATTACAAAGCAGTATGTAACTGGAATTCTTTTCAAGGTCCTCAGCATAATGCCTGGTTCCTTAAATGCAAGTTGTCTATTATGTTGACCAAGAAGGGGAAAAAGCTTTTTAAAACCTCAAGCAATTTTAGCTGTTTTCTGTTAAGTTTCCAAGTGGTCTCAGACAGGTGAAGTACAATTAAATATGTGATGGCTGTTACTTGAAAGAATTACATACAGCTTCAGTATCCATCCTTCTGTCCGACAGCTACAATATGTCCTGTGGAAAATAGCCTGGATAGTTTTCAATCATTATAATCCAGTTTAATAGTGGTTTTCAGCAGAGGGAAACACTTTATTTTAGGAAAATAAATGTTGTCTCAAAACTTGAAAAAAAATCTTAGAGGAACTGATAAGTGAAGAAGGATTTAAAACACTTTCCTTCCAGAAGAATATTAAGTGAACAGTAGTGTCTTAGGTTACAATGTAAGATGTAACCAAAAGTATGTATTCTATTACCATCTGTTAAAATAGGGTGAGGCAGTGTTCTTTATCTCTTCCATGACCCATCCTCCCTCTGGAGGATATCTTCTCCTAATGGGCTGTTGAGTCTCGCTGCATGATTGATAAAATTACATCATTCCAGTGAGATGCTCCACCCAGGGGGAAGAACCAAGTATTCTTACTTGGATATATAATCTGAGGTTTGGAACACCACAAGCAGCCTTATCCACTGAATTCCCAGAGGAAAAGATCTCCATAACCACAACTGTACCTTCAGAGGAAGCTCAAATCCTTCTACAGGATCAGTGCCTCAACAGAACCACATCTGTTGCTCCAAGAGGACTGCAACCACCATTTAATCGAACTGCTACCAACACCTTGACCAACAGGGTGTCAGGTTGTATTCTGACTCTGTGTTTCTGTATTATTGCAGTTATTTTAATTTTACTATTAAATTGTTTTTCTGACTTGGGATCTCCCACTGGTTTGCTTTCAAACTAGTACAAGTAGGAAAAAGAAAGTTCCCCCAATGGCTGGGTTACTGCTCGCAAGCAACATTTGGTAAGATGAACAACTTTCCTATGAAACTTACATACTTACATACAAAATGCTTTTTTGTTTTAGAGTTGTGGTTTACTTTGAGTATTGTGTTGCTTTATAATTCCAGAGCTTTTCTTTCCACAAACTTTACTTCTGTACAATAAATTGTATTATTCTAAAAAGTGGTTCATTGTTGGTTCTCTCTATTTTACTTTTTTTAAGTCTAAATATGGGTGTTTCCTGAATCTTTGACAGTCTTTGGATATACAGAAAACTGATAGAATAAAGGTCTTGGGAATAGTGAGGGAGAACTGAATGTGTTGAATTTAAGAATCTAAATATGTACAATCTGCTTCAAATCTATCTGCTTAAAACCAAGGAGGTTAATTTTGGTCACTCTACCATTTTATAAAGCTGTTTCTTTGAATCAATGGCTCAGAATGCAGACAGATCACTGATACACAGTGTTTAATCATCCCACCCAATTAATAAACTATAATTGTTACTAAAAACATGTGAGGTTCTATGATGTGTGGGATGAGAGTACTTTTCCTATTTTTTCTTAATTTTATCTAGTCCTTCCTCCTGACCTTAAGGTTGATGCAAATCCCTTGACCCTTCAAATGCAGAGAGAGTTCCTGCTTTGAGTAAAACTGGTGCCTGAGCAGTCCTGGCTTCTTTCATTAGAAAATAAAATGTTCACAGCATTTCCCTTCCTCCTTCACTCAGCTCTAGTTATGTAAAAGTTAATAATGAACCTGCCATGGCTGGATGTTGACTTAGATCCAGCAGCACTGGGTTCTTAATTCAACAAAACACTTGAACATTAAACAATTTCTTAAGCCTGTTCCTATACAATAAAACAGGCTTATGTGATCTTGACGTCTCTAGAAAACGAAAATGAATTTTAAAGATAACTTAAGATGAATTAAATTTAGGAGTATTTAATCCCCCAGTGACATGTTATGGTGCTGGTCATGATAAATGTCGCCTTTCTACCCAAACATAACAACACATCATTATGCTCTCTCTTCCTCCAAAGAAATACCTACTTGATATTTCCTTTTGCTTTGTCATGCCCTCTCAAATAGGCTCAAAAAAACCCAGCTTTCTTGCCCACTACCCTTCTTTTTCCCCTAATGTGTGTTCATAAATCACATGATTTTGCTAGCATTGCCTGTAATAGACCTTATGAGTTCACTTTATCTGTGCTTCAACTATCAGTCAATATTGCTTCCTGCACTAAATGTCAGCAGAAGAGGAATCTGTTTTGGACATTCTGCTGTGAATTTTACAGCGGAAAGGTGTTAAGTGTAAGGAGCAGACACTACACACCTTGCTCATTTGACATAAAAAGAATGGCATGAGAGTGAACACACAGGCTGCCTTTTTTGTTGAAACATGGGAAGAAGCAGGGCATGTGTTGTGGGAGGCAGCTTTGAGGGGGGATGAAATAGCAACAGGGTTGCTTACGATGTGGCGCTTCGTTTGAGACTCATTGCTACAGATACAAGCTGATAGAGAAGCGGCAGCTCCAGGCGCCGCTGTTGCTGCTTCTCCAGTCCCGGCCACAACCACCGTTCCAGCAGCCGACCCCCCACTGTGGCCATGTCCCCTTTGTCTCCTCCTCCCTCCAAGACCGCTCCTTCTGTGAAGGGTATTGCCCGAGAATTGCACTCTTCCCCTGGACGCTGATGACGAAATTCCACGCTGTCGGAAGTGGCGCTGGCCCAGAGCTGCTGTGACCCCGCTACCTGCGTGAGCGTGGCGGCCCGCAGAGGTTTGGCGTGACGGCCGGCAGCCTGCGCGGGTTTCTGGGGAGGCACTGCTGGCTGCTGCAGCTTCCCTTGGGAGGCAGCCACGTCTGCCTCTGTGCGGGTGGCACGGGGATAACCGGGGGTTTCCTGGGCGCTGCTGCTGCAGACGGAGTGGTATTGCCAGGCCCCAGGGAGACCTGGCAGGGCTGTGCCAGCATCAGGCAGCCCCTGGCTGTGCCCTGCAGCCTGCAGGGCACTGCAGTGAAGGCTGCGCGGAGGCTACTGATGAATGAGCTGGCTCCTCACAGTCAGAAGCCACTGGCGAATCTCATCCACAACCTGAGCTTGTTTTGAGACAATATTAGATAGAGCGGCCTGTGGGACAGGTCACTGAACTTCTGCAGGTTTCCAAGAATTGTTTTCGGTTTGGTCAGGGAAGGCATTTCAGGGGGGGCTGTTCAGTGCCGGGGAATGGCAGGCTGTGCACTTTGCTTATTTGGAATAATAATAATAATAAAAAATAGCGTGAGGCTACGCACTCTGCTTATTTGGTATAAAGGATATGGGTTGAAGCTGCGCACTGCTTATTGGTTAAAGGAGGTGGCTTGGGAGAAAACACACAAGCTACCTTTTTTATTTAAATGTGGGAGAGTGCTGGCTGCGCTTTCACTCACGCCGCTGCCTGCTGCTCCCTGCAGGCGTGGTGGAGCGAGCCCTGCGTCCCCCTGCCCACGTACAGCCACAGTCCGGTGGGGTCCAGGGGTTTTGCTAGGTTCCCCCAGATTGCCAGTGTGTGCGGTGGCATCAGGGTGGCTGGGCAAGACACGGAGGAGGCGGATGGAGCAGCACCAGAGCTGTGGGAGCGGCGGCGACTCAAGGTGCCGAGAGAGCCTTTATGGTGCAGCGCGACCCACGGAGAGTGCCGGAGGAAGTTTGCTGAGTCGCTGCTGCAGGAACAGCGGAACAAAAGCAACACAGAGCTCCAAGAGGCGGAGTCAGAGCTGCACAAAAGACACGTAAGAGAAGATTGGAATGACCGACTAATACAACAAAACAAAAAAGAGGTGACTGAACTCGAAGAGCAGAAACATTATGAAAACGAGTATGAAACTGCACGAGAGGAAAGGTTGAAAAGAACAAGACAAGAGGGAGAAAAGCAGCAAGCAGAGTCATTGCCTCAGCAGATAGAAGACCTGAAACTGAAGAAGACAAAATCATCAAAAGCTGTAAAAGGAACAAGAGAATTTATTAAAGCAGCAGTGGGAGCTGGAGACAAAGCAGCTCTTTTATTCAGTACAATGTTTTGTTTTCTGGTGAAACATATATATTGTATTTATGAATTGCAGCTATTAATCTTTGTTAATATTCCATAGGCATAAGTGTAAAGGTTAATATTCCATAGGTATAGGTGTAAAGACTTTGATGATACGTTTGTTAATATCTCACAGACATAAGTGTGAAGATTGGGATGGTGTGTGCTGTGTGAATTTGGGAAATAAATCAAGGTTACACAAGAGACGCTTGTACCGTGTTTACTGTCTTCTGCAAAGGGCCCTGCACAGAATGGCAAACATGGCATTTAGAGAGATGTGGGAAGAAGATGTCTTATCTGAGCAGCCCTGAGCAGCTGTATTGGTTCAGCCACATTATTTGGAACAGTTTATGAAAGGCCTATGGTTGATGTTCCATACTGTTAAAAGCAAAATTAAACCATAACAAACAAAAAGCAAGGGTTAACAATTAATGAGAAAGGAATGCAGAAAGAACTGGAAAAGGTTGTTATGCCATGTAAACTTTCTGTCTGAGTCTACATTTTGAATAACATAGGTAGCCCATCTAAAGGAAGATACAGAGCATATGGCAGCAAGAGAGTTTTAACATACAGAATAGTTTCATATGTGAGAAAAAACTTACGTAGTGAAATAAGACTCTTGGCTCTGAAGAAAAGTGAATATCTGATTAATTTAAAAGAGCTCTATGATGTTCTTACTGTGATGTGTTGCCTACACATTTGTATAACTGTTAGTCCTATGCAAAATATGTGAATGTGTCATAATGTCAATTTACTTGAACATGTCTTTCTGGAGATGCTGTAACTTTGTAATTAAAAGAAAAGAGGGGGAGTTGTGGGAGAACAGATTGTAAAAGAATAGCGCTATAGTGCTGCAGTCAATCTCCCCCCTGATAAGTTGCAGGTGTATAAGACAGGTGAACAGCATTGAAGGAGAAGAATCATGGCATACTTTTGTGTATTGACCAACCACAAAAGACTAAAAGGACACATAGGTGTTACGTGTGTGAGAGACAGGGTATGAAAGGTTGTGTTAGGGAGTAATAAAGCGCTGATGCTTGAAACAATTCTTGGTGTCAGCCGTGTGTCCTCAGTCAGTGAAATGTTCTAGAGAGTCAACTGCCACTATGGTTTATCAGAGCAGTTTAAAATCTGGGGAGAAAAAGCTGGATAATGCCAGAGCTAACTAAATTTAGGAAACTGAAGTGAATAGGCAGTCTCATTAATTCCTGGCTTGTTTCATTTCCTAGCATATATATAAAACTAAATAAAGAAATCTTTACAGCAGGGTAAAGTGAAGTTTATCTCAAAGTCTTTGAGATTTCTACTTATTCTTAGCCAACAATACATTTTCTTGTAAGGACTCCTTGAGACCTCAGGAGTTTGCTATAACAAGGATGACTACCTTAAATCATGATCACGACATGGTTACCTGCTATGTCTGAACTGGCTTTTGAAAGCAGAGTTCATTGCCAAACCCTGTGTGATGACCAGCTTTGAGTATGACTTACACCCTGAGAATGCTGCTGTTAATCCAAGTATTTCTTGTGCTGCTTTACTTAGTTTGTAGATTTTCCCCATTAACCCTCCTAGAGCTGGTCATGAATTCCCTTTCTGAGGAAAGGTGAACACTTATTTGACCCCACTTTTCTTGTTCCTTTACTGTCCATGTATGAATATAAGCAGTTTCAGTAGCAAGAGTTTGTGTTTTGGAAAAAACTAATGCATATGTTTTCACAAAATGGAGTACATAATTTATATGTGAAAGTACATGTATGAATGTATTCACACTGCTTATTGTTCATATCTCAAGTTACTTCTGAACCCCAGAATGTATTTTAACACATGGTTAAACTGGTGACTTATTAATTTTAAATAATGCAGCATTAAACATTAAATCATGATGATGGTGGATCTAGGGCATACCACAGAGCTGTTCCTTTCCTTAGGTCATGATATTTAAGAGTTCAGTTATGCCATTAGATATGTTGACTTACACACGGACTGAAGTCAGTAATTTTTTCAGAAGTTGTCACATATAGAGCAAGATGTATCTTTTTGGTTCCCATATGGATTTTGGGATGAAGGCTGATCATGACTGACTGTGGAACAATTAATAGCAATGTATTAAAGTGATAATTCCAGTTCTCACAGCTAGTTGGCTTTGGCTCTTTGATATGTTCTGCCCTGAGAAGATTGTCATCTACAAACCTTCTCAGCTCTAACCTCTGTCTATGTATCTAGTTCATGAGGAGGTGTTAGGTCATAGGTTGGACTAGATGATCTTAAATGTCTTTTTCTAGTTCATTCTGTGATTCTTATTTGAAGGGTAAAGCTGTTTTCTTATTTGAAGGGGGACAATTTGATGTAAGCTACATTTTAAAAAGAAAACATAAAAAGTCAATAAGCAAAAAAATTTCAATATATAAATAATTCAAATTTTTTAAAAGTATTTCCATTTTTACCCTCCACATTACTTTTGTCTGCTCTGTGTAAGATATTTTTCATGTGTGCTCTTTCTTGTAGGCTATATATTAAGCTAATAGAGAATTCAAGCTGCAGAAATGTTTACAGTCTTGAGAAAAGGACAATTCAAGAATAATACACTCTTTACAGGGATCTGATTTTTTTTTTTTTTTTTTTTGTGCTTTCTCTGTTCTTTGCATGAAAAAAAGGCAGCGATTGACTGACTAATGCAGGGATAGGGAATAGGGATTGTAGCTTTTGATGTGACAGCTAGTGACAAAAAGTGATGTATCACCCAGTGCTGAAGGAAGATCTTTATATTGAGCTCATGTTTCCCTACATGTGACCTATTTTTAGCTTAGCTTTTTTCTTTCTAGAGTATATTCTGAATAGCATGGTGTATAATATCTATACACCAGAATATCAGACTTACAAATCAAAAACCTCAACATCGACATCCAGCATAATGATGTTGGACTTTGTATCTTATTCTTCAATAAAACTACAGAAAAATGTTACTCTGACTCTTCCTCTATGTTTTGGTGTTGAAGACATAATGGTTTAGAAATCTAAGTGTATTTTACCTGTTAAGTTGTTCTTGCTGCTATGCTTGATAATACAAATAATTTTGAAATCCAACTATCCATCTTCTGGTCCAGGTAAGAGAAATTTTATCTATGTGTGTGATCTGCAGAGTAAAATGCTAGTTGCCACAAGTTACTACTTCTGTCCGTCTTTCTTGGCTTACAGCCTACTCTTTAGGAGAAACATTTCAAATAATTTTCAAACTTCAGGTATATAGCTTAAGGAGCTAGGATGTCAACATACATGTTCCCAAAAAGTCTTGCTAGCAGGCTGCTTTGCAGCTGAAGAGGGCTGGACTCACTGAGTGCTTCCTTCGAGGTTTTTGCAGTATATCCATTCTTAGCAGTGGCTAGATAAAATAGATTTTGTACTGTCCATATCATTACTGGAATGACTCTGGGGTGCAGTTTTTATGCTTACATGGGTAAGAAAATTGTACAGGACTTCTTTGCCTAAGATAGAGCTTCCTCCCTTTGGCTGTATATTCTTCAAAGGCACTCAGAGATTAGGGGGATTGAGAAAAAAATATTGTACCCAGTGTAACTGCTTCCTGGCCATGATATTATGGTGACTGGAAAAGCACCTCCAAGTATTGATTATAATATCGTGGGCTGCTGAACTATATTTTGAGGCACACTTATTCTGACTTTCATTGACTGATCTCTTTATCAGCTAGAAAGATGTCATGCAGAGACCTAGACAAGAGAAACAAATTACTTTAGGACAAAGTACAGAACCACATATGGGATTGTACCTTGTTTTGTTTTTTTCTTTTTAATCACACATACAAATGTTTAACCGGGACACAACACTATGAGTTGTGGAATACGTGTAAACCTAGTTCTCACAGCTAAATATCATGCAGAGTGTGGAAAACTAGAAACTTTGCTATGGAGAGAGGCCTTTTCTGAGCCAAATGGATGACATCTGAGATACCAGAATAATGTGCAAGGAGGAAAGAGCTGATGGTTACAATGTCAGATACATACAGCTCTCAGGACATAGCAGAAATCATGGGTTGGAAATGTAGTTGGCAGAGTGCACCCAAAAGTAAGTTCACAGGGACATATTTTCATTCTGTGCAAGCAACATGAGGCTAACTGCTTTAGTTGCAGTACTAATCAGGAGTAGAGTTCAGGCTTTCCAGATTACATGAAATCATGCCAATTCCAAAAATCTGCATCATATCATGCTTTCAGACAGACTGAAGACAAAATTTGGTGCAGCAATTTACTGTTTACTGTATTTATTGTATATTCTTGTAACACTGTCCTTGGGAGCTGAATAACCAATACCAGCAAAGAAATGCTCTGCTTTTCTCCTCTGACTTTTCCTGCCTCAGTGCATGTTGCATACATTCTCCTAGTGTTGTGACCATCTGAAAGGATAGGTGTACAAAAATATTTTTCAAGGAGATGACAATTTATTTTTTTTTTTAGCCTCTGCCAAAACTAGCAAGAAGATAAATATAAAGATCAAGGGCAGGAAATCCTGACTCCTCCCCAGAGCTGCACATCTCTGCTTGGGTTGCTAGACCCAGAACATCAACCCCAGACCTTTCATTAGGAAAAAAAAAAACAACCAAAAACCCTGTAATTTGTCCTCTCCCTTCTGATTGTTACCACTATTACTGATCTGGACATTCCTTAATAGTTGTGGTATCTATTTGCAATATGCATTTTTGGTAGCGAAAGTTTTGCATTGCTAAGAAGGGGATATGGATTGAGAAAGCTGTTTTCCTTGTGAAACCAGAGGGGCGTGGTATTTGCAGCAGCCAGAAATTTTAACCAGCCTGGGTCCAGCACTAGGGCCAAAGTTGGAAGCCCCACAACCAAATATGACCACATGGAGCTATTTGGAATTGTCATGCATACTTGCATCTGGGACACTTTTATATATGCTATGACCTCCTACTACATGATGCATAAATGATATTTTTTAAAATGTATTTGCTCACATTTCTCCCTTAGATTCCAGCTAGATATAGCATGGAGTTGGTGGGTTAAGAGCCAATTCCATGACCGTCCATCTAGAAGCATGTTGTACTAGAAAGCACCAGTTGAAAACATCTAATTAGTTCTGAGAAAGACCTGCTCCTTACAAGTAGCTGAAAGCAAGTAAATCCTAACAAGAATATGTTTTCCAACATTTCAGTTCATGATTAAGACGTCATAATTAAGACAAAGTATCAAAAGAAGAAAAGTGAACAGCAGAGTTATGGTTATATAGAGCCACTGAAGACTGTACCATTTTCCCAGCATTTGGGGAATGAAGTCTGCTCTAACCAAACCCTGTGGAAATGGTAGGTGAAGGGAAATAACCATACTAACAAATATGAAAGTCTTCTGGAGTTTTAATTATCTCTAATACATGGCCATGACAGTTTGATCAGTGAAGAACAAAAGAAAACTAGTCCCATTCTCCAATCCCTTGCAATGCACGCATCGTTGTTATGGGATACCTGGTTGTGATGGACAAATGAGTTGCTATGGGAAGTTAAAAGATATCTCTAAGAAACTGATTTTGGAATAATGAAAAAAGTTTCACTGAAACTGTGATAATTTATGTAAAGGTTGCCTGTTGCTGTATTAAGAGAGGGAAGGAGAACAAACCCCACAATGTATTAATAAACCAGGAGGAATAAAAAGGTTGTTGTGTTTCTAACTAATTTTTATTATAACTTTTTTTTAATCTTTAAAATTACATACTGTTCCAGCAGACTTGAATTTTTAGTAAAAACCCTTTTAAATAATTTTCTTCCTTTCCAGTTGTTGTAACTGTACTCTGTATTTACTACAGGAAGAGTATTTTATTTCTGATTTCCTCAACAGTCTGCAAGCAGATCTGATGTAATCTGGTGCCCTCCTGATGTCTTTCGTCATCAGGCAGTAGAGAACACATCCACATACCTCTTAAAATGATAGCTTTATTAGACTTGATTAAGAAATCACCCTTTTGCCAAGCAAGAAATTTTACTGATTGGTAGCTGTGCAAGCAGGCTCAGTCCTGATTCTCTTTTCTGCTCTTAACAAACAGAAGGAGAACCTGATCTTTAGCAGATATTACTGTTCCCTCTGTTTTCTTCCTACCCCTGTGTGAAACGAAACTTCTTGATTGTTCTCTTGACTTTAAACCTTCCGTGACTGGGAGAGAGTAATGAAGAGAGAAGGTAGAGTAGTGGGGACTCATAAGTAGAAGGCATATTTGTATATGGAGATTCAAAGAGGAAGGCAGAGAGCAAAGGATAACTTGAAGAGGAAACATCAAAAGTTGGATATGAAGGTAAGAGCTGCAAAGAAAAGTGTCATAGAAGTGAAACAAAAATAGCTAAGGAAATTAAAGATGTGAGAAAGAGTCAGGGAGATTGAACAAAAGATGAAAATTCAAGAAAAGATAACTTACCATGAGCTACAAAAAGTTCTGTAATATGTATGTATTAGCTTAAATTAATATTTATCTAGAAGTTATGCATCTAGGCTTCCTACTCAACTATTCCAGATGATAACATATTCAACCCATTTTATAATTGAATACTACTGTTTGCTGATTACAGAGGGAGCTCAGTTTAAACTTGAAATACCAGCTTTTAGTTGATTCATATTTGGCAAAATTATTTCTACTTAGTGTATTAGAGCTAGATTTTTTTAAGAGTAAAAGATGTGGCTTTCTTGGAAATAACTTGGTATTCTTATAGGATCAGGATGGAACTGTAGGTCAGCAAATTTACTTCATTGGGGGGAAAAACTGTTTATGTCAAAATAATTTATCTTGACACATACTCTTTTTCCTTCGCCCATGTGTAAGGACTAAGTGTTTGGTTTTTGTTTTGCTTTGTGTATCTCTATAGAATGAACTCTAAGAGATCTTAGAGATCTTGCCAAATTGTGAGGGTGTAAATATAAGTGTAGGGAACGTGTCTGAGCACCTCACCTTAGAATGCAGAAAAAGTGAATAAATAAAAAACTTAATTCTGTTAATAAGATGTCTCAGTCTTCACACTTGGAATTATGATCTCTTAAAATTTCACTTGCCATAAATGAGACTAGAAACCTGAGTTACTCTTTTTCAATGTGAATTAAAGAATCTAAATATGTTTCTTTGTCTTCTGATTTCTTATCTAGCAGCACTGAAAACTTTGGGCTTGTCTTCCAATTGAGAAGGGGGAAGTATTGCTGTGAATTCAGTCTTAATCCTGAATACTTGTGGAAAAAAACCACTGCTCATTTCACTGCTAGTTTCTTCAGGTTGAAATGACCCCCGAGATAATAGAAAAAGTCCTTCTCTCAAGCCCTGCAAAAAAAAAGAAGTTGAGATTCGTCGGCTCTGTTTTGCAAGATTGTTTATTCTTTCTTATCTAATACATTCTTTCTTTGCCCTGCTGAGGTTCTTCCAGCAGCGCAGATCATTGCTGACTGCCCAACTTTGGGGTGGTGTTAACTCTTTAGTACTACGTAACCATTATTTACAATAATTTTCCAATACGTATCACCTATGTTAGACACTCTGTCTCTAAACCAATCCAAACGTGCCACCATCACAGCAGAAGATGGAGGACAAGGAGAAGGAGCAGAAGGACAGGGACATGCCCAGATTCCTCCATTTTGTCCTTTTGAAACCCCCATTCTAAAACCCAAAATTCTACTTTTGCACCCTGTGATAAATTAACTACCATTTTAATCAAACACTTGTGGCTTGTAAATCTTCACACAAAGTTGGTAATTTTTCCCATGAACTAAAATCAAAGGCACTGGTGTTTTTGACTTCGTGCCAAGGTCCCTGAGCCCCTTGCCAGGGTCTCAGACCACCCAGGGTAGCCAGAGGAATGTCCTGGGTCCCGACACTAGTTGTTTTTGATGGGAGAAATTAAGAACTTTTCACATGCACACACTTTCCCATGTTTAAATGTCTGTCTGTAAGGGCAAGTGTTTCTCAGTCCTCTTGTTTCAAAGTGGAGTATTAAGAACTTTTCATTTTGCTTCCTTGAAAAAGTCTTGAGTAGGGACTCACTAGAAAATGAATATAAATAATTATGCTAAAATGTGGCAAATAGTCTTGGGCATTTAGGACCATCACAGGATTTAGGTTCAGTTATGTACCTTCTTACTTGCAAAGTCACAAGGATATGATAATTTTTGCCTCAGCTGAGCAAAGAAAAAAAAAACAATGTGGTTATTTTGCTCATGTGAAAGACTAAAACACAAAAAAGAAGCATGTAGAATATTTCCATGGGAAATTAATGGATTAAGTAGGCAAGCAAAGTTTCACATTGGAAATAACTACTCACTGATAAATGAATCCCAGATGGCCTTGGGATTAAATGCTTCATCTTCCTCCCTACACCTCTGAAGGCTGAAATGTGCCAATGAAATTAGCGCAGTACATCCTGACATGGCCAAAAACCATTTCTATGTTTTCTGCATGACTCCACACCTGTGCTAAGTCATATGTATTATGAAGTCTGTATAAATGTGTGGATTTGTGCTTGATCCTCCAAATTGAAGCTTTGTGTAACTATTTCTCTGGACACTGCTGCAGCATGCTCCAGTACTCCTTGTTACGTGTGTCCTGTTGGCGCAGCCTCGTGCTGACTGAAGTTGTGGCAGTGTTCTCTGTTGTTCAGAACAGAATCAAATTTTGTATGAACATATGTGAGGTGCTGATGCACTGACCTAATCCTGGAGGGAATAAAAATTTATAGTAGTTATTTATCAGTTTATTTGGCGATATAAAAATTAATCATTCTAATTAATTATTAATTATTAGGAACTCTGTCAAACATACATGCTAAGAAGAGAGCATGTTTTTTTCAGGGTTAGTATACCATCTGTCATCTGCTGTTGCAGGGGAGAAACACAGCAGAGGGTCGTCCCTGGCTGCAAGCCAGTGGCAAGTGGGTGCTTGCTGCCAGGGAAGGACACTTCAATCCTCTTGCTGCATCAGCACTGCTGAGGTAGGGCTACATTTCTGGGAAATATTTTAAAGTTTGTGGAAGAAGATTGAAATTTTTACTTTTTTTAAACATCAAAAAGCTATCTCCTCATTTTATGACTAATAAAGGGGACTTACACTCCCCTTTATCCTTATTTTTCAGCATGACTGTGTGTTTTATTTATTGTAATCAAAATAGAAGAGTAAAACCATAACACAATCTTATACAAACCACCTATAGATAAGATAATATTTATGTAAATCAAGAAAAGCCAATAATAAGAACACCCGTGCAAAGAACCCAAAAGAAAGCAAAACCAAACTTCGATCTGAAAATTCTAGCTGACCCTACATATAGTAAATTGCATTTTTGAAGGCATTTAGTGAATACTGAATGCTGTGTCTGTTAACCTTTTGCATATTTTGAAAGAACTACAACCATCTGGGGCCCCTTGGTGATAATGAAAAGGACTAACCTAAACACCCCAGGATAACAAGGCTAAGAATGCAGATAAAGAGAATAACATGGGACTCTTAGCCAGCATGAACTTTTCCACCCATGGGAAAGAGCTAAAGAGGGCCAATGGACACACAAGAAAGATGAAGGTGAAGAGTTCGTGAAGAAGACTCCCATCTATTTCATCCTTTGAAAACCCCTAGAGACCACCACAATGGACTGAGCATGCCCAGAAGGGCATGGAATTAATTACCATATGAGGCGAGGATGGGTGGGGTCAGAGAATGAATATATGTGATACAGACTGTGCAACAATATTCATATGTAAAACCTCAGGGAATAATAAGGGGGAAGTTATTCCCCACACATCTCGATATCGAATAAACACGTACCGCTCTAACAACTATTATTAGTTATGGAGTTCTTTCCACTCCTGTTTCACAAACCAAACTCACAAACAAGAATAGATGAAAATATTTTTTCTTAGGCCTACAAATAACACTTTTGTAATTTGTAGTTAGCATAAATAAATTTGTAACCTGAAAAGTAAATTTCTATTTAACTTGAAGATTTCTCTGGTGAAAACAGAAGTGCAGAGAAGAGGAAGTCTGGAATCTATTAGACTACAACCTGAAAAAGAACTTTATCAATGTTTCCAGAAACAGAAATTTTTGTGATAATTATTTCTCTTATAATATATTCCACTTCAGGTTATACTGAATATTCTTTCCTTTACATGTGCTAAAAGCTGTCTGCACCAGAGAGAGACATCTACCTGGATTAAATGCATCACACTGAAGAGTCTGACTGATTTTTTTCAAACTTGGAGCCATTTAAAATGGCATGGTGGAAGTCAGGGAAAGTGACTCTGAATGGTTTGCAAGCATAGAGCTATTCAGCCACATATGCTTCCTTATTACTCTTTCCAGATTGATATTCCAACTAATTTTTAACTTGTAAGCAAGCTACCTCCATAAAATGTGTCATCAGACAATCTGACTTTGTTATATATGTGACATTTCTAAGGTTTCATTTTTCTGCAGTCTGAAGAGTTTATCTGTAGTAGTGTAGTGGTTAGCACTGCTGCCTTACAAGCTGTCATCTTGGGTTTGATTCCCTCACTAGTCACATGTGTCAAGGTAGAAAGACAGCCAAACACATAGCTATACACGTTGTTTTGAGAAAAAGCAATTGTTTGCAAGATTTTGTCCTGAGAGGAATCCTTCCAAGGACTCTCCCTTGGGAACGCTCAGCAAGCAGGCTAAAATTTCTGATTCAGAAAAATCAGGCCCACAGGGCATGAGTTAATATGCTAGGAAAAATTGTTATATGTACTTGTAAAGGCTTGTACTGATTCACTGTATATCACTTTCAGTCGTAACTCACCAAAAATAGCAAGATGCATTGGATGTATGAATAAATACATGGATATAATTATACCTAAAGTCACTGGTATTACGATAAACTGTTACATACACACAACCACTTACCCCTTTGTCTTGGTTTGGAAAGACAGGTATCTTCTAGAGAAAGCTGGAGTTCCCCTTGGAATGGAGAATGTAAACCCCCTCCCTCCAAATTACGTTAATTTTGCAATTAGGGGCTTTCAGGCAAAGATAGGGGAATAGGAATAGCAGTTCTTAACTAGGAAATATTAAAAATACAAACATAGTAGTACAAAAAACACCAAGAAAACAAAAAACAAGCAAGCAAACAAGCAAAAACCCTAGAAATCCTGACATAATCAGAAATATAACCTGACACCCTGTTGGTCAGGGTGTTGGAAGCAGTCCAAGTAAATCCTCCTGGAGTAACAGATGTGGCTCTGTTGGAGCAGAGATGATCCTGTAGAAAGTGTCCAGTGGTGGTGAGATGGGTCTGGTCTTCCTCTGGAATCCAGTGCAAAACAGACTGCCTGGTGTTTCTGAGTCTCAGTTCTTATCTAGGTAGGAATGGTTGGCTCCTCCCACTGTGTGGAGCATCTCACAATGGGATGGTGTAAATGTATCAGTCATTGGTGAGCCTTAATGGCCCATTAAAAGAAGATTACCCCCCTGCAGGGAGGATGGGTCATGGAAGAGATAAGGAACATTGTTCCACCTGGTTTTAATGGCTGGCCCGGTAACAGAAGACATCTGCCACCTCCCCTTTGGAGTTATGAGGAATGGGTTGTACAAGAGATAAAGAAAAACAACTCCCCGACCAGTTTCAACAGATGGGAAATAGAATACACATTTTTGGTTGCATATTGCAACCTAAGACACCCTTCTAATGCAGCTAGGGCTTTACTGTAAGCAAGTGCTGTTATCTCATCTATACAAAATAATAACTATCTGAACACAGCTCTTGCTGAACAAGTGTCTGGATTGAGTGATTTCTAAAAACTCAAACTGAAATACAGCTTATTTATAATTTTTGGCCTTTCATCTATTCATTCAACATGGACAGATGAAGTTGAATTAGCTGAGTCTGTATTCAGTAATCTCTGCTGTTGGAAGTACCTGGGCAGAATAGTAGTAGGACACTTGTACTTGCACTACTGATTAAATTTGGCCCTGGGAACTAAATCAAGGAAAATAAAGCAGTCTTCCTTTGAACAAATGCATTCTCTTTCTTTACTTGAGTTTAGTTTCAGGTATATCATTACCAAATGTCAGACATGAGATCCCCCTCCACTCCTATACTTATAAATTACAGAGTAGTAGTTAGAAGAATTCCTTAGGGCACAAGAGTTAAGGTTGCATATGTGCATACTTAAGGTTTCTGAGGCAACATTTACAAACAATAAATCATCTGGTTTTATCTTATTTTCTTTTGGAAATATTTTTTTGTGTAATTTGGTTAACTGATACAAAGATTGTAAGTGTGTGCCTATATGTATATATAAATACATACCCACAATTATCCCCAGGCAGAAATGCAAATAAATTGCCAAAGGTCAACATTTGCCCTGTTGCTGAGCCAGTAGTAAGAGGCTCTCTGTTGATGAGCCAAGGAATTACGTTTTCTTAGTTACATTCACTCGGATAAACTAGCCTAATGTGAAAGAAGAGTCCCTTTGATGTCTGTTGAAGTGCTAACTAACATAACTTGAAGACATGTTTGCTGCTCATTGTACCTTACTTCTAGAATGCATCATGGCAGTATTCTAGGTGACCCAAAAAATGTGTATTATATTCTATATTCCCTCTACATTCATCTGCCCATATTTTTTTTTTTACTGTCACTATGAGTTGACAACCTGGAAAATGGAACTTGTGTGTTTTACCCTGGTTCACAGAAAAGGAGGGGTATGATGTCCCTTTAAAAGTCAGCTAACAGATATGTGGAGACCTCTCTTGTCACTCTCTGGGCTCCCAAGGAAGTTGCTTTGGGCAAGTCTCTAATTAGAAATCTGAGAAGCTGAATTTTGCAAACCTAAACTCTTTCAGAATGAATACCTTTCTGCAGCTGCAGTACCAAGATGGGACTGGTAGGGGCTGCGACCACCATTCCTCAGTGCTCCATGGCTCCACTTTCTTCTGCCCGCTCCTGCCTTTGGGACAGGGACCTGTGACAGCAGCACCAACACTGGCTGAGTGCAGAAGGTGGCATGAGGAGCAGCAGCTGCACTGACCTCACATACATACACACCACCACGGCTGGTGGAAGCAGGGGAGCTGACACCCCAGGGCCGGAGCCCCCCAGGCAATGCCAACACACCCCATTTGCCACCAGAACTGCTTCCTGTCTTTTTGTTCCAGGGGGAAGGTTGAGCTGAGTGGTGCTTCTTTGCCATATGGGCTTTGCCTTCTGGTTTATCCAGTCTGTTAATGGTGGCTGCCATCTTTGGGGAGGGTTTTTCCACTATATTGTCTTTGTCTTCTGGTCCATGCAGCATGCTACAGTGGTCACCATATGGGGAGGAGGGGCATACCCCCTGCCCTGGGTAAACCAAAATGTTTTGTATTCCATATCTATCTGTGCCCAAAATTACTACTACATCTTTTTAAGACAGGGTGCCAGGTTTGGAGGATTGATGGGATTCCCAGACCCTCTTTTGCCTAGTGGTCTTTGCTCAAGGCAGAGACTCTGCTTTGGGGTTTTTTTCCCTCCTCTTGTGTTCCTCTCTTGCACCTTGGTTGGCCTCAAGATGAATTCTGGGAGTGCTTGACTGTGGCCAGGATATTGTGTCAAGAGGAGTAGAGCAGCCCTGCTCCAACCCACAAATAGTGATCAGCCAAAGCAACAAGGGAGTCCCTCCAGCCCAGCTGGCCTTGCCTTGCTTTGCTGTCTCCTGCTGGCCAAGAGGATGGCAAAGTCTCTTCAGGAGTTCTAGCCCTTGACTGAGTATCAGCTGCTGGATTGTGCCAGCTGCCTTTGTGGATGGAATTTCCACTGCTGGAGAGATAAGGATTAGAGTGGGAAGGCTTCTGCCATTTTTCCTGTTGTCTTTTGAGCCACACACTTGGCTGTGGAGCAGCTATCTTGGTGGGAGATGTCACTGCCATTTTAGGTTTCTCTTTGCTCCCAGCAAGTTTAAGTTTCTCTTTGGGCAGGTTTAGCAATTTTGTAGCTAATGATTATTTATTGGGTTTTTTTTTTTTTTTTTTGCCTGTTGCTGTTCTGCTTGTCAGTAAACTTTTTTAATTTTTTTTCACTTACATCTACACCTATTTCTCCTTATGGGTGGCAAGGGATTGGTTAAAACTAAGGGGAGGTAATTCAATTTAGAGCATCTCCCTTAAATTATCTTAAACCAAGATACCCGGCATCTTGTTTTCTTTATTCCTGGGGAGTCCAAGGGTTTCAGCACCCTTCTGTCTAGTGTTGACTGTTGCTGTTTATTTTCTAGTAAACTGTTGTTTGTTCACTTACATCTTCTTCCATTCATGTCTCCTTATTGGTGAAAGGGGAGTGGTTAAAACTAAAGAAAGGTGCTCATTGTGTTGTCTCCACTCCATATAAATGTTTTAAACTAAGGTGGCCTGATAACTTGTCTTCAGATGTTCTGTGAAGCTATAAATACGACATTGGTTACAGCAAAGTTGCAGGTTCAATCTATATGGACCAGTCACTTAAAAGCTGGACTTGATGAACTTTGTGGGTCTCTCTCAAATCAGAATGTTCTGTGATTATCTGAACAACCCTGTAATCTCAAGATATAGCCTTTAGTGTATTTAGAGTTGTTTGAGATTTTGTTGTACATTTTATGGGAACTGTTTAAAATAGAACCTTAGAAGTCTACCAAGTTTCTTTTTCTAGACCCTCTCTCCTCCACTTAATGCATTTTTTCAGTAAGTGTTAGAAAAGAAAGGAAAAAACAGTCACAAAAATCTGAGTCATGCAGTTAGGCTACCACTGTAGTCTATAACAATATCCATCTGATATCCACCTTTGCTCTGTCCCACCCCTCCAGCATGCCCACCTGATATTTGAGTAAGTATAAGAATGATCCAAAATAACTATAAACTTGATCAAGCTTAAAAGAGAAATTCCCTTATTGTGAAAGAAATATGAACGAGGGATAATATTCCTTGTTTTAGATTTAGTTCTGTTCTCCATACTGAAGAGAGAAAATCACTGTACCTAGTTCATTTCAGAGGTGCTGCTTTTGGAATAATGAGATCAGGAAGATCTGTCAGTCTGTAAATTTGATATACAACAGCTATTCTGGTGACATAGGTAAATAAGTAGATATATCTTGACCATAGCAAGTTTCCGTAGTTCCAGGCAGCATCTTCTTCTGCTTGTAGCTTTGAGAAAGTAGATATTCTTGCCTGTACTGTGCATTTTATCATGAATCTTGCAATAATTTGGTATTTATAATGTTCTGAAAATAAGTAAATAATACATTAATCCTGGTTTTCTTTATTATAAGGAAAGTTCCTGGTTTGGGATAAAGGCTTGAAAATGTGAACTCTTCAGGCTGACAAAACAGATAGCAAAGACAGGGAATTAAAATGAAGATTATCATGGATAAAGGGGAATTCATCTCACAATTTTCTCTTGCTCTACATTTTAAAATTGTAAAGTTGGACTGGCACAGCCATGTCAACTAGGAGTCCTTTTAAGTAAAATACCTTTTCAAATTGATGGAGCACTGCTGACAAAGCCTCAGTGGAGATGGAGGCCTCCCAGCAGAAGGGTAATTCTCTGGGTGTGGTACATGTTGCCTGAACAGGTCAGATGGCTGTAGTGGCAAAAGTCATCCTGTAAACCAGTGCAAACTAAGTCTGTGGTACAAAGCTATGTCAGCATAAGTGGGCCGAAAGTGTGGGACAGCATCAATTAGTGGTTCCTAAGCTCTGCTCAAGAAGTTAAGGGCTTTCACAGGTGGCTGAGTGAACCTTAGAAACAGCTCATGCTAGTGCTTCCTGCCACTTGACACAAATAACTTATCAGTATCTCTGCTTGTGTAAGACTGGCATAATCTAACAGGTGGGCAAAAAGCAACTTTTCAGAAACTTCTACATGAAATGACAAATTGCAAGGTTTTGTTTTTTTTTTTAATTTTTTTTTAAATTGTCTTCAGTGAGAACCATGAGACAATTTCAGCACCAAAGATGCAGTGAAATTATTAAAATATTCTCCATCCCTATAACAGATTTCAATGAAGACTTTCATTGTGTTTTATCCTAGATTTTTCTTGACTGGATACTATACTGAGGTTTTGTATTGAATAAATAGGTACTGTGATTCCCATGTGCATTATAATTGTCACTATGCTAAAAGTTTTCCTCCTCATTCAACAATTATAGTTCTGGTTTGTCAAGCAGAGTTGCATGTAAGCTCTGGGAAGATATAACAGGCTGATTTGTGTCTCATGTTCACACAGGGCAATGTTGTTCCTCTTTTCTATTTTATTGTAGCAAATTGAATGTATTTTCCTAATTCATGTGGCTACAGTTATGTTATTGCAACTCTTCTGATGTAATTGGACAGCATAAGCTCACACCAAACTCAAAATTTGTGTCTTCCTTTCTCCCCATATGATTCAAATTAGGGAGAAAAAGACTATTTCGATTTATAAACAGGAGTGAAGGGGAAAGGATACATGTTTGAAACAGGATTGGGTACCTGGAGCCTGGAGGCAGACCAACTCATGGGAAGGTGTTTGATAAAAAAAATTTGTCTTGATGCATCCCCCTTTCATAATATATATTTGCAGGTTAGATTTTACTCTTTGGGTTCTATTCTTTGAATCATGCCATTATGAATTAAAAATAAGACATCATATTCCCTGAGAAAACGTATGATTTATGTGAATCATAGATGAGCCATTCAAATCTTCAAAGCTTTTTATACAGCTGATATTATAATGAAAGTTTAGGAATCTTCCTTAAACTGGACATGGTAGGGTTGTAAAAAGCAGACTGGAGTTGAATCTCAGGACAAAAATTTTGGCTCCTTGGGGCACAGCCATTGGTTTTACATATTAGAAAGACATAGCATACTATGCTTAAGAAGGGATAATTATCACTGTATTTGGTTAAATAAATTTATAGTATTTATTTTTATAGTATTGTCTGTTTATAGTATTGTCCTGGTTCCAGCTAGGACATGGCTAATTTTTCCAGTAGGCAGGATGGGGCATGGCTAGGACCATTAGGTTATTCAATACCACATCATGTGGTATTCAATACCACTTCATTTCCTAGGATAGGGGGAGGAATTCTATGAATCACTCTCTATTTTGTATACTTTTGTTACAAGGATTGTTACTGTTTGTTTTCTTGTTTCATTGCTGTTTCCAGTAATTTTTCTTATTTGACATTTATTTTTTTGTGCCTCCAATTCTCCTCTCCAGATGCCAGATGGAGAGGGGGAGTGGGATGGGGAGCGAGTCTGGGTTTTGGTGGGAATACTAAATTGGGGAATACCATTCCTAAACCACAACAGGTATTTAAACAGTGTGCCCCCATCTAGCCTTATCTTAATTTCAAATTAATGGGTGGAACCCAAGCTGTCTGTCTCCATATTCTAGAAAACAGTGGCTAACCTGCAGTCTGTGAAGGTTTTAAATGAACATGGCTCTCATCTCTCATGGACATAAACTCATGGCTACTCATTTATGAGGTGTTGTATGACTTCACTGATAATTGGTAGTTGATACTGCTGGGCCATAACTAGGAGGTAGGATGCTCTGCACAGGCTTGAAAAAAAAGCTTGCTTTCTCATTAGTTTAAGGAAATACTCCCATTTCCCCTAATAACTAGTGTACACAAACTAATGTTATTCATAGACACTCAACAGGTACAGCAGATTCTGTCTCAGAGCTGTTATCTCTACAGATTGTTCTGAGTTGTTCTGTTTCACTCAATGGAAGAAGGAGGTAGAAGAAGAGAAATATATTCTTTTGAAATTCCTGTGCCATCAGTCACCAATACTTAGAATACATGGAGCAATGCACTAAGATTTGAGGATGCATGTTGCAACATCATGGACTAGATAATCTTTTTTTNATTATTATTTTAATTTTTTTTTAATTTTTTTAAAAACTATTATTTATTTTAACGTTGTATAGCCAGTTACAGAAACTTTTGCATGTTCTGCACTAAATTTCTAGTCATGTTGCACTAATAAATGATAAATGGCATTTGATTCAGTTGCCTCCCTTTACAGGAGTTGAAGAACTGTGCAATTGATCCCTGTGAGTGGAACTTCTGTTTGAGTCCTATGAGAGAACTGATTTGAGTTTTGTGAAGAGTAAAAACCAGCAACTGTTTTACTTTTTATTTAGTTCTTTTTACTACTGATTTTCTCTGTATCAAATAGCACGACTTCCCTCACACAGTACCACCAGACTTGCCTTGAAAGCACTTCTGGAGTTGGTGGGGTTTTTTTGCTAGGCTACAGTTGTGCTAGTATATGTTTAAAAAGGCATCCATTATACAATATATTAGAGACTTTTGTGCAGCCGTCACAATTCTGCTTTTAAACTTGCCAGTTGCAGTGTTTCTAACTAGCTTCTTCTTAATGCTTCTTAGTGCAAGGAAAAAAAAAAAAAAAAAAAAAAAAAAAAAAAAAAAAAAAAAAAAAAAAAAAAAAAAAAAAAAAAAAAGAGAGAGAGAGAGAAAGAGATGCAGTTCTAGGAAACTGGAGAATAGCAAAATGTTTACTGGAATAGTAGAGTACCAGGCATTTTTTGTTATATCACATGGCATCAAGTATTGGATTACATGAATGTGTATTCACGTATATATTTATATGTATATAGTGCTTATTGTATCATAATAATATAAATGAGCCTACCCTAAAACTGCATAGTACTGTGCAATCATTTTCAGCATGCCTATACTGTCTTGTAGTGGGTGATGTAGACATGCATTTACAAGGGTTTGCCTTGCAAGCTGATAACCTGTAAAAATGTAATCATTTATTAGGAACATGATAAATCAGTACAAGGAGAAAATGCTGTAAATACTGTGCAAGAGTCTTGTTCTTGTCCATTTTTTATTAAAGAATCAGACTACCAATAAGAATCAGATAATTGATAGATTTTTCTGCAGCACACTGCAGGTATGGACTGAAGTTGTTCATAGTTTAGGGAATTTGTATTTTTCTTTTGATTTTGAACTGAACATTTGAGAAGGTTAATGCAGATTGATGTTTCATTGCTGTACTTGTAACAGGTGTGTTTGATCAAAGTCAGCAGACTTAACATTAACTTTATAACTACCACAGATACCATGTATCATCTGTACCAGTCAGTCAGTGATGGAAAAGAGGTCAGGTGGGTTCATTCCTAGAACATAGAACATGGGGTTAAATATGGTCAGTTGGTGTGGTAGCTTGAAAATTTATGAAATGGTGACTTAGTGCCCAAAGATGACATATGCAGGAGTAATTCATAAATCATAGAATGGTGTGGGTTGGAAGGAACCTTACAGATCACCAGTTTTGTCAACAGTATATGAATGAGATCATTATTAGTTGTACAGCACCACAGCTGTAAGGATTTACTTTGCTGAAAATGAAAAGAAACAATAAAACCAGTTACCAGGGAACTCTGTATTTTCCTTGTTGCAAATAAAAATGTAGTGGTTGTTCATGCCAGAATACAGAGCTGCTGGAGACATTTATGAAACACTGTATATTCTTATGCTACTGTTTATGTTACATTTGGAACTACTTAAAATTATTTTGTGATCTCTAACACTGAAGTCAGATTACAGATTTATATTAAATAGCCTAGTTTGAAAGGGTACCAAGTTTTAAGAGACTTGCTCAAGGGAAACTTGGTATCTATCAAGTACTCTTGATGCAAATGTGATCTATATATCTATGCCTTAGGAGTGGTTATAAACATAGCATTTACCGTCACTGTATGTATTTTATGCACATGAAAAACTACTGTTCTAGTTTGTGTTTGTATTATTTAAACAAAATAGCAATGGGACTGAAATAATTTTTCTGTGCCAATTTCTGCATAACTGGCTACCCAAGTTCTTGGCTGCTGGTTAAGATTAGATGGTTAGTTTCAACACAGCAATAACTGACTAAGCAATCCCTCTTCCTTCTGATACAAAAACTATTTGTTCACCTGATACATTACTCAAACTTGATTGCTTCTGTAGAAAACAGTAAGAATAAAACACATCAGGGCAAGTGGTAACCAAGTGTGTAAAAGGTATGAGCCATTACCATAACTACTCTTACTCAATTTTTTGGAATATTTAAAAGTGTTTGTGATGCCATTAATGTAGAAGGCAAGACTTTTGATAGCAGGTTAGCATAGCATACAACAATTTCTTGAATCAGCAAGTTTGTGTCTGAGATGAACGTTTAATGTGGTCAGTGGCAACTTCTCTAGGTTCAAAAAGACTGAAACCTCTTTAAAACATAGACACAGATTTTCTCCTTTCCTATCCTTCCCCATTCCTAGGAAAAAGTGATGAAGGGAGGGATTCAGAATATAGAGGTGATAATTACAGCTGTAAACATATAAGAAGATATTATTTACCACAGACATACTATAAAATATAAGAACATTTATGTTAGGCTAACACTGTAACCCTACACACTTGCTGGGGGTTGGACATTGTTTTTCTTTGTGTTAGTGGAATTTTTTTCCATTAGGTTGCTAAGAAATTAATTGCTGGGTACTTAACCAAAACAAAGGGGTGGCCAAGCACAACTTTTGGAGCTGATATTTTCTGATAATTGGCCATTAAGGCTCACCAATGACCTGAGACATTAGATCATCCCATTGGGAGATGCTCCACCCAGCTGGGGGGGACCCAAGCATTCCTACCTAGATAAAAAGGGGAGACATAGGAACAGCAGGACATCCTGTTTTCCACTGGATTCCTGGAGGAAGACTGGACCCATCTCGCCACCACTGGACTTTCTACAGGACCATCTCTACTCCACAGAACTGCGTCTGTTACTCCAGAAGGATTCATCTGGACTGCTTCTAACACCCTGACCAACAGGGTGTCAGGTCATGTCCCTGACTCTGTCAGGGTTTTCTAGGGTTTTTGTTTGTTTTATTTGCATGTTTTTCTGTACTGTTACATTTGTATTTTTAATATTCCTTTTAAAGGACTGTTATTCCTATTCCCAAAGCTTTGTCTGAAAGCCCCTTATTGCAAAATTATAATAATTTGAAGGAGGGGTTTACATTCTCTATTCAAAGGGAACTTCCAGCTTTTGCTGGCAGATACCTGTCCTTTCAAAACCAGGACAACACTGAACTTCCTTGCACTGAGCCTTCACATTGCAGATGTCGTACAAAAATACTTTTTTTCTTTGGCTAATGTCATATGTAAAATACGTGCATTTGTAAGCTGCTACCTGCATATATGTGAAGTTGCCTAAGTTTGCCTATGTACAAGCATTTCAAAACCACGTGTCAGAGTGCTAAATCAAGATAGTTTAAATTTAAAAAATATAGTAGTTTCTACCTTCTTTTTTGGAGGTCAAGTTTTGAAACTTTTGCTTAGAAGCTAGAAGGTGATTGTAATTCTGCTTCTGTTTTGCTGGTGTTGCAGGCACTTTGCCTGTTCCCATAATATGAAGCATTGCAAAAACCAGACTTACCTTTGAACTTTGAAACCCATTTCTGGGATCTCCAGAGATCTCTGTTTCTTGGTGGTCCTTTGTCCTCAATGCAAAGGAATTGCAAATATTAGCCACTGTATTGCCTAAATCAACGAGGAGAAGTGCCTAGTGCTAGAATAGGCTGACTGTAAATCTGGTGTCTAAGAATAATAAAGTAAGGTGTTTATTATTGATTATCACTTCTCTGAGCTTGTTTCTGGAACAAGCTACAGGGTCACATCAGTGTGGACACTGATGTGTTTACAACTAGGTTCTAGTCATATGAGATGTTCAAATCCTTTCCTTTGTCACTAGTAATATACATTCATCTCAAGAGAGGCTTCAGTTACATTTGATAGTGTGGTGTGTGCTAGCAAACCAAATCCTATTGATTAAATTCCTTTTTGCTTCAGATAATATTTGATTATATATATATATATGCAAGGAAGGGCCTCAAGTTATACCAGTTTCAGCTGATTTACAGGGTATTTTGGGAGTGAAATTCTACACCAAAGGAAAGACATGAACTTTTTTTTTTTTTTTTTTTTTTTTTTANAAACTGGGGTAAAACTTCTGTTTTCTGAAATGTGGAGCAAATGGACAGTGGTATTTCTGTTTACCCCCTTCTCTTTGTCTGTGTTATGTCATGGAAGTCACTCCTTATGCAAGTGGCAGCAGCTGTGAACCAGCAGGTACAGAAAACAGTGCCGTGTGTGTGTCCTGTAGGAACTCCAGGTGTGGAGCTGCCCTTTCTTGAGCTACTTCAAGGGTGAAGTAATTCTTGGTGTGCAAATAGCATAAATATCAGTGCACTAAAGAACTGTACTTGCATAAACATATATACACAGGGAATCTACAGCCTTAGGCAGCATCTAAGCAGTTATTTTAGGGATCATCTTTTCATCTCTGGCGCCTGGCTGAGAAACTAACAGGTGCAGACCTCTCGGAACCCAATTGACTTTGGCCTCCTTACCGCGGCCTCTTTGCCCGCGGCTGCTCACGGGTGTTAGCCTCACTCCTGTGCCGGCAGCCACGCCAAGCTGCCCCGGAGAGAGGCAAATGCTCTTGCTCCAGAAGCTGTAACTCCTAGCCTTGTACTTAAACTGAAAGCCCCCGGCGTACAGGGAGGAAAGCCCAGGCACTGCAGAGCCCTAGGGCTGGGGGCGCTCTCCTGGCCTGGAGATCCCCCAGCCCCCTCCCCAAGCAGAGCAGCCTTCCGAAGGAGGCAGCCGGGCTGCCGCGGGGGAGAAGGCGCCAGGTAGAAGGTCAGAGCAGGGGGCCGCTGTCACCGCCTCTGGCTGAGGGGCAGCGAGCCACGGCGAGGCTACTCCGCAGCCACCCCCACCCCGCCCCAAGCCGGGAGCCGTGCCACACGCCTCTTCCCCGCCTCCTCCTAAGCCTTAATCGAGACGCTGGAAGCTTCTCATGGCGGGAGGGAGCGCATGAAATAAAAATAAGTTTGTGCGGCGCTGGGGGTGGGGGAATCCCTGTTCCCACTCACCGGCCGAGCCACCTCGTCCAGTCGCGGAGCCGGGAAAACTAGGTAAACTTTGTCGGCCATCGTGATCCACGGGAATAAGAACGCACTCGGCTGGTGCGGCGGCGCGGGGCTTTGTTTCTGGTGGGGGGGAGGAGATCCGGCGGAGGTGAAGGAGGCCATGGGGCTCCTCAGTCGCTGGTACCGGGCGCCGGAGCGTGTTAGGGCCAGAAGGGCTCAGGCTCGGACAATGTTCGCGAGTTCGTATTACTGGGAAGGTAGAGGTGGTGGAGCCCTGCTGCAGGGAATGCAGGATGGCGCCCAGGCTGAGGGCCGTTGCCGTCTGAAGGCAGGCACCGGCCGAGGGGGCGGGAAGGCGCTCCCGTATCTCCGTAGTCGGGATAGCTCTCTCCATGCTGAGCAACTTAGTGGCCAGGCATGCACTTCTCTCTTAGAAAGTTACTTCAACCTGTGGGTTTGTCAGGCAGGGGGACTCCCGGTCTGGGGCTGAGGTGCGTCCGCCAGCGGGGAGCGGGCAGTCTCCCTCTACACGCCTGGCTCCTAGGGTCACCGTCCACAGGCAGTCCTTGCTGAGGCTGCCCTGGGCCGCTGCAGCACGTCTGTTGGCATGTGTGATAAATGGTGTTGTCTTTGGTACCCACCCAGATCTCTCCCGTTGCCCAGCTTTTCTGAACTGTTTAGAGTGTCTTGCCATCGCTGGCTAAAACTTCCAGCCTCTCGAAGCTTTCTTGTGCCGTTTTTAGATAAATTATCCTTCCTGACGATCGAGATTCAGGATCTCTGTGTGTTTTCTGACAAACGTCTAGGTTTTAAACAGCTTTTGGCATTGGTGCCGGCCAATAGCTCAGGCTGGACGGCTCGGACTCCACAGCTGTGATCCTCCGTGTAGGGTTGCCTCCTAAATGTTAAGGAGCTGCACTTTAACCAAGAGTCAAATTTCTAAGCCTAGGATTAGGTGAGAACTACAGTATTTTCTGTAACTTGATTTTTTTTTTTTATTTTGGAATGCTGGTTATATGTTTAGCAGCCTTTTTTTTTTTTTTAATGCTGAGAAGTGCTTGGTGGTAGTCATTACATTTGTAATTGCAGTGTTTACTTTCTACTAGGTATGAAATGAAACAGTAGTGAGGACCAAGGGCTTTGGGACTATTTTTATGTGATACTTGATAGGGAATTTCTGTATGCTGCTCAGCTTCCACTGATTACAGATGTCTTAAGATGCTTGATTTTTAAAAGAAATTGCTAGTTAGTCTAGAGCTAAGCAGGACTTGCTTAAACTAATGAGATTTTCAATGAGATTGAAGCTGTGAAAGAGAACCTCTGAAGTTATTGAAAGTAGTGGGGTTTTCATCCTACATAGCCAGAATTGGCTTTTTTTGTGTGTGTGACTAAATTGATTATTTCTAGTACCTAATGTTTATTGGAAGGTTTAATTAGTAATGTAATTTGTTGGAAGTACATGTGCTCATGAATCAGGGCTGCATTGCCAAGAGTTTTGTATGATTCAAGTTAAAATATTCTAGAAAATGGCATTCTGTTTCACCTTAGACTGTGTGTGTCACAGGGAATGATTATTTAGAGAAGGCAGTGGCAACACACAGATTAATCAGTGTTCCTTGCAATCTCTGATTTAATCCAAAGTATCTTTCTGCAGGTCACACTTTGTTTTACTAAAACAGCTGTGATATTTTGGGATATCATCACCATTGGCATTACCTTCTTTGGCCTGATCGTGTTTTTTGGTCATTCAGAAAATATCTATACCTGGAACCCAGAATCCACAACAGGGATCTTTGTCTTTCTCTCTCTGGGCTGCTTGCAGGGTGGCATGTGAGTCCATTCTTCAGGCCTATTTGCCTCTTTGACTATAAGCTTTATGGCTAGCAGATCAGAAAATACCACTGTGATAGAGATATAGTAATCCAGAATATTGGAAAAATACAGCAATTTCTTCTGCATTTGACAGAGCTGATGGGGAGCCTCTTAATCTCTTTTGGTTGACTTTCCTTCTCTGGAAGTGACCATAATGGCAGAGAATGAGTTGGTATTTGTGAGAGATGGGTGGCACTTATTTGGGTAAAACCTTGTTAGTATAATTGCCTGTGTCTCCTAAATATACTTTTTAACAAAAAGAGAGATGGTAACTAAAATAGAGCAATTCTGAAATTGCAGAACTACTGTAATGACAGAAAACCAATATAAGGAAATTATTTTCGAAGTCAGTACAAATACTATAGAAAGTTAATAATTGCTTAGCATTTAATTTTAGGGCTTACAGTTCAGTTTTATTCCTGGTGAGAATGTCTAGTGGTGTTTTTCTGGCTGCTGGCTGAAGAGCGGGATTGTTAATTCATTTGCATTTTGGAAGTATCTTCTGATCCTTATTGAGTACATATTGAGAATATTCAATTTCTCCTTTAGTAATGAGCACTAAATATGCCTTATGCATCAGCTTCACCAAACTTGTCAGAAAATTATGGCTTGATTTATTTGCCACAATTTTGCCCTTTCAGTGCAACTTAAAATATTGCATGGTTCAGTTTGTGTCCTAATTCTGGCACTAGCATTGGCATCTCATATTGAGCAAAATTAGGAAGATCAGAATGGAAGTGTTTATATATTAAGTAAGGTACTCATGTTGATGATTTAGGAGTGAAAATGTATTGCTTGAGTGAAATGGCACTGCAGAGCAATTCTTGTTGTTTACCATCTGGAAATGTCTGACATTTTTAGCACTAGTATGGATCTATAGGCTAAACCTGACCAGCAACAAGGAAGTGAAGCATAGAAAAGGAAGAACCTTTGCAGGTCAACTTAATATTAGTTCCTGTGCCTCCATGCAGAATGCTCAAATGCAGGACTGAAAGTAACCAGAAGTTACCATATCATAATGACAGTCTATGTATCAGCTATACACCTGAGCTATTGCTGAAGAATCTCTTGGAAAATATCTCTTGATGGTCTCTCCAGCTGAGAAGGAAGATGTGTGGTAGAAGAGATGGGAGACAGAGAGCGAAGTGATTCAGGGTTTTTTTAGTTGGTTGTTTTTTTTTAAAAAATTTTGTTTTGGTTGGACTGGGTTTTGGATTTTTTTGTTCTGTTGTTTCTCCTGGTCTTAGTACTTTGTGGGTGGAAGGTGAGAAGCAAACCATGTGACTGGATAGCCTCTATGAAAGTTAGTTTGGTTCCTGCTTAGTTATTTCTTACACAGCAGGCCTGTAACAGGGATTCATATGTAAGTATTTGCAGGTGTTTGTCAGCAAATTATTTTAGTGAGGGGTAGGGAAAGCAAGCATCTGGGAAATGTCAAAGCTATTCAAGGTTTTGGTAAGCCAGTGTCCCCAAAGTGAAGTCTGTCATATGCTGATGAATAAAAACTGAGTTTCAGAAAAACAGCCTGAAATATTATATTTTACATCTAGGGATAGAGCAGGCTTCTGTTTCTGATAAATGGGAGTCTGACGTTTTCTTGTGTTTATGGTAGCGTGAAGGAGTCTGCAGTGATAATGGTAATACACTTAATGCATGGAAGTGCTCCCTCACCCTTTTTTCTCACTTGATTCTGTAGTAGTCTGTATTGATGTATTTCACAGTGTAACTGTGCTTTTAAAGTTGCTACTTTTTTTCACAGTTTAAGAATATAACTTGATTTGCATAGTCAGGACTTGTTAACTTCTGGAAAAGAGTATAGCTTTTCTGTGCTTGATATATTAAGCCAGAATTTTCATAATCTGCAGGGTCTCTTGCAGTGATCTGACAGTGATAGGAAATTAACATTGCCTTGCTTCACAGGGATTAGGTGTCCATCTTTTTTCTTTTGCTCACTACTCCCTCTCTCATCTTGCCCACCCCACCATGCTGCTAATTACCCTGCAGGTACACACCTGTGTGATATGATAACAGAACTGACGTCATGAATTGCTTGAGGCAGAAGGTGGCAGACTTATATGCAGCAATCTAATGGACAGATGTGTTGATGCAGCCTGCTTCCCCCTGAAAAGAATCTGAGGAAGTTGAGCAGCCTCAGAGACAGAGGAAGGGAAGATGCTCTTATGTCTATGTAGTTCCATGAGCTGCACAGACACTCTCTTAACTTTGGGGATGGCAGAAAGAGGATGTGAATCCATTTAGGAATGTATTTATTTGTGATTTGGGGAGTAAGAAAAAGAATTGTGGTGTTTGGAGAACAGTCTGTTAGGTTTTATATGTTCAGGAGAAACCTCTAGAGCTTAGCTTTTTAAATTTAACTTTGTGTCTTGCATTTATTTACTGAAATAACCAAACCTTTGGTGATATCTTTTAAGCCTTAACCATAGAAACAAACAAACAAAAAGCAGATTAGAGGCCATCTTTTTTCCTCCCCATTTGGTCAAATCTATATCCTTGCAGACAGTGAAAAGATGACTGTAGACACATAATTTTGATTTCAGTTAAAATGCTGTATTATGGTTTTTCTTGAAGGAGATTTAGTTGGGGAAATTGGAATCCTGTGATGTCAGTTTGAGCTCTTTTCAATACAAGGAAGAATGTACATTAGGCCATATATAAATTTTTCAATGTACCACACTACTTTGTGTACTTTGCATACCATTTCTCAGACTCTATGTTTTGTAAACACATTATCATTGATCAATAGAAGAAGTACGTTTACAGCTGTCTTTTTAGTTGAAGTAAAATAGGTGGCCTTCCTTCCATAGGTCTTTCTATAATTACTCTTTTTCTGCAGCTAGTACTACTAAAATTCTTTTGAGGAGATAAGTTAAAAAGAAATCACTAGTGTGCAGTTTGATGAGGGATATTTTTATTTGTGTAATATTGTCTTGTTGGATACCAGGGTCTCTGCTGAAATATTTTCTCTAACAGTGTTTCTTTGGGCCATATAAAGCATGTTGCACCCTTTGTCTTTTGGCAGACAAAAACTTCAGGTTTTTGAAAGGCTTCTTGGTTGCCAAAATAGGACATTTTTTGTGTCCTAATCATTTTTATTCATTTTGGTTAGTGCATTTTGGGCCTTTTTCTGTGCACTCAGATTTCCATATCTTTTAATGATTCAGCAAGTTGCTGCAGTTGAAAGTGACCCGGAGGAGACTTTCATCTGGCTTGCCACCTGTTCTCTGGAGAGGATGAGGAGGGCCTGGAGAGTTGTGTTCTGCATTCTGCACCTTCTTTCATGCTGCTGGCCTGTGTCAGGATGCTGCTGTTGCTTCTTGTTTTGCAGAAGTGGCTATATCCTCCTTCTCCAGTCCTCTGGCAGCAGTAGTGTCAGTAGCTCAGTCCTCTGATGTACTGAGTTTTTTTCCTGTTTTTTGGGTTGTGGCTGTGTTTGTAGTGGTTAGCAGAGATAGTTTGCTGCTGTTAGATAGCTAAGTTGGTAGTTAGTAGCATAGGAGGAATTGAGAGCAACCCACTGTGAAGATGGGGTGGTAAAACTGGTGTTGGAATCTGAGACTAGACCACTGTGGGAAATAACCCAGTATTCAGAGAGCCAAGAAGAGACAGATACCACAGCACTGTGTTTGGGGTGCTCATCTGCAGTCTGAAAGAAAAGGTGAGAAGGAGCTTGAAGATGAGCCTTCCACATCAGAACAGTGTACGGTCTTCCAGTCTTGCCCCTCTGTATGCTGTACATGCAGATTATCCCCTTCCTGCTTCAGTGCTTTAGTGAGAAATGCAATTGCTGTAACAGGAGAGACTGAGATGTACTCAGTTCAGGCATTCTTGGCTGTTTTATACCAACCACAAGCTAGTGGATTACTCCATTAGAGGTTTCTTACAGAGTGGGGTGGTTTGTAATGCCCAGCTTTAGTAGTGTTAGGTTCTGTACCACATTGTGAGCATCCTTGTTTTCTGCATCTCATGAAGCTAGTGAAGAGGTAGACATGATCTGTGTTCCACAGCCTGGTGTGACTTTTCCCCTAATTGTAAATGAATTAGTCATGGAAATACAGCTTTTGTGCATACAAACTTTTGATGAATGGGTGATAGTGACTTGTTACAGGATACTTTTCTAACTGTGTCCTGGAAATAGTAGCTATAAAGAACGTCTTTGTGGGTATTGTGTACTTCTGACTTTCTGAAAATATGTGCTAGGTTTTGTTTACCTGGTGGATCTGAACTTTTCTGTAGTGTTTGCAATTGAAATGTAATTTTTAATAAATTGTTGATATTGTACATCTGCCAGGTAATGGTGATTTGTCATTTTGAAATTTATTATATATACATGAAAAAAACTTTAGCTGCCTGGATTTTGGTAACAAACTGTTCCCTTTGGCTTTGATGAATGAGTTATTACCTGATTATAGCTAATAAACAAATAGCCTGTTGTAGTGGTCAAGAAATGAGAACCTAGGTCTAATTTAACATAGGTTTAATTAATTGCTGTTGATTTTAGTATGTAATCAGCTTAATTTGTGCTTGAAAAAACCTCTGAAAACACTTTCTTCAAGAACACAAAGTATTTCATTGAGTTAGAAGTAAGTCATTCCTGAGGCATGCTATCTTTTTTTTCAGTCTTTCAATTATTCTAGTAGTTATCAGCCACACTCAATCTTTAGTACTATTTTTATTTTCAGTTGAGATGGATTTGATTTGGAAGATGAAAACTCAAGTACAATCTGCTACTGAAGGTTTTGGGAAACCTGGCATTTGCAGTGGCAAATTTAACAGCTTAGGGTGTTTAAGATCAAACTCTCGGGGAAAATGTAGGGGTTTTTTAGTAGTAGACTGGATTTTAAGTAATAAATGCTTAGATAAGTAGATTTCAATAGAAGCACTAAGATTGTTATTAAGTGTCTTTCCTAAAATTTCTCTCTGTTTTGTCTGGTCTAGCCCCAGTATTGGATTTTTTTGATCTGTAAGGTTATAAGCATTTAAAAAAACCCTGCTACTCTATTATAGCTACTCTCACTCTTTGAGTATGGTTTGTTGAAATAAAAACTCTTTGAAATATCAGCAATATGCACATTTTAGAAGTGCATCTTCAATCCGTAAGTAAAATATAGCACATAAATATGGGCAAGTCTTACATACTTTGTTTATGACTGTGGAAAGAAATGACTGACAATTCTGTAGTTGTTTTCAAAGGAGTTGCATGTTTTGTGCTTTTTGTAACCTTGCAGGTGTTCCCTTTCAGCAGGCATTCAGCAGTGACCTTGTTGCAGTTGATTCCAGCTGTTCTGTGTTATTTTGAGAGCTTTTTGTGTTCTGCAGTATTATATGGATGTTAATATACTTTTACTTGTCTAGTTTCTTTCTGTCTTGTATATTGTGGTTACATAAAATATTTTGGTGCTGCCCTACTGTTCCTTTGCCTGCCTGCCTTCCAAAAGTATATTTAAATATGTAAGCTTGAATCTTATGTTAAAATTTGTCTGTTTATATAAAATCATATATGTGTTTAAAGACACTTAATGATGGGGTGGAGGAAGAAATAGGTTTAGTTCTGGCTTGACATATAATATTCTTCCATAGAGTTCTTGCCTTTTGCAGCTTAAAAATTCTGCATTTTCAGTATAATATTTTGCTTTTACTTCTGTGCTGCTTTCTGGAATGTGCTTAATTTGTACTATTTTCTCCTCCCCTCCTCCCACACCTAGCCTTGGTAAGCACTGGACTTGTCTCCAAAGAGTAGCTTTGCTGAAGCACAATAGTTTTATTGTTAGTGTTGATGAAGTGCATCATGGGATTTATAGTTCCATCTGGGAAACAAACTCTAGAGGAGTTATGCCAGAAGCCAGTTAAAACTCCATTCCCCAGGAAGTGCAAGTGCAGCATGTCAAAATCTTTTAGCTTTTGCTAGGAGTGTTCTTTTGTTTAATACCTACTCTCTCTGCTATGCGAAGGTACTTTGAAGAAAACTAATTTAAAAAAAGGGCCATTTTAACTTTTTAATTCTATGTCACTGAAACACTTCGTATGTATGTGTGTATACATGCTGTTACTCTATTTTGTTTTGAAATGCAGATGCTTATTCTGCCCTGAAAAGAGAGTAGCTGTTCTCTTTGTGTGTTAGGGTCATAAAGTGTGTCAACAAACTGACCTTTTCTGAAAGCTGGAGAGTAGTTAATGAGGCACTCCAGCTTTCACTATGGAGAAGGTATACCACATACAAAGAAAGAGGATTTGAAGAATTGGGAAAGAGTGGCCGTGTTCAGCTGTGACATCTTGAATCCACGAGTACTGAACAGTACTTCTGTGGAAAACCAGGACTGAAACATTGATTCTCAGTCTAGTTTGAGACAATCGATTCAAAATGGTCAATGATCATGTGGTGCAAGACCACGTGTTGCTGGAAGGAACTGTTAAATAATCAGAAGAATCTTTGAGAATTGTTTTCCAGTGGCTTGTGCTCATTTGTGGAGAAGGCAGCCCCTAGTGTAATGAATTAACACTTAATATAAAAACTGAATTGTCCTAGTTAGTGCCTTTATCTGTGTGCTTTTAAGTGAGACTATGTCCCCTGCAGGTATGGGATTCTGTAAAAACATAATTATTCTGCTTAATGCAGAAAACTTGGTTAGGCTGAGCTGGACTGAAATGTGTGTAAAGTTGTGTTGGTTGTACATGGCCTGGTTTTTAGTAGTGGGGGATCACAGAGGTGGCTTCTATAAGAAGCTGCTAGAAGTTTCCACCCTACTGTGTCCAGCAGAGCCAATCCCTGATGGGTCTGAGGATGGATGTCTCTGGCCAAAGCTGGGCCAATTAGAGATGGTGGTAACGCCTCTGTGATAACATATTTAAGAAGAAAGTCAGCACAGTAGGGGAACAGTGTTTTTATATCCAGAGAAGAGGAGGAGGTGAGAATGCGTGATGGAAACAACATGGAGACACCAAGGCCAGTAGAGAAGGAGAGGCAGGAGGTGCTCCAAGCACTGGAGCCAAGATTCCTCTGCAGGCCGTGGTGAAGCAGCTGCAGCATCCCCCCTGCAGCCCATGGGGATCCACAGGGGATGCAGAGATCTGCCTGTGGGGGAGGTGCTCATGCTGGAGCAGGTGGATGCCTGGAGGAGGCTGTGATCCAGTGGGAGACCCGATGGAGAGAGGGGGTCCGTGCTTCTGGGCTGGAGCAGCCTGTCCTCCCTGGAGGATTGCACCCTGTGGAAAAGTGCCCTATGCTGCAGCAGTTTTGGGAGGACCTTTGCCTATGGGAGGGACTCACGTTGCAGTGATTTTGGGAATATTGCTGCTCATGAGTTTGGAACCACATTGGAAAAGTTCGTGGAGAACTGCTTCCTGTGGGAAGGGACCCCAAGGTCTCACAAGGGAAGGACTTCTCTCCCTGAGCAGTGGAAGATCTGGGATGACAAACTGGCCAAAAACTCCACCCCCTGTCTCCGTGTGCAGTTGGTGGGAAGGAGGGAGGCATTGGGGGATAAACAGTGTTTTTAAGGGCTTCTTTTACTTCTCGTTATCCTTCTCTGATTTTGTTAGTAATAAATTTACTTTGTACCTTTAGGCTGAGCCATTTTGCCATTGGAGTGTCTTCTCCCTGTCCTTATCTTGGCTCATGAACCCTTTGTTAATTTTTTTTCTCTCCTCTGCCCAGCTGTAGCAGGGTGAGTGAACGGCTTTCATGGGTGCCTGCGGATTGGCCAGTGTCAAACCATGACAGTATTCTGGATAATCATTCTAATTTCAAAGACTGACTTTTTGCTCTGGGAGGGACTGCAGGGATATAGTATGTGTGGATGGGAGGTGGTGAACATTCCTGAAAGGGATTAATTTTGAGGTGACTTAGACGCTTTGATCCGTTCCATCTGCAGGTTGGCTTGTTTTAGCTTGTTAACATAGGGGTAGCGAATTCCCGCCTTCCTTTTATGTTTGGAAAATTGCTTATAGCCCACACATGACTCTGTAATTAGGGAGAGATTGTTCATTCTTGCCTGCAGGAAGGCATTTCTCTGTCTGCTGACACAGAGTTCCAGACTAGATAGAGGGAATGCAAGAAGAATGTAGATGGGAAGCAGGGATGCGCAACTCCTAAGCTACAACTCTTGAAGGAATTGTCACTAATTATCCAAAGCAACATCATGTATTCTGCATGATAAGGGAAGTAAAATTGCTCAGTAGCACTCTGAGCCTCCTCTGTGTCTCAGTGTATTAGTACACTTAATGTGGTTGTCTGTAGTACTTGGTTACTGCATAGAAACTTCAGTTTAGGAAAATTTTATTTATTGACAGTCCATAATAGTTCACTCTCATTAACATGTTTTTCTTGCTTATTTCAACTTCAGACCTCTTAAATATGGGTAGAAGGGATCATATACATTTAAGTGACCTGAAAATACACAAGGGGCTGGTGATAGCAAATGTTATGCTCTGCTTCTCAATCAAACATCTTAAAGACTGTTAAGCTTGTTCTCTTTTGAACATGTATTGCCCTCCCTCCTCTCCAGCTGCTCTTTTAAGTCAAGATTTTTCAAAAGAATGAGGATTTTCTTTACATTGTATTTTCTCAGAATTCTGCTTGGGTGCTTATCCTGCAGGTAAGATAGCACTGGTTGGGCTACAGAAAGATTTAATCTCCTACCTCTTCCCCACCCCAGAAGACATTTTGAAGTGTTCTATGTGCACATGTTTCATTTGGAACTTTTTGTCTCTCTGAGGGTATTTATTTCTTATTACAATAGAAACTAGCAGCACATATATCAGAGTCCTGGCATAAACTTACAGGCTTTCTAAGTGGAATTTCCCCCGGTGTTGCTTCTACATTTAAAGATTTTAGGAGTTTGCTTTGGATTGTGATCATTCTTTCATTATTTTTAAGATCTCACAGAATTTTGTTCAGAAATGTGTTTGATAAAGGCCATGTTCCAGGATGAATGAATGTAGTCTGTCTAGCTTTGATTAGGTGACTTACCTTGATGCTTTTGTAGTTTGTGGGTCATTCTAGGTGCATTGGGGTCCTAAAGAAAGAATATTAAGCACTCTGCTCACCCACTTCATGGAGGTCTTTTCAAAAGAAACCAGGGGCAGTTGAAACCTCCTGAACTCACAGTGACTGTCACCTGCTGGTAGCTGGGCCTCTGCTAACAGGGGATTGTGTATTCAAGGTTAAATTTGAGTAAACCGAATGAAGCATGGGGGTTTTTTGTGTTTGAGAGAACTTGGGTGATATAGTAATGAAAAAAATTAAAAGAATTAGCAATTCTGCCATCTGCCACCATTTTTCAGGAGCAGTAAGTGGTTTCTAAGAATTTAATTGCTTTCTTAACAAATGTGTCTTTAGGAAAAGAAGCTGATGACTAAAGGAAGTTGAGTGAGTCAAAGAAAATGGACAGTGCAATACCTGTGAAAATGATTTTTTTTTTTTTTAGAGGACTGTAGTAAATATTGGAACCTATTATGTGAGGATCTTTGGGGGACCTTGGAAGGTAATTGTTTGTTGCTGTCTCTGTGGAAGTATTTGCTTCTAGATTTAGATACGTCAGTCAGTGGTGAAGAGGAAGTCTTAGCACAGGTCATAATGCAAGTAAGCATTGCAGTAGATTGTAAAGTATACAAGCTTATGCTGGCTGGAATGCTTGGAAATCATGGCATCAGTTGGACAACTAGAAGTCTAAATTCCAGGTCATCTGATTCTGCTAGAAATTTTCACTTAGATGACCTCGTAGGATCTCCTTGCTTTCCTGAGACTGAGCTCACTGGAACAGTGAATTACATGAATGAAATCTTAATCTCAGTTCAGGCAGCTTGATGTTTGGAGGATATGTCACATAAACCAAGAAGTCTTTAAGGGGTTCTCTACTATTCACAAAGCACATTCAGTCACAGAGAGACAGTTAAACACAGCCATCCTTCAAGAAGCAGGGTAATAGATAATAAAATTTCTACAAAATGTTACTATGACAAGATATATCATTTAGTCCGAAGACATCTTTCTGTACTTGCAGCACCTGCAAGCAGTAAGAGCAAAAAGGGTATCTGTATGTTGTGGTACAGGAATTACACAAGTAATAGATTTTGTATATGTGCATATTTTGCATGGAAAAGATTAATTTGTCATGGTTGAGTGAATAGAATACTGTAGTTCAGGTTATTAAACTGCAGAATTTGGTTTGGCTTAACTTTAAAGAATTTTATTATTATTCTAAGAAAAATACTTCATCCTTTATCTGCTTTCAAAATTATATTTCTTTGTTTAAAAATATCTATGCTGGTATTTATGTCTTACTACCTGTTCTATCAGTAGTAAATTTTGATTTCCAGAGTTCAAGTTGCTATCATATATAAACACAGTATGCTTGTGACTGTATGGAGGATGTGGAGACAGGTTGGACTCTCAGGTGCACATGGTGAACTGTGGTGTCTTAGGTAGTTAAGGTGGTGAAAGAATAACTGGAAAGCAAAAAGGTGAACATTAATTGTAGGTAGGGGAGGGTGACAGTTGCAGTCAGTGTAATAACAGGCTGAATTGAACTTAAGCTGAACTGAAAACCAGTTTGAACAGCTGTCTGGCATTTTGTTTTCCTTTACATGTTTCCCCTGGTGCCACCACCCTTCCTTCAGCCCCCTGTAAAAAAATGTGGGATCTGATCCAGGTCTGAAATTAAACGTTGTCTATATTTCTTAAAATAATATTGGGAAGCTTTTTCAGATGCTTTGGTAAACATTTTTATTTCTTGCTTTAACTGCTTTTTTGATGTACAGAGGAGAAATAGATATACTTAGAACATACCTTGTGTGGCTGTGTAGGGGTTAAGTGCTATTTAAAAATTGTTTTAGTGAGAGGAGAAAGTTTTCTAATTGTAGTGAATTATTTTTGGAATTTGCCCTGTCAGTTAATAATATTTCACTAATTAAAGCAGCCCTTTATTTAAAACAGGCTCACAACAGTTCATTTGGAGAGTTGGCTTCTGGGCAAACTGAGGTATGTTCATTCATCAGTGATTCAACATATTTTATATCCTGATATTTCTGAAGTAGTGCTTTTAACTTGGAAGAAGGTAATCACATCTGTGCATTTCTTGTGGTTTCTCTACTGAGGATGGTTGCAGCTTATAAAAAATTTTACTGCCTTACAATATTGTGTATAGTGAAAATTAACAAACAAAACAAGCATATAGTCAGTAGGCTCTCTTTGGCTGTTAGTATCAGGTTTGTTTGGCAACATTAAGGCATTATAAATCTTTGCTGAAAGAACATTATGAAGAGGTACTTCTCTTTTCCTCTTTCTCTTATGTACACTCTTGCTTGAGAGAACAATGTGTATTCTGACTGTTGTTTGCTCAATATGCTTATATGTGTTTGTAGACAAGTGAGTTCTTGTTTGAAATTCTACTTTTGCTGTAAAAGAAAGGACAGGACCAGGCTTATGTTAATGTACAGTGACAGTTGAAAAATTTTACAAATTTTCCTGCTGTGAACTGCATTATACAAAGAAAGTCACATAGTTCTAACAGGTCAACTTCCAAATCTTGAGTAGGTAACTGTACACTTGCAGGTGGTGTTTTGCCAATACTGCAGAATCACTGCTTTCTCTTAGTTGCTTGGTTT
>WEIU01016627.1:221282-247259 GCA_013389925.1 Aegithalos caudatus
TTTTTTTTTTTTTTAGATATAGAAGAGGCTGTGGAAATGAGGGACTCCCAGTTCTTTAAAAACAACACCTAAACCCAGTATGGCACAGAACCTCCTTGTGCTGGATTAGAGAAGTTACTTGCATGTAATGACACTTTCTCTTCCTCCTAGACCTCTGTCTCCTTAAAGCATCTCCTCTAGTTTCAAAACTAATAACTTTGATCTGTTTGCCATCAACAATGTTCCTATGTAATTCTGGAGTTCAGCTGTTCTTTTTTTATTGTTGATTTTTTATATGAATCATACTTTTGACAAAATCTTCAAATTTAAGCTGAAGTAACATGCTGCAAATGTCATACAGGGGAATTTATGCCTTTGATTTCTACAGGGAGTGATCAAAATGTCTAATTACCCTGGTTTTAGCTAGAGTAGAGTTGATTTCTTCTCAGTAGCTGTTAAAGGGCTGTGTTTTGGATTTGGTATGAAATGGTGTTGGTAACACTGATGTTTTGTTTTGCCAAGTTGTGTTTATACTAAGTCAAAGACTTTTTTCTCCCCCTTTTTCTCATGCTCTCAGTGACAAGGTGAGCAAAACAATCTGGGAGGGGGCATAGCTGGGACAGGTGACCTGAACTGACCAAAGGGATATGCCACACCATAAAACATCATGCTCTATATATATAAACTGGGACAAATTACTGAAAGGGTGGCCAATCTGCATTCAGGAAGGGTGGTCTGGCATCAGTCAGTGGGTAGTGAGCAATTGCACTGTTCATCACTTATTGTTTCCTTTTTATAGTCATTATTATTTACCACTGAAAATAAAGTAAAATACAATAATAATTATTAATAAATTGTTCTTATCTCAACATGCAAGTTGCACATCAATTCTTCTCTGCATTCCATTTGGGGTGGAGAGGGAAGAAAGAGGGGACCTAGCAGCTGTGTGGTACGTAATTTCCATCTGGGCTTAAATCACAGCACATCCCTTTCTGGGTTTGGCACCAAAAAGACTGTAGTGCATTGAACCTGACTGGAGGACAAGGCTCCCACCAAAGCTTCTCTATCACTTTTCTCTGCAACTGGGCTCATAAGATAAGAGAAGGGCTCATAAGATAAGGACATAGCAAGATGACTCACTAAATGCTATCATGGGCAAACCAGACTTGAATTAGAGGTATTAATTGAATTTATTGTTAACAAAATGAGAGCAGGCTAACAAAAAATAAAGTTAGACCTTAAAAATACCTTTCCCCACCCCTATGTTTTTCCCAGCTCTACCTTCCCTTCCCCCCACCCCCAGCAGTGCAGGGAGATGGGGAATGGGGATTAACACCAATTGATGACAAGTTTTTCTGCTGATGCTCAGGGAGGAGCCTTTCCCCTGCCTCCAGCATGAGGTCCCTCCCATGGAAGATAGTGCTCCACAAACTCCTCTGATGTAAATCCATCCCACAGGTTACAGTTCTCCATAATGTGCTGCAATGTGGGTTGCTGTTCCATGGGTCTTTTGGGAACAGCCTGTTCCAGTGTGGGTCAGCCATGGTCATAGGTCTTACTGCTCCCTCCTCTCCATGGGTCTGCATGTCCCTGCCAGCAGCCTGTTCCAGCACAGGTCTCCCCCAGGTTCACAGCCTCCTCTCAGGCATCCACCTGCTCCAGCGTGGGTCTCCTTCATGGGCTGCAGGTGGATTTCTGCATCCTTGTGGTCCTCCATGGGCTGCATAGGGCCAACTGCTTCTCCATGGTCTTCACCATGGACTGCAGAGGAATCTCAACTCTCATGCCTGGAACACCACAGTTCCCTCCTCCACTGACCTTGGTGTCTGCAGAGTGGTTCCTCTCATGTATTCTCACCCTGCTCTTCTCTAGCCAAAATTATATCTGCACAATAACTTTTTTCTTCTTAAAAATGTTATCATAGAGGCATTACTACCATTTCTGATTGGCCTAGACTTGACCAGTGACACTGGCTGGTAGATCCCCAGCTAGCTCTGATTCCCAGCTGTGCCAGGGGCCATTCCCGTATCTGGCTGCAGTCTCGGGTAATGGTGCAGAACAAGGCTGCAGGTGTTGTAGTCTAGGTTTCAGAGCAAGGATCAGAGAAGGCTCTTTTCCATATGGTTTCTCTGAGATCTTTATTTCCCAAAAGCGGGGGATGAAAAGAGGTCCAACAAAGTCTGCGCCCACTTTAAACTGAGGGGTAGAGGGCATGAGGCAGGAAAGTGATTGGCCCCAGGCTAGAATGACACGTATTTTTCTATAACAGGGCAGGGTCAGGGAGAAGATGGACAGCTGACTGAAGGAACCTTCCAGAGCAAGGACAGGGTCAGGAGAGATAGGCAGAGGGACAGAGGAGGAGATATCTTTGGACCATACCTGATTTATCAGGAGGGGAAGCAGGAATGAACCATTGGGATACATAACTCCAAAACAGCTTAACAAAACCCACTGCCACAGACTAGCAGTGGCTGTTTTGGAGCTGGCTGGCATTGACTGTACTGGAAATGGAGGAAACTTCTATCAATTTCTCATAGAAGCTACTGCTGTAGCCACCCTGCCCGCCAAAACCTGGTCATGCAAACCCAATACACTATGAAGCACTGTATACAATTCAGTTTTATTTCTCAAATGTTTCATCCCCTGTTTCAGACTTCCAGGGATGTGGACTAGTAAATTACTTCTCATTAATTTCTGGTGATTAATACACCTTAAAATTGGAAAGATTTTCCTGAAAGTCCAGACTAAGGTTTATTCCTGTAGTCTCTAATTTATTGTTTATGGATGTAAGTGAATTATCTTGGCTTTACACTGTGGCTAAGACGAACAATATTTCCTGAAGCTATTCTTAAGATCAAGCTTACCGTGAACCCCCAGTAAGGATAGCCTCTGAGCCCCTAGACTGCTCAGTGTGATCAATTGTTGCAACCTGTGTTCCTTGGAGCTTCTGTGGAGTTTTGGATAGGCCCATGTGGACACTGTACTTGAAAAGTGTTATTGATTTTTATGACTGTTCTTGTGCTTGTCATGTAGTTGTGTTGTAGTTATTTTTGGAGCCAGTGAACCTTTGCCTAGAGCCGTGCTGAGTTACTTAAAGCCACAAAGAAATCTTATGGTACCTCTTTACCATGTTACCCTGTGCATTGCACCATGCTGGGAAACTTTATCAATTGACAGATGACTGGTGGAAGTCTGGTGCTGCAATGGTCCAGCTGTGGGACAGCTTTCTGCTTCTTAGACACTTGTGCTGCTAAAGCTTAGCACAGGTGTTAGTGTCAAATGCAGGCTTGTTTGCAGTATTTTAAAGACAGTAAGGTGCAAATGTGAAATGAAAATGAAGAAATGTGAAGAGCGTTTGGAGGTTTTCATGGTCTGGTGAAATGTATTTTTATTTCTGTATAGGTAACTGATATTTCCAAAAGAGTCTGCCAATGAATATGAATGTTGTTCTGTACCTTCTAGAATTGCTGTCAAAAGCTTTTGGTCGCCTCCTCTGTTTTTCTACTTAAATGTTTCCTAAGTTACACAAGTGGTAAAATACCCATTGCAAATATGGTAATTGACTTTTTGAATTCTGTCCCCAACTGGAAATTTCATAATTGCATTATATTTCAATATGATATTTCAGTTGCTGTGGAAATAATACTACTTTAAACTAGTGTATGTTTCTTATGCAGGCAAGAAACAAAGGGATTTTTAAGTTAGCTTTAGTTAAATTGGCTATTGTGACACAGCAGTACTTATGATATTTTTAACCAGTTTAAACTGAACCAATGCTAGTTTTTATGTAGATAAGACCTTAGATCAGAAGACTGCTGGGTATATAGACATTATTCTATATTTCCTCTTAAAAGATGTTATAGAGTGAATCGTGAAATTATGATAAAAAATTAATTGCAGTGGCCATGTCCTGATACGGAAGAGGTTCCTCACATTCTGTTGTTTCCCACCCTTGAGAGTGTAAAGTTTAGTAATAGAAGAAGAGTGAGGATGAGAGAGCGAGTGAGAGCACTTTCACGTTACTGCTGTTATACTGCCAAATATAACATGACTGTTAAATTGTACTATATACAAAAGTATACTGTTACAGTATTTTATATATATATACACTACTAGATATAACAACACTGTTATTTTTATTTTTAAATGATTTATATTTCCCTTAAATTTATGACTCAAAAGCTGAGTGAAGGCCTGATGTTATTCTTGCTTCCAGCCTCAAGAGACAGCTTCAAGATCTCACACCTTCAAAAATAAGTCTTCTAAGAAATCCAGTGTCTGTGGAATTTGCAAAAAAGTAATTGATAGCCAAGAAATTTCCTGCAGAGGTGAGTAATACTTTCTTGCTTTGTTAATAAAATTAGTTTTATATTAATGTTAAAGTTTCTTGAAATACATGTTTCTGGTAATTCCCCTATGACTAAGTTACCTTCAGTTTATTTCCTTCCTTTTTACAGTAATGTTCCCTGCTACTGTCAGGGAGTAGAGTGCTGTAGTAGGTAGTTGGACTTATATAATCATATGCTTTTACTACTGTGCTATTCAGACAGAATAAGGCAGTGCCTGCCAAGGATCTGTGAGGGGCATTATAAGTGATGTGTGCACAGTGGATGACACATGGCTCTGGAATTCAGTCTACAAATGAGGAAGTGTGTGACCCTTGCTCCCTTAGGCATGAAGGATTTGTCTATGTTAATTTGAAAAAAAAAAAAAAAAAAAAAAAAAAAAAAAAAAAAAAAAAAAAGAAGTTTGTTGGGACACTCTGCAGTTTCTTTTNACTTTAATTTTTCCATATTGCATTATGCTCTGTCTAATCCTTAGTCCTTTGGTCCAGTCACTCACAGAAAAAATAAAGATCTGGACAACACAAACTAGAAACTTTCTGCCTGTGGCATTCCTGCCTGCACCTTACTGCTGTTTTCCCTCACTCTTCTCCCTTGCTGTGTAAAATTGCATATCCTTTCCTCTTCTACATGGGATACCTGTGATAAAATTAAATATTGAGAAAGCTTAATGGGTCTTTTCTGCAAGTTGTCTGGGGATAAGGCTTTTGATCTCCTGGTTCTTCCTGGTTAATGTTTGACTCCTGTTAGTCTAGGTTAATCAAACAGTTTCTTTACTTGCTATATGCATGGTTTACTTCCCAGAATGGCAATATTATTGTCTGTTCATCTAGAAAATAGTTGCTGTTTTCACTTAGAGGTGTTTGCACCAACTTCAGGTCTAGTTGGATCTCCTTCTCCCGTCTTCCCCCTTCCATATTCTTCAGATACCTTACGATCCCTCTGAGGGTTTGAGAGGGAGGTGTGAGAGGATGTGGAAGGAATGTGGAAGGCCATTCTTTGAGCTACGGTGCAGACTACAGATGAACAGCTATATATTGAGCATTATAGCTATCATCATATTTATGTATTCATTTCTTTAAAAATTTCTTCTGTCTGTCCTTCTGGAGGTTGCTTCCAAAGTTCTTAGGATTTAGTTGTTTTCAATTTAGCAGAAATAGTATTTTTGGAAGAAAGACTGTTTAGTGAAGGAACAGCCTAAAGACCCTCTTGATCAGGCTCAGTGTGAAAACTAGAGTACCAGGAGAGGACCAGAACTTTGATTCATAGACTTTTTTAGGCTGGTAAAGACCTCTGACATCACTGAGTCCTAGTGCTAACTCATCACTTCCAAGTGTAAGACTAAACCATATTCTAGAGGGCCACATCTATGTAATAAAATAAAACTTCTCTTTATTATGACTAACAAATAATTAAATAAAAAGTAAATTTTATCCCCCACCCTACAGTTTTTGCCAGCAAAGCCAATGACTGCTATTTCATCTGATATTCCTGCAATATTAGAAGCTTAGCCCACTTGAAGGGAATGTAAAATTCATAAGGGTAAGTGGAAATTAGAATTATCTGCTTTAATGGGAAAATATGAAATTAAATGCTAGTATCTTTAGAATATGTAATTTGAATGTGATGAACTTTATATGCTATGTGAGGAGAGAAACCTCAAAATAAATATTGATGCATTTCAAAAAACAACTTCATCCTTCTAATTGGTTTCAAAACAAGGGGTGGGGGGAGCAACTACTATGGTGTCCTGGTTTTAAAAGGAGAAGTATTTGCCAGCAAAAGCTGGAAGTTCCCTTTGAATAGAGAATGTAATCTCCTCCCTTCAAATTATTATAATTTTGCAATTAGGGGCTTTCAGGCAAAGTTTTGGGAATAGGAATAACAGTCCTTTAATAAGAATATTAAAAATACAAATGTAGTAGTACAGAAAAACATGCAAATAAAACAAAGAAAAACCCTAGAAAACCCTGACAGAGTCAGGGACATGACCTGACACCCTGTTGGTCAGGGTGTTAGAAGCAGTCCAGATGAATCCTTCTGGAGTAACAGACGCAGTTCCGTGGAGTAGAGATGATCCTGTACAAAGTCCAGTGGTGGCGAGATGGGTCCAGTCTTCCTCCGGGAATCCAGTGAAAAAAAAGGATGTCCTGCTGTTCCTATGTCTCCCCTTTTTATCTAGGTAGGAATGCTTGGGTCCCCCCCAGCTGGGTGGAGCATCTCCCAATGGGATGATGTAATGTGTCCTGTCATTGATGAGCCTTAATGGCCCATTATCAGAAAATATCAGTTCTGAAACTCGTGCTTGGCCACCTCTTTGTTTTGGTTAAGTACCCAGCAATTAATTTCCTAGCAACCCACCAGGAAAAAAATTCCACTAACACAAAGAAAAACAATGTCCAACCCCCAACACATGGGAGACAGAAATAATGTATAGGAACATAAAATTTATTTGAAGAAAAGCTGGGTGAAAAAAATTTCTTGTAATACTGAAGTTTGTTTTGGTACCTGAAGAATGCTTCAAGACACTAAGGCAGGATACAGGCCTAACTCCTAGATACATTGAGGATCTGAACCCTATAAATACGTAAGAGAAGGAGTTGTTAATAGATTTTGTGCAGCATTTCCATCTACTGTCATTAATGAGATTTAAAAAATACACTTGGAAAGCATGCCTACAACTAAGTACTTATTCATATCATATTGATAGTATTCAGATCTGTGATGGTTTAGTGTTTGCTATTTTATATGTGACTAGGAGAACTCAAAAAGCAAAACAGGCTTACCTTAAAATTACAAAAGATAGTTTATTCACATACACATTAAGAATAAGAAACAAGGGGAAAAAACCCCCAAAAACCCCAAAAAACAAAAAAACCCCAAATGAAACCTTCAAAACAGCCTTCCCTTCCCCCCCACAAGTAGTCACTTTCCTACATACAACATAAAAAGACACCACCTGTAATTTCAGTCAGTGTTACTATTTAAAAATAATCTTTCATCAATTCTTTTAGGAAAGGAGTCTCTCTGAGTCTTATGGAGACATGGTCACACAAAGAACAGTCTTTGGATGGCTTTCCTATCTATTAGCAACTTTCCCAACACTGCATATAGGTCATAAACTGCTTATTGAGGGTACTGTTTTAAGGATGCCTCCTCTAGTACAACACAAAGATTCTCTTCTATTTTCAAAATCATCTTCATCTCAAAACTAAACATCTCCTTTTTCCTTAGGAACAAGAAAACTCTGTATCACTTATTACTGGCACTTTACATCCCGCCAAACAGCATCTATATGTTACAGGAAAAAATAGTCTGTTCTCCAATATTACTAGAGATGTCCAGCCACATTAAGCCACTCCTCCTTTTCCTCAAGTAGTCTTTCCACTCTCTCTCTCCACTGACTCAGTTTATGCTATGTCTCCTTATAGTTCAATCACTTTGTCTTGTCTTCACTCACGGGAGGGGTAGTGCTTTGGAAGTTCATCTGCTGGTGAGAAAGGCCTGCAGTGGTCATGTGGTCCCTGCCGGTGGGAGCTGCAAAAATCTCAAAGCCATGCCGGTGGGGAGGCGGTGGATGCCTGCTTTTCCACGCCTCAGGCTCATGGCGTGGGCTGCTCAGAGCTGCTCCCTCATGATGTGGGCCGCTCCCTCACAGGGGAAGCAGCTGCCCAGGAGCAGCAGGGCCTGGCCCAGCCCGTGCGGCAGCTGCCTCACAGCGTTACCTGGTGGATCACCCAGAGAGAAAGAGGGTGGCTCCAACCCATTCACAGCCTAAATAGTATTTCCCAAAGAGTTGCCCCCCTGTTTTCTCAGTAGTCTAAACCACATGCCAATAGCCAAGAACTGGCCTCTGATAGGCGTTCATCTTTTCTAAAGAGAATTTTTAAGATCCTGGGAGGGTGATAGTCCAATGTTTTCTTCAACTAAAAATGAAACCGTGTTAACCCATAACAAGATCATATTGATAATTTCTTTTTCGTAGTCTGTATTATATTCTCATCTGGTGACGGTCTTTGTCACTTAGATTTTCTGTAGGAGCTGAAGAACGACTGTGAATCATAATTTCTAGGCCCATAAGGTTTTACCTACAAAATCTGCATTCTAAGGGGCTTCGGTGATTCCACAGGAGATCACCATTTTAAGCTGATCTCTTCTTATTTTTCTTTGATCCTTGCTCTTAGCATAATTCGTGCAGGATATGTTTTCAAGGTACATCACAGACAGGCAAGTTCTTGAGACCTTATACTGTCTGTAGCTGAAGATAGAAGAAAAACCTGGAGACAGTCCTGCCATCTTTTGGGTTTCATGTGGGTTGCTGTCTACAGTAAACCACAGTCTGGTTGAAATGGTTTTGTGGATGAAATGTTGCAGCATGCGGTTATCTTTTCAGCTGGAGAGAGAAGGTCTAAAAATAACCTTTGTTTCTAAAGTGGACTAAGGCTTAACAATTTCCTAATTGACTGGCAAGTGTAGCTTAAAATGATGGGAGAAGTTTACTGTATGATTATTTTTAAAAATGTGGAAACATTTTCATTGTTGCTAGTGTTCTGCCTTTGTAAACCTTTTGTGGTCAAGATTTTTCTACAAGACAAGAAAAAGGTGGGAGTAAAGGAAAAGACATGCTATTGCAGCTGTATTGCCAAAATATTTTTCTCTTAAAGATTTTCCACTGCTGTTGTTGGCAGCAGCAAGTAGAATATTTCATCTGTGGGAAGGCTCATTCACAATACTGTATTTTCTCTCCCTCATCCCCTGAACAAAATGCTGAACCTCTGAAGAAATTTCCCATGAATGTCTGTTAGTCTTCATCTTCAAAAACAATGTCACTGTCATTAAGTAGTGGGAGCAGTATTCAGATGAGGAGACAATGGTTGGCTGAATATGAGAAAAAGAACAAAATAAAATCAAGGATAATATCTGAAGCACAGGAAATGCACTAGCAGATGTTGCTGTAACGTGGCTGTTAGAGTTGTGACATCTTTGGCATGACTTTGGTAACTTCTTAAAAATAGAAGTGTTTACTTTTGCATCTAAAGACTAATATTTCCAGCAAGGCTACATTTCTCCCACCCCCTACACAAAGTGAGGTGGGGGAAGAAATGCACAGAACTGCCTCACACTAAATTCCATACCAGTTTATTTTTAATGCTGCAGTTAATTTCTGATTTTCATGCTGCTTTCCTTTTGACTTTTTTCTTGAGTTGAATTGTTGCGAAGTTGGTAGGAACAGGTCAGCAGAAAAGTGTGGTGGTGTGAGTTTTTTCTAATAATCTGATCACAACATTTATTAAACACTTGTTGAAATAAAAATATCCAGCAAACTGCAGTTGTAGCAACATTTCATCCACAAACCCATTTCAACCAGACTGCTTTACTGTAGCCAGTAGCCATTTGGGAGATTTTGATCATAGATAACCTTCTCTCCTCTTCTGCCCAAAGGAGATCGTGTTGTGGTGGCCATATTTTGCATTTGCAGAAATCAAATCAAGATGTTTTAACAAAAAGAAAATATATTTTCTTCAGAGCAAATGACAGGCCTGATATTTTATGCAGGACATTTCCTGAAGGTGTGAGCTGTTGGTCAGTAGCAGTATCACTAACCTAGATATTAAAATAGCTGGGCTCTACCACTTCTGTTACCCTCTGACACCCATCTTTCCTGGTATTAAGAGAGAAGTCTGGAATTGGGAACTATAAAACTTAAGTCTTGATTACAAAAATAATTTTATGTGCTTGGTTTAGATTACATTCTGTTGTGAATTTTCAAGGACTCTTCTATTACTGTCAAAAGCTATCTTTAATAACATGTGTCTCTTTCGCTGAGTTGGAGATGCTGAGATGGAGATGTTGGAGATGCTTTCAAACATCTAAACCTGTCATTTGGTAACCCAGTTTATTTTGTCACCAGGAAGTTAAAAAATTAATATCCAGGTCTGTACAGTGTATGTTTTTGGAATAAGTAATTTTTCTTAGGGATTAGAAAGGCATTATACTGGGTTACATCTCTTTGATTCTCTATTGATATGCAAGTTTCTACCCCAAGAGTATTCCTGAATTATCTTCTATCTACCCTTGCCATACATGGTGTTGTTTAAAAACAAACATACAAAAACCTATCACAGAGAATCACTTGATAAAAGCTGTGGTTAAGTGCAAGGTTGTCTTTATAAACCAGCAGTATTCACTGTCTGTGCAGTGTGATGGAATATATGAAACATACTGCCATAACCTCTGTTCATTAAATAGTTAAATGTGTCAAGGTGCAGAGCCCTTATCGGACAGAGAAAAGGTTAAGCTCTTTGTCCTGGTAAACCATAAATCATTCTGTGGTTAATTTACAGGAGTAGTTTCTTACTTTGTACATACATTGCTACTGACTTTCAGAGAGCTTCTTACACACAAGAATGTAAGAAGCAGAACTTTCATTTTACAAAACCTTTGGAGCTCAAGTCTAAAAAATAAGATTCACTATGTTTATCCTTCTCTCTTTACCCTGGCAGCAATATTGGTAACTTGTGGGAGTTAACACATCTTCATTTTGACACAAAGAAATGTCTTACCCTTACTCCCTTTTTCTCCCTATTGTTTAGGAACTGCTTTGAAGTGCAGTAAATTGACTAAATATGGCTTGGTCTCCATGTTACTCCTAACCAGCTTGGGACAGTTGTTCTTGGAGCTGATGCCAGAATCCTTGAACATTAATTTGGGAAGTCTGGTGTTTGATGAGAGCTTGTGTGTGGGATGCAGACATTCAGCTGTTTTGCTGAAGAACTGAAGTAGCCTTGCAGAGTGTGGCTTTAAGTCCTCTGGACTGTTTCAGGCACATTTTAGGATTGTAATACAGTTAGGCTGTAGTCCTGTGAATAGCTGAGTACAATTTCACTTGTAAGCTTTGCCTGAAGAATGCCAGCATTCAATATAAGCTGCTTGTTGAGATCTTTTAAATGTAAGTTGCATGTATATTCTGCAGCGTACTATCAGCTCACTAGTTGTTCAGTTATTCATAGGATTTTGTACTGCATGTTTATTGCACTGAAAAGACATGGGTTGCGCCATTATGGTATAATACTGCTCTTTTGGCCTTTGAAAGTAAATGCCTAGGCTAAGCTAAAACCAACCTTGGTCTGAAGGGTTGTATCATTCAGGAAACACAGTTTTTTGATGTGGTAGAATTTTTTGTATTTAGAATTCATCATAGCTGTGGCACAATGAAATTTAAATAATGAAATATCAAACAAATAAATTTCTCTCTATGGGTAAATGTTTAATTTGCTAGTGTTGGTGAAGGGATGGATCTCTCACTGTTCATGATGCTAGCAGCTGTAATGGAGAAACCCATATGAATTGCATTATGAAAGGATGTGCCTGGAAAGGCAATGATGCTTTTCCCCAGTAGTTGTCTATGCTCAGAAACTTGACCACTGCAGTATGGCCTTATTCCACTCTTTCTTGGTGTGCCTGTATGCTTCCTTACAGCCAATTATTAGAACTTTCTTAGTATCTTCATCTCTTTCAAATGCTGCTGCTACTTCTCCTGCCCTGCCCCCCTCCCCCCCATCCCCAGTGTGCATATATGTGTTTTGTTTTGGTGGGTTTTTTGCTTGTGTTTTTTTAACGTTGGTTTTAGCCATTGAGTGTATGTTTGCTAAAAGCAAGACTTATGTGCTTTTTGGAGTATGTGTATGTATGTGTTTATATATTTGTGTGCATATATTCACATGTATATATATCTGTATATATATCCATAAATGTATACACACACATATACAGAACTTACATTCCTAAGAATATTACCTTACCAGCAAAGAGAAATTTGTGATGCTTGCTGTTCCTCAGTACATAATTTACATGTGGACTATTTTAGTGGACTAAGTCATTTAAAGTTTTGTTGTTCTGGGCAGAAACTAGTGAAATTCAGACATGTTGAGAAAAGGGAATTAGAGTTTGGATCAGTTATGCCTGGGGATCCATTTCTGTTGTTGGGATGTAGCTGGTATGTCTTTTAGGAGCAACGTATGCAATGAGCAGTTTGAAGCTCTCCTGAGAGGGAAGATGGAGAACCTGCTTTCTGCAACTGAGCAAAAAGGAATGCTTTGTTTGCTCCCAGCATCTGCACCATCAGTGATCTCATTTTGGAGTGCTTATTTCTATCCATTTTTGTTATCATAATCAGCTTTACTAGGTAATAAAGAAGAGAAGGTAATAATTCAATCTATCCATCCAAGTACTGGATTTAGATATTATTAGAATACTTCTGGATGCTGAGGAGAAGTGAAGCAGTCTTTGTGAATCTTTATGCTCAGAATGTTATAAATCTAAACACCTGAAAAAATAGTTTGTTTTAGTCAGAGAGCTTTGCCTGACTGTATTTAACTACCTCTGGAGGCTTTAGTCTTTGGTTCCTTTGAATATCATAAATATAGCAATATATCTTTGTGAAGTGTTCTCACTTTAATTATGTATAGAGCTTCTATACTGTACTTCTGTGTTGGTTATGAATTTGAACAAGATGCTCCTGAAAGACTTAGTCTTGAAGTTGCTGTCCAGGTTAAGTTCACATCTGACTTGAGTGATTTGTTTTCAGAAAACTGTAAGAACTGTTGTGTTACACAAGTGCAGAAAACACAGATTTTCTTGTACATGGAAGCTATTAAAAAGAAAAGAAAATCAATGCTTGCATTTACAGTTATCAACATCTTTAATAGAGGTTTTGTGTTTAGGTGATATTTATGATTTGGTTTTACATGAACCAGTAGCAAAATCATGGAAGTTGTCATGGAATGAAATCTGTTTTGTATTTCATCTTGCCTCACAGAAATCTAGCTTTAAGCATCTATAAAGTAGATGACACTTTATTTGTAATATCAGGGCTTTTTGACAGATTTACCATTTTATTCTTTACTCTTTTGTGGTTATCTTTGTTTTTGGAGGATATCTCAGAGTAGCTTATTGAATAAACAGTATATGTATTTTAGAGCATCTGTTAGCCTTTCGCAAAGTCAAAGCTAATCACACTGATTTAAAATATGGATTCAATTAAATAGACAATTTTGGTATGTGGAATCACTTAATGAATTTAGCCATTTATCCACTATGCTGTCATATAAGAAAATTAACTTTTTCCTCATGGGTTAAAAGCAGTCTTCCATTTGCTTTAACATTGATAGAGGTTTTTAAGTGGTGTAGATCATTATCAATGCTAATATTGTATTTGTGTGAATGTTAATTCAAAGGTATTTTGAGTATAAAGAAACTTGATCCTGTAAAGCACTATGAACAAAAAACTTGTTCCTAACTTACATGTGGGGAAAATAAGTGAATTTAACATGTACAAGATAGAATAGAATCTTTACTTTTTAATCAGTAAGCCTTACTTTTTTTTTCCTCCTGAGCAGTAACTGGAGCATGAGGGCTTTTCATTCAGTAGTTATTGCACTTTAATCTGAAAAGAGTATGAGAATTTGCTGACCTCACGCTTTGGTAGTTGTATCTTTCCTTTTGGGTGCTGTAGAAGCACCAAGAAACAAGCATGGCTTTCAACTTCAGTAGTCTAAGGTTATGCCCCCTGTTAATTTTCCAGTTAAACCTCTATAGTATTCTGCAGTTTACTGATCTTTGAGACTGAATAAGTAATTTCTTCTGAATTTAAAATACAAGTTAGCTCATGGTTAACTCGTGGATAGACACTGCATGGAATTAAAGCAAATTTCAGAGTAAAGGAGGAAGTGCATATTTAAAATCAAATAAAAAGACAGCTTGTGTCAGATTCTAGCTATTGTGCTTTGCATCATGTTACATTGATGCTCATATGACTGCTTTTTAAGTTAAATGCTATTTCCTGAATCTAAAATTGCTGGTACAATTAATCCTTTCCTGCTCTTACAATGAAGGAATTTAAAAGAAATCAAGTGCTTACCTCTTGAAAGTAATGTTTGCAACACTGTATAACCTGAATTTCATAATCAGAAATTACAGTCTGGCCAGTACTAGTTGCCTGTGAGTTTGAAGCCAATCTGCTTTTCTTAAGTCTCTGGGGCTGCTGGTATGACTAAGATTCAGAGGTTACACTAGGAACAATTTGATCTTATTATCTGTGCTATCTAAATGGTAACACTGGTATATGTGAAGCTTTAAAGGCAAGTGTCAAGATATTCAGCCCTTGATGTTTAACCAGACATATGGTATCATGAGCTGATAGAATGCACAAATCTGATAACACTGCTGTAATTAATCAATCTTTCAGGAACGGGTAAAAACTAAATGTTTAGTTTAATATTGAAGTATGTAAATACGTTTATAGATAAAGACTTGATTTTGGCCAGATCTCTTATAGAAAGCTGATAAAAGAAAAGGAGGGGACAATCCACCTACTCTTTTAGTCATATATTTTGGTGTTTTGTTTTGTTTTGTTTTAGTTTGCAAGTATGCCTGCCACAGGAAATATGAAGAAAAGGTAAGCGTGTTTTTTGGCCTCCCTTCTTGCTGTTGATCTACATGTATTCAAAGTTGAGACAACAAAATCTGTATTAAGTAATTAAGAATAAGGTGCCTAGCTAGGGTATTGTTCTTGCCATTAATTAAAAAAAAATTTTAAAAATCCCAATATAGTTGAAATATTTGCACCAGTGGTTGAGTTTCTCATTCTTCCCACAGGAGGACATGTTTTAAGTTGAAAACATCAAGTTAAGTGGGTGAAATACAAACCACACAGTTCTGCCAGAAAAGGAAAAAATGTATCTGAATTAATAAGGTATGCATGCTGTTATGATCTGGGTTAAACCCAGAAAGGCAAAGAACACTAAGTCTCCATGTGTAAACTGGGAAGAACTTGGAAGGTTCAAAATATACCCAAAAACGAGATTAAAACCAAACAAGGTTAGATGTTGATGCCAAAATATTGATGTATATTATTTAATAGTAGAAGAGGCAGAGAGAAAGAAAGAGAAAAGAAAGAGAGAAAGAGATAGAAAAAGAAGTGTGCGTGGGGGGTGGAGTGGGGGGAGAGAGAGTGACAGGAGTTAGGTGGAACCATATCACCCTTCCAAAGGTCCCAATGATGTCTTGTCACTCCCTTCCATTGGTCTTCTTGGTGGTGAGGGTCCCACACCACGCCACCACGACAAAGAGTATAGAATTCCATGGATTAATATATCCTTTGGGCCAGGTGGGAATGCCCACATGCCTCCCTTGCAGGGGGCCAGTTTGATGCTGTCCTTAGCAACACTGAGGGTCTGTTGCATCATCTCTGGTGCTCTGGTGCAGGGTCTGGGGAGCCCTGGGGCTTTTGATGGGCTGTGTCACCCCTTCTCCTGTGGATAAGCTTTCCCCTGGAGAAGGACTCCTCAACTGAGCTGGTCTGCACATCCAGAAGATGGGCGGTCACTTCACCCTTCACCAAAGGCCTTTCCACTTTGGTGTGAAGGGTCTGTGAGAGCCTGGCAGCTAATAGCCCTGGGGCTGTGGTCTCCTCCCAGAAGGTGCTAAGCTTGTGTTGTGTCCATGTCCCCAGTTCCTGAGTTTTATCTTACCTTCATCAAGAAACAGTTCAGGGCCTCACTCCTAAGGCCTGTTCAGGGTGTGGTGGTATCCTGTGCAGCTTTTGTAGTACAGTTCTAAAAGTCCTTCATAAAAATGTTTAAGTCAAAAACTATAATATTTCAGTCTCTGACACATGCACGCTTGTGTATCAGCCCCCATGCATGTGTATATACACACACCTATACAAACATATGAAATTTGTACAGCAACAGAGATTTATAGGCAAACTTTTCACATTGGATTATGAAAAGTATGAGCATATTATTAATTTTCAGTGATTAATATAGATTCTCCCAGTTCAGTTTCATTATATTTTTGTTACTTTAGAAAATCTTCAAGTTCTTTTCACATGAGATTAGTGGTTCCATGGTCTCCCGTGACCTGCTTTTCCCATTGCTAGATTTGTGTAAATCAGAGACACTTACAAATTCAGTCTAAATCTAGCAGTGTTGGAGGGCTTTATTTTGCCAGAAGCACTTTTGTGGGGTAATACTCCCTTCTTTTAACTTAAACTTTTGATTAGTACTTGCTGTCTATTAAGACAGCATATTTTATATTCTCTTCCAGAGACCAAAGATCTAGACCTAATATCTGTGTTGTTACCTTGATGTTTGCAAGCATTTGTTTGGTTCGGTGCATCCAAAGTGTATAGCTAAATTCAAGAGAAGAATCTTTGCTTTTTGAAGGACTTAGAGATTTTTCAGCACATTTTGAGACATTCTAGTAAATACAAGTGTTGGTTGACCATCTCCCATTTTGAGTACATAATGGTACATGTGCCTTTGAAAATTGCTGTGTTGTGTGGTATGCTAGGTAAATGCAGAATTCTGGGGTTTTTTACTGGGATAAGATGATAAAATACACAGTGGTAATTAAATTTTTAAGTAAGGTATTACATTTTAAAGGGTTTCATCACCTATATACATTCAATAATGATTAGTAAATAATACTATAGTAATGGTAGTCTATTGGTAGAAGCAAAACAGTTTAGTAGAAAAACGTACTTTTTGTTAGACCAGATGATGATCCCTCTTTGCACAGTAGCTTTCATTCTCCAATTAGTACTTGCAGTATAGAATTCTGCCAGTTGTATAAGAAAGAATCTGGTTTGTTGATAACATTGGTAGCTCACAGATTTACTTGGGTAGGTGCTAGAACTAGAGTTTCCAGAAATTTGATATTTAAATGATTCTGAAAATCAAGATGCAAGAGATCTCACACAAACTTTCTGTGTAACCTTTTTTTTTTTTTTTTTTTTTAAGAGAAGTAGAAAGACATCCTTTAGATGTCTAAAGACTTTGAAAGAGCAAAGAACCTAAGAATGAAAGAATGATGCTTTTTACATAGCTGCTGCTTGGAATGCTCCCTTTAGATCACATTATGTAGCTTGTGCCACATTAGTTTCTGGGAAATGGGAATTAAGTAGCTTACAAGAGTATACCACTCTTTTCTTCTTCAGTTTGATTTACTAAAAAAATATGGATATTGATCTAATATCGATATCCAACTATGACGGACAAAAACTCTCAAACAGCGTAAATGTATGTTTATTGGGATGGCAGGCAGCATGCAGGATAGCTCCCAAACACACACTGCAATTTACAGAAAATCACAGAGTCCTTTTATTTACAAAAGTGTTGAACACCCAAAACACAAATGCATATTCATAACTCTGGAAACTCCCAATCTCCACTTCATATGATAATTAACTAAAAAGTTATTAAGCATGCGGAGTTTGTTCTTTGATACCGGTCCATGGGTCTATTCTGGGGAGAGGTCACCAAAATGAGAAAGTAAACTGAGTCTTCCTCGTTCTGACCTTTTTACCTTTTCAATGCATACGTGACAAATGAATCCTTGGTAGAACTTACAGTTTCTTGTGTTCAATGGTATTTTTAAGCATGGGAAGTCTGCAACTGTTTTGTGTTCCTGAGATTTGTTTACCACATTCTATTTCTCATTACAAGCACAACTACACAAACATCAAGTTGACAAGCAATAGTTACTAGATCTGGGATAGCTTATCTAAGATCTGGCTTCTGTTAACTGCAAACAATACTTATCTACTTCAGCTAACTCAGCAACATCTAATTTAACTATAATCTTTACTTTCTTAAAATCCTTAATTCTTCAAAATTAATGTCTCAAGTTTCTGTTTCAAAAAGTTGTTTGCCTGTAGTTACGTTGTACTAGCTTCTACTAAGGAGGCATTGCCTGCATATTCACTATTTCATCTAAAAGCAATAGCAACATCTTGAAGGGTACATCAGGAATGGCTGTAATTGGGTAGCAGGCAAAATGTACTGGGCCTTTTACACCATTGCTGTGTCATACTATATTGCTTTTGCTGTGCTGCTTTTATTTATTATGTTGCTTTTGCTGGGTATTTTGATGAAGTATGCATACACATAGAAACTGGTTGAATTCCCTCTTGCAGTATTGGATCTGAAAAACCTGAAGCCACCCCAGCCTGATATTGCAACTGTCTTGGTTTGAAAGACAGGTGCTTGCCAAGGAAGGTGGGAACCTCCCTTGGAATGGAAAATATGACCCCCATCCCTCCAAATTATTATAACTTTGACATTACGGGCCTTTCATGCAAAGATATGGGAAAAGGAATAACAGAATATATATATATATATATATGTATTTATAGAATATAAATACTATAATAGAATATATATACTTGAATATATAGAATATATATTTACTAGAATATATATATACATATATATACATATATATATATATATATATACACATATATATACATATATAACAATGCAAATGATCAAGAACAACAGCAGCAACAACAAATCCAGAAAAAAAACCCAGAAACTCAGTAACAGCCTTCTCTTGGCCATGAAGCATGTTCCCCTTTGGTGTAGTTAAGGTCACAGCTGGCAGGGGTGCTATTGGCTCCTGGCCAGGCAGGGTAGGTGCAATGATTCCCCCACAGCTGCCGGAAGCACTGTGGCACAAACTCAGCTGTCTCTCTCTACATTGGTAATGACAGCTCAGCCCGTGGCAGAGCTAGATAATGGGCTTTCTTTACAATCTCACGGGGGGACAGCTGGTCCAAATGCCCATCTGGATGATGAAATGGGCTGTAGCAGGAACCCCAGGGCAGCAGGCTAGAACAGCAGAGGCTAGTCCACCCAGGGTGGCAAACAAAGTGTAGCAAATTCCAAAGCCGTAACAGGAGCCATAGAGTGTCCTGGCAGACACAGGGTGTCGGATTAAAGTGTAGCAAAAAAAAACAACAACAAACCAAACCCAAAGCAATGGCAGAAAACAGTGGGGCTGGGCAGTGGCAGCTGGGCTCCCGCAAACAGATGGGAGATGCTCCCTCCAGATGGAGGTGGGGGTCAGGGTCCCAGGTTTTCCCCTTAGGCACCAGAGTAGATGGTGAGGGTTCTTTCCAGTGCAATCAGGTGTTGAAAAGGTCCCAGTTCAATGGCTGCTTTAAGAGCAAAGGCCCACCCACTGTAAGGAGAAGCCGTGCAGGACAGAACTCTGCAGTGGCAGCAAATTCTTTCTGTAGCAACAGTCCCACAGTAAGACCACGACTCTCTCCCCTCTAATCCCAAGAGAAAGCTGCCCAGTTAAGAGATGGCAGCAGACTCCACCCTTCCCCTCCTCATCCTCCTCCCATCCACATAATTTTTGTCTTAAGTGTTGTAGTTACCATTTCTTAGGCAACACATACAAGAAAATTCCCCGAGAGAAACAAAACAAAACAAAAAACAAAACAAAAAAACAAACGAAACAAAACAAAAAAAAAAGAGACGAATAAGAATTCTAACCTCCAATAGCAAGGAGTTGCCTTATAGACTTTAGAGAAGATTGAAAATTGACAGACATTATGAATAACCACAATTTGGTGGAAACAGAATGACAGTATTATCCATTATGAACACTGAGGTTTATCTGAGCAGTTCTGACTGCTTTTTTATCACCAAGCTGAATTGTCTGAGCTTTGTTAGAATTTGCTTTTACTACTTCTGTGTAATAATACAGTATATAATAGTATTTTTCTAGTAATTATTTCTAAAAGGCTGCTACCCTGGTCTTGTTCTGTGTAGCTGAAAAAAGCATTAAAAATACTTCCTGCAGTTAAATCATAGTAAAGCAAATTCATTCTTAGTCTGGGAGAGTTAGTTTTGATGATAAAATATGTATTTAATGTCATTCTGTACCATTTTATTGCATTATCTCTTTTCTGAATAGGTAGAAAACTGAAGATGTATTTGGAATGTAAATGTTTATGACTTTATTTTACTGTGTTTTGAGAGAAGGGAATTTTTAAAAATTACTAGGGAGCTATTAAAGTCAGTGTTGTGGTATATGAAAGCCAGAAATAGTACCGTAAAATTCAAGCGTTTCAATGTCAACCTCCAACAAGATGCTCTCAATCACAATAATAGGCAAATTGCAGCCTCACAGAGGGGACTGTGTCTTTACAATATGGCATTTTCCCGCTTTTTTTGGGAAGTGGAAGGGTCATGCTTTGTTCATAACTCTTTGGGCTAATTTAGCCTCCTTTGGCTTGCTAAGGAGCATATACCATAAGGGTTTTCAAATGTTTTCTATAAACTTCCTGCTGGAGATGTCACTGCCCCTGGCATTATTCATATTGAAGACCTTCTGTGACAGATTGAAATCAGGCCTGTGCTAAATTGCTGTATACATCTTACTATTGCCTGATGCAACGAGCTGTTTTTCCTTCTTATGATTTAATACATTTAAGCATTAAATTTACTTTAGGGAGATGCAAAGAGTCATCCTGTAGATGGATGTTTTTCAACTATAGGGAGATAAAGCAAAAAATCAACATGACCCCAAACTAATTTTTCATTTTTGCTTTTTTACCATCAAGTTTGACATGTGTCTTCTGCCTTCATATCTTTCTGTGATGTTGAGTAGAAACAACTGACATTGCTGCCTTCTGGTGGCCTTCTCTACTACATTCCTTCTTCCCTGTAATTTGTATTAAATAAACCAAAACCAAACCACACTTCTTCCCCATTTTAACTTATGCTTATTGTTTAAATATTGCTTTCATCTTGTCTTTCATCCTTTTGTTTGACGGGCATAGATCTGTCCCAGGTCTTAGATGAACACTAGATGCGGTGAAATCTGTGGGCTGAGCCATGATATATTGTTTGTTGTGACAAAACTCCTGTCTCCACACCCTAAAACTTCTGATACTGTTGATTGAAGTGCCATTTTTGACCATAGGAACCATAATGACTGTAGCTCGTACCACTATTACTCAGGTGTTGGAAGCAGACTGAAACCCTGAGAAACTAGACTGATACTTACATTATAAGTCCAGAATTCTGAGATACAGCCAGTCTGGTACACAGTTTGTTTCCATTCAAGAAAATTCAATCCTTGCTGGTATTTTGTCCCTTTGGGAGAGGAAAATGTTGGCAGAACAAAGAACCCCTCTACTTCCTGGCCCACTCCCTATCTGGTAATGTTGCAAGTTTTGTTTGGCTTTGCAAATGAAGAATGTTTTCTCATGGAGGTTGTACCAAAATACACACATGTGGAATCCTTAAAGGGTAGCATAGTTCCCTGAGTAATCTGTGCCTCATAAAGCTTGGAGAGGTGAGATTGGATACAAAAGAAAGGAGAAGCTAAGTCTTGAACAGATATATACAATTATCAAAATTAGGTTGTTTTTGTTTGTTTTTTGGTTTTTTTTTTTTTTTTAGCTGAAGAAGCAGCAAAAGGAGACATTTTCAGCAAATATGCTGTATTTTTGCACTTACTTGTGTCAAATAATTTCAACCTACTTTATAAAGCTCTTTCATCTGTTACATAGATTAAGTCAGGTGGGGCACTAGTTTACACATTTACAGTTCAGGTTGGCAAACCACAGTGCAGAAGGCTAGTGCAAAGTCCAGTGTAATCTAGTTTTAAGATCTTGGTTCCTACTTCTGGTTTAGCCACTATTGGCAACACCCAAATTCTGACTATCTTTTCCTTTCCTTCTGAAGTCATTTGGAACAAATCCTATGATTTGAAGAAGGAAGGGACTTCATCTCTGTTTACTAGTTTACAGTTATCAAGGGAAACTCATCAATTTTTGCTTCTAAGTACCTTTTTCTTTAGAGGATTTAAAAAAATCTTTTCCCCAAATAACCTATGTACCAAGTGTCTTTGCCTTCTGTATTCTTCAGAGAATTGAAGAACTTTCATGATGTAGTTCAGGACTGTGACATTGCAAAATGAAATACCACAGCATGGAAGAAAGCCAGCATTTGCCATGAGTGTTTTGGAGGGCAGGTTGGAAAAGGGGAACAATACTGACAGGCATGCCAGAAGAAGAAAGCTAAGCAGAAAAAATATTTTTCTTCCCAAGCCTAAGTTCAAAGGTGTAGATTACATAGAAGGCATAGGTGTGTGTTTTTTATATTAAAAAAAAAAAAGTAAGGAAAAAAGAGTGTGTGTGTATAAATGTGTGTCTGTGTCTATGTATATATATATATATATATTCATATTAAATATGTCCATGAATTTAGGTTTTTGACAGTCATCTATGTAACATTCAGAAAATCTCATAACATGACTAGAACTTCATGCTGTTTGCAGGATGTGGAGTGATTTCATTTTGCTGGTCTTTTCACCCGTTCTTCTCAATTTTGTAGCATAAGTAGTGAACTAGAGAAAACAGGTTTTTTGGTAGGTTACTTTATAGGTGAAGATTCTTCCCCCTACACATAGTTTTTGTTACACGTAATCCGTGGCAAGCATGCCAGAATTTCTTTACTTGATAAAACTGTAGGTTGAAAGAAAGTGATTCATTATAGCTATGTGGATAAATTGCTTTTGCAAAAGCAATATAATAGCATTTGAAATTTGGACTTTGAAATGCACCTTTGGTAATAACTGGCTCGTTCTTTGGAGATGGTCCTTCCTCTGAAAAATCACATATTTCTTGCAAAAAGAGAATTAAAAGGAAGGAAGATAAAAATGAAATATGCAATTCGAAGTGAAAAAAAAATTGAAATGTAACTATTGGTTATCCCAGCCAATGTACTTTTGTGTGTGGTGGAGGTATTATTGTGTTGCTGTTAAGAGCAAGCAGGGACAGATTCTATTTCCCTAGTGCCAAATGTCCTGACATTTGTTGACTTTTTTTTTTGTTTGGTTGACTTAACGTTTATCTCATGTTTGTCAGTTAGTCATTAACTGATGTGATTGATGTTACAGTCATATGAAGAAAAATTACCTGCAGACTCATTGGAATCAGAAGTCTTCATTAAAAATATTTTTAATCTTTTTTCCATCAATATGGGACTTTTTCAAACTAAGGCTCAATACAGGAAATATCCCACCAGGAAAATGTTTTCATATTAACTGTGTATGCAAGAACAGGTAATTTGTCTTTAAAATAGGTGCTTGATTATTTGTGAATAGACTAACAACGTACCTCTATGTCTATGTGCTGGGCACCAAAGAGGTAACTATTTCGGAAAGTAGGCAATTCCTACATTCTGATATTGCTTGTTAATATGTGAATGTACTGAAGCTAAATCTACCTTGGTGTGGAGCTATGAAATATTACACTAATGCATATGCAGTACATTTCTTACAAGAATAAGGGATCTATTGAAAGCTGACAAACCACGTTATTGTAGATGTCTTTAAGATTAGCTGTAGCTTCAGTAGGTGGACCAGAAAAGTCTTTCTGAAATTTGTTGTTTTGTGCAATTTGTACAGTGTGTAATTTTTTAAACCAATGACTGAGACCTTTATACTTGGTTTTCTATCTCTGCATTTTCACTGGATTTAAGTCTTGCTGTTTTGCTTTTTAGCTCTATACTTTTTCTCTAAAGCTTATTTTTAGTATGTCACAGACCTTTGAAAACTAGGAAAAAGAATTGGAGCCACTCATATATTCTCAACCTAGATTGTTTGGATATCATAATATCCTCTGCTATCTGTAAACAGCTTAAGAAACTTTTGCTTTTAGCCAGTGTCTGGATTAACACTGGAAGAATTTGCCTCAGCTGCTCATGAGAACTGAAGCTGGGATACAGCAAGATCTTGACTATTTTTCTTCATCTGGGAAGAAATGTGCTATTTGTATATGGACTTAGAAGAAAAAAACCTCAGGGCATCTTGAGTGCCTCATTGACTTTTGTAGCTCAAAACCAGCAGCAGAACATCAAAGTCTTTGACATGGGTCTTTGATTTCTGTAAAAAGGAAGTGCAGAAGACACAGAACCAGAAGAAGATTAAATTTTTTTGTGAAGTCAGTTTGGTATATATAGCTGTTTCAGGTATGGAAGTGCTTGGGGAAGAAGCCAAGTGTTATTTTTAGTGTTTGCTCTCATCTTCTCACAGTCCAGAGTTGCCTGAATAAGATGCCACAGATCTGCAGAGATCTGCAGTTCTCTTCTGAAGTTCTTGTCCACTGGATGTCCCCAGTGTTCTTGTGTCAGAAAAGGGGATTTTTCTTAGGCAGTGGGTCAGCTGTAATTAGCAAGCACATTACACTAAAACTGTGTTTTAGTTAGCCAAAGTGGTAAAGATATGGTTGATTCCGCAAGAGTTTTGATCAGTGGATGGAAGGGAGAGAGCAGAGATTATATTTATGTATGTCAGTGATGACAATTTTATTCCCCAGTGGCTGCAGTTATTAATTACCTGAGCATATAATGTTAGTTCATCTCTTCCACTGCACCACTTAGCCAGCCTGCCAACTCCTTTGATGTTGCAACTAATTCTTTCTTCCTAGTATATGCAGTGAGAGGAAAGTAATTGTAATTTCATGTTTATCTACTTTAACCTTAGATGTTGCTAATGAGAACACCAGCAAAAACAGTTTATAAGTATGAGGTAATTGTATGGTCAGGACAACTGAGGGTAGTCTTTCCTCCCTAGGTGCAGGTGTTTGCTGCTTGTGGTGGTGGTGCAGGGTGCATATTGCTATGATTCTTTCAGCTGGGCACTGCTCTGCTTGGTAGTTTGTCACTTTGGCTTGAAAGGAGAGTTGGTGGTTGTAATTCAAGGTGGCATATGAAGTTTTACATGCTATGTCAGGCAAGAGGACATCAGGGCAGATGATGTCCTTGCTTCCAGCAATAGGTGTGCTATTATGGTGGCTTAATTAACATCTTCCATGCATGGAAATATGAATGTTTGGTTGGATGGAGTAGTGAATCATGAGTGGCAGTCATAAAATGAGCTGCAGAGATGCAGCATATTAAAACCTTGGACTTGCAAGCCCACTGAGGAGACAGAGGGGTGAGGAGACAAATTGAACAAAGAGTTCAGTCTGTCCTGTTTTCTTTAGGGGTAGTCTAGAGATCATGAGCGAGCTGGGAGTTAAAGAAACAATGTGCTACATTTTTTTCCTTTGTAAGTAATTTATGATTTAAGAAGCATTGAGAATTGGAGATAAATCTTTTTCATAAACATTTACAAAGGCAAATGCTGTCTCTTCCATGCTAGTGGTTAAAAGCTGTTCCTGAGTGTTTAAGCTGGAGTGGTTGTCCTTGTGTAGTCAGGTAGTAGCCCCTTTGATACAGCCTGTGCTGTGTACAGAACTGACGTTTCTTTTTGTTTCTTGCAGCTTGCTCTGTAGCATGAGCTGCATCTTCTTTTTATTATTCTAAGGATTACAAATCATGTGAGTCATGAGGCTTCTTCTGCTCAGTAACCCACTCTGTGTACCATGAATTGAGTCATCGTAGGACTCAGCCGCTGTTCTGAAAGAAAACTCCCACCTTTGTTGTCCAGGTGTTACTGCAGAGTTTCTGGGTCCACTCTGGTGGCTGAGAGGCAAATCTGTCCTGGAGAGACATAATTTTGAAGGTGAACGTGTTAAATGAAACAGTTTTCACTGAGATTAACCTCAAGGTACTTGTTAAAGTGAGCATGCATGATGACTACTACTGAAGCTCAGCTGAGTGGTGTAAATGGATGAACTTACAGTCTTAAGACTGCATGTGTGAGATTTGAGGGTGCCTGCTATATGAGATTGTAGAAATAATCTAACACTTGGTTTCCCCTAGGTCATTGTGTAATCCAAGTCAGTCATGCTCTTCCTGGCTTTCTTTGTGATTTGGTTTCTGAGTATCAAAATAAATTGTGG
>WEIU01016628.1:753-11121 GCA_013389925.1 Aegithalos caudatus
ATTAAAACTCAGGCAAGTAAAATAATAATATATTTTTAAAGGAAATGGATAAAATACACTCCTTAATACAGTTTTTTAACTTACACAGTCTTGATATTTTTCACATGCTCAGTTCACCTTATGACACACTTGAACAATATATATCATGTAGCAGTGATGTAGTGAAATTAAATCATATTGCTAACTGCATTGAGTATGACCTTGACATCCAGGCTTTGAGTTTATAAAAAAAGAGGTAATACAGAAACTAAGACAGATACTTAGAAACTTTTTCTGACTAACTTTACATATAGCATTTCTTTTCCTCCTTTCTTGATTGTGCAGCACAAGGCAAAGCAAACTCCCTGACTGCCATTGATATGATCCTAAAATTTCTGAGTGACTTAGAACTGCCGGCCACACAGGCTCCTGTTGTGTTTTACTAGGAAACACAAGAGACCTAAGTCTGAATCTGCCAGGAGTATGTCATCTAGAAACTTGTATGAAGAGTGTATTCAGACATTTTTTAAAAAGTAAAACTTTACCTTTTCTGAAATTGTACAGCTCTTTGCTCACCTATTTAACTCCTTCATCAGTGCTAAAAGGAGCTACTGAAAAAGTAACAAAACACTCTTCCCAGCTATTTGGCTTATGGCCAGACTGAACAGAGAACTTGAACAAGTCAGAGTTTAAAAGCATGTCAGATTATGTGTTCAAATTTTAAATGTCAAAGACATTTTTTCTCCCCATTGAAGTGTAATTAGAAATAAACCAAAATTGTCTCCACAATTGACTCAAGGATATTGCCAAGATGAAAACTGGCAACTCTCTCCCACAACATGGTGAAATGAACTATCCTTATCTCTGTTTGAGAGATATTACTGCTCTGCTCCCTGTTTCTTTCTTTTTTCGATTTTTTAAAATTTTTTTTTGTTTGTTTTTGTTTTTGTTTTTTACTTTCCCCTCATGAGATAAACTGTAGCTTTACCAAGTATTATTACTGTGAAAGCAAAATTCAAGAAAATTATGTCAAAGAAATAATAAAGAAACACAAGATTTACAAACCTAGCAGTCTTCATAGAGGTTATAGAGTATTAAAAATTAACTGAATAGTGGATCTGAATTTTTATGAATGAATTAGCTTTCCTTTTAAACTTAGCCTCTCCTAAATACTGTGATTCACCAGAAAATAAGATGTTTTACTATTGTTCAGCCTGAGTATTTAGCATAGCTTCAGTAGATTGAAACAACAACAACAAAATACCAAAGCAATTTCCATGAAGACTTAAATACAAAGCCTTCCAAGGATTTAGAAGCCCTAGAGAAAAGTTTACAAACATGATTTTCAGAGGAAAGCAGACAATAAGAAAAGCTGTTCTGGTTAAAAAGTACCAGCTACAATTTAAAAAATGAGCAATTCCATTCTGGTTGGCATGTGTGTGGATCTCTAGTACTAAGTTATCATCTTCAACAGAAAAAAACCCTATATTCTTGTCTCTTAAAATGGTAATAGTTTACTTGCAGAAATGTACCTGGTAGCCAAGTAGATGGCTAATACATGACAGAATAGAACAACATACATGTCCTGAAAATCTGAAAATAAACAGTCTACATGATAAAATAGGTGCTTTTCACTCACTTGGATTCAAAAAGCTGAAGAATATCTGGCATATTAAGAAGACCTTCAGTTGTCAGAAATACATATGGAATCTGTACTTCCAGAAGAAAGGAACTACCATGGCTCCCTGAAACATTTTGTATATGTAAGATAATAGTTTAATAATCAAAAAACTAACGATACATCAAATGGGCATTCAAAAATGCAGCTTTTGTTTATCTCCAATAAAATACTTCCACTTTCTTTTCCCCAAAATGAAACTCCTTTGAATCTCTTTGAAATTATGCTTTAATTCAGATTTTTTTACATCTACAGCATTCCTTTAGGATGAGGAAGGGTGGATACAGCTTGCAGAAGCTGTAAACAACTTACGAACTTGGCACAAATCCCTTGTAAACCCACATGTACTACTACATCCTGGCCAAAACTAGGTTTACACTCAAATAAAAACACCTTCTTGCTTCATAGATAACACAGTTCTGTTTGTTTAGCTTTAGGCCTCATAACATATTAATCATTCTCTTCCACAGGCATATGAATGTAGCATTTTGTGGAACAGAAAATTCTTTTCATATGTCAGTCTAACTGTTTATTACAATCCTGCAGAGTACTTACCCATTTGTATTGTTTCAGGGAGGGTGGTTTTAAAAGTCATGTAAGTAACATTCATATTTTTGCACAGAGTTTTCCAGCCAGAATTTTCAGAATAATCATATTCCATGACTAATGAGAAGTGTGTCCAAGGGAAATCAGCTCCAATTTGCTGATTATGTACAATAACGCAGGAATATCTACTAAGACTTAAAAAAACCCAACAAAATATGAATAAAAATAAGTAGAGGTAATAAAAATAAGGTAGAATTACCTTCAGAACAAAATAAACCCAGTTTTACTTTGACGAATTCTTACTGCTTGAAGTCTTTTTTACAAAAATATGTTTACCCTTCCTGGTTAAGGTTTCAACTCCTTTAAAATTAATTTAAAAATCAAAAGCTGTACTCTTCCTCCTACCATTTTCTGCCTGAAATACAATATCTTCCAAAAATGTCATAATTTGTCATTTCTTCTGTTATGCCTTTTACAACCTTTTTCTAAAACATACAAAAATCATGTTTCTCTACATATTTCTCTAAAGAAGTTTTTCTAAACAGGCAAAACACCATATAAATCATATGCAATTGTTTGTTCCCTAAAGTTCCTCTAAACCTCACTAAGCATTTTTCTAGAGTGGACAAAATTCTCTACTCTAAAGATGAAGCTGTAGGTTCATATAATGAAAACTTTACTCCAGACTGGAAAGCCCCATGGAAATGAACTAAAGTAACTGAAGGTTCACTTAGTACCAACTAATGAATTTGTTCTCAAGAATCAAGAATTTAACTTACTTGCTGATGATCTCTTTACAACTTAAAAGGCTTCCTTTTTTCTCAGAATTCAAATCCACAGCTTTCAAACCTGCTTAAAAAAATTAAACAGTTGATGAAATAAATGAGCCTCCATGACTATGAATCAATGCACAACAGTAAGCAGCAGATGTGGAACAACACAGGTTATTAAATTTTTAAGTATTATATAGACTGTCTTGCTGAAGTCCTGTACAATCTTTCTTTGTATTGCACTGTTGGATGTAATGATTTAGAAACTTACTTCGCAGAACCCAAGGAAAAAGAAATGCAACCAAGTTTCATGTCTCACAAACTCACAACCCTATTACCTTAAAATAAAAAATTAAAGGGTAATACAAAAGGAAGCACATTTCCCCCTTTATAAGTTAAATTTCTTTACTTTCTATACATTTGAAATTTTAACTGGAAGATGTATCTAAGAAAGAGTATTGGTACTACACAAGTGCCTCTTTTCAAAAGTGTAGTTGAATTGACCTGTGTTTGCAACCAAGTCCTAAGATTTTAAAACAAATAAAACTCTTTTCATTAAATAATATTATTAATAAAAGCATACTGAACATGCCTCCTCCCTTTCAAAACATTCTAAAAGACAGGCTTTCTTCTTTTGAGAACACAGGAAATCTAACTTTATTTTTAAAGGCAAAAGTACAGTACAATACACAACTCTTGATAAGGTTCAGGCAAACAGGATTTATGAAAATGGATTTTTAAAAAACTACATGAAAGGAATCAGTGGCTTGTTCTAAACTTAACTATAGGCTCAAATTATAATTTTCCTGAAGCATGTTTGTTTTACCATCTGAATTTGCAGTGCTGAACAAGCTTGTACTTGTGAAATTACTCACAGGTAAAATGTTGAAGTGATGAAGGTGCTGCTTGTATCAGTGGGGAGGTAGGATGTTGGAAACAATATATTTTGCCTTGAGTTTTATAGATTGATTCAGCTTATGATTACATATTTAACAAATTAGCAAACAAGACCAGCAACATATAGCTAAAGGAAAATATGATCTGTACCTTACTACTCATTCAAGGCTTTATGCTGGGGAGTTCAGTCAAGACTTTTAAAATCTAACTGCTCTGAATACACTTGCAAGGAAGAAAGTAATGAGCTAATCTGATCAAGATAACAGATGCAAATGCAATTAGGCAATGAGCTGTCCACAGCTCCTTTGTGTTCTGTTAAAACAATCTTTGACTCAACAGATAAATTATCACTCTCTTGAAATAGAAAACATCAAACCAGAACTCTTAAATGGGAGAAAATAAAAGAGATAAAAGGCTGTTGAAAAAGTTATGAAATATTGAACAGTGAGAAAAGTATGTAGAAAGGCTCTTGATGAGAAGAAAAGGGAGAAACACCTGCACCAAGCATTTAAACAGGAATGCAGCAATACAGAGAATAACAGCCATTTTTTATTTCAAAAATACACATTAAATAATTATTTACCTTCTATCCTAGATAATGGGTGAATTAAGGCAGCTTTTTCTCTTTCAGAGTCCATCCTTGTAATGATTAGTGTCTGTATGAAGACAAGTAAAAGAAACTCTAGTAATGTTAAACTTCTTCCAGCCCGCATATATATCTTTCTTTCTCTTCTGAATAGAAAACACAAGATTGAATAAACAGATGGCAAAATCAGAAACTTTAGTTTTCTACAGTGACAATCATAGAATATCTCAAGTTGGAAGGGACCTATAAGGATAGAGTCCAACTCCCTGCTTCTCACAGGACTACCTAAAACTTAACTATATGACTATGTCCAAGAGCTTCTTGAACTTGGATAGGCTTGGTGCTTTATCCACTTATGTAGGAGTCTGTTCCATGGAAGACCACCCTCTAAGTGAAGAATCTTTTGCCTGATGTGCCTGAACGTCCTCTGATACTGCTTCATTCCAGTTCTATCCTGTTATTGGTCACCAGAGAGAGGAGATAGGCACCTTCCCCTCTGCTGTTTTGCTTGAGGAAAGAGTAGGCTGTGATGGGGTGACCCCTCAGTCTTCTCTTTCCCACAAGGAGCAACAAAAATCACTTCAGCTCCCCCTCTTATTGCCCTTGAGGCCTTCTACCACCTTGTTCCTCCTCCTCTGGACAGACAAAACAGACAAGTTTGATATCCGTACATTGTGGCACCCAAAATTGCCCCCAGCACTGGAGGTGAGGCTGCCCCAGAGCAGAGCAGAGCAGGACAATCCCTCCCTTGCCCGGCTGTGATGCTGTGCCTGATGCCCCCCAGGACACGCTTGGCCCTCCTGGCTGCCAGGGCACTGCTGACTCAACTTGCCATTGACACAGATTTCTAGTCTCTTCCCACTGGGCTCCAGTCTCTTCTTTCCCAATTTGTATGTACAACCATGATTGTCCCATCCCAGGTAGAGAATCTGGCACTTAGTCTCAGTATATTTCATAGAGCTGGTGAGTGCTCAGCTCTCTAGTTTCATTTTTCTGTAAGACCTTTCTATTCTCAAGAGAGTCCATTGCTCCTAATTTAATACCATCGGTAAAATCACTTAATTTATTTTTGATTCCTGTGTCCAGGCAACTTATAAAGACATTTAAGAACACTGAGTCTAAAACTGAGCCCTGGGGAACACCACTTCACTGGCTACCAGCCTGATGTAATTCCATTTACTGTAATTCTTCGAGCTCAGCCTATCAGTCAATTGCTCACCCAACCCAGTATTATGGACCTGTCTAGCTCTGTGATGAACAGTTCATCTATGATACTGTGAGAGACAGTATTAAAAGCTTTGCTAAAATTAAAAACCAGACTCACTGGCTTCCCTTGGTCAACTAGATGGGTCACCTTGTCATAAGTGGGAAAAGAAAGGAAATTAAGTTTGTTAAGTAGCACTTTTGTGAACATTTGGTTGCAGCCAATGACTGGATTGTCTCTCTAGTGTTTTTCAGTAACTCCCAGAATAAACTTTTCTATAATTTAACAGGCACTGAAGCAGGACAGATAAATCTGTAATTAATTCTTTCCCTTCTTGAAAACTGAAACAAAATTTAACACCTTCCAATCAGATGGGATCTCTCCACTCTGCCAAGACTGTTGAAAAATAATGGAAAGAGTTCCCACAATGGTATTTTTGAGCTCCTTTAGTAACCCCGGGATGAACCCCTCTGGGCTCTATACATCTATGCACATCCAGATGGAGTAGCAAATCTTAAACAAGTTCAGGATTGGCTGGAAGTTTAACATTATCCTCAGTCACAGTCTTCTAACACTGGGCTCTGGGGATTGAAGACAGAAGCAAAAGAAGGCACTGAACGTCTCTGCTTTGTCTTACATCCCTATTTGTGAGGTGATCAACCTTGCTGAGCAATAGACCAATGTTATCTTTGATCCCTATTTTGCTCTTGACTTATTTTAAAAAGCCCTTTTTGTCATTCTTCACAGTCCTGGAAGAGCTTGAACTTCAATTGAGCTTTGGCCCCATAACTTTTGTCCCTACAGGAGGGAACAGCCTCTCTAAAGTCCCTTCATGTCACCTGTGCATAAGTCACTTCCAAAGTCCACATACATTCCTTTTCCACCTAAATTCTAGAAGGCCCCTGCTCAGTCAGGCCAGGCTTCTGCCTTGCGTGCTTGGCTTTTGACTTGCTTGGAATTGTCTGCTCCAGTAGTTAAAAAGAATGCTACTTAAAGACATTATCTAAAGATATTATACCATATTGTTACTATTATATTATACAGATCTGTCACATTAGAAACATTATCCTTGTGGAGACAAAAGTTAAGCTGAAGATATCTAGAATTCAGCTTGCAAAGAACTTATGTACTGGAGGGAGGGGGTACTGGATGTACTACTGAACTAATTAGAAAGATTTTCCAATCTGTAGATGGTAGCACAAAAGTGTTCCTGCCAGAGATCTGAGACTCGTTAAATGTTGCTTAAGACAAATATGTTGAAAAGGATTAGAATCTACCAAATTGACACAGTATTAAAAAGAATCCCCAACAGAGGAGTTTACATTGTCCATAATTTCAACTGATACAAAACAAACACATGCTACACTAAGTATATAAAGAAGAATATGTACCTACATACATACACCATACTTTCTGACAGCATGCTCTCTGAACTTTTATGCCATTGTATAGACATTTTTCATGGTCTACACAAGATAAGATTTTTAAGAAGGCATTTAGCATTGTCTCATTTTTGAGATTTACTGACATAAGAGAATCATATGTGTAAATATTAGAAGTGTGTTAGATCTTGTCAGAAAAGAACGTCTGGTCAGACAGACAATCATAAAGCAGATTTCAATTTCCATCAGTAGGTGCCCAAAACAGCCACTCAACAGTCCACTGGCATCTTTATAAGCAGTTTTGGACAACCGCATTTAAAAATGTAGACCTGCTTTTCCACACAAGATTCAACAGTAGACTCATTATACGTTCATGTGAACTAGATGAAATTTTTAGTCATTTTCTATCTAACCATGAGTACAAAAGATAATGAAACAAAGAGCAAAATTTTTTTTTTCCTAAACCAGCAGTAACTTCTTCCTTACAAAGGAAATGTCATTGCAGTCCTGCATCAATAATAACTTTGGCTAATAAAAGGATAATAAGACTGTCGTATTTCACATTGTATTAAGTGGTACTGATGTGATATGATAGAACAGTAAATAGTTTACTGAATACAACTTTTACTTCTTATTAAACTAGAATACTCCTTTTACCTAGTCTGGCTCATTAAAACCTGTCTCTGAATGTTAAGGAAACAGTAAACAATTAGTAATTATGAATAAAATAATATACATCATTATATTGCATGCATATCTCTGTATTACTAAATCAAGCAAGCAAGTCAAAACTCAGGAGTTTAAGTTTTTTTAAGATCATGGTTAGTGGAGTTCAGAAGAAAAGCCAAATTTTCACTAAGCTGACATCAAGATGACATCAAGTTCTCATATGCCTCCTACTACAACATAATCCTAGTATCACAGAGCAAAATGTATTGCTCTTAAGATGAAAAGGATGCAAAATCATCTTAATGTGTCTGTTGAGGGACAGACAACAAGACAGACAGCACCATTTTATTTGTGTTGCTTTGTTTTAATTTTAAATTCTAGAAGGGTATATAATAAGTTGTTATATTGTTCTTCTCAGCAAAATTTAATCAAAAAATATTCAGAGCTCCCACTGCAACTCTTAAACACAGGAAAAATAAGTCCCTAGGAAGTGAAGTATTGAAAGAAGTTAAAATAAACTTAAAGATCTTTTTTTTGCTGTGTTTAGGATCATAAATTCTATTCCATATAGCTATAACACTTTAGACACTATGCATTTTTTTCTGTTTCCTAATGTGATCAGCATTCTGTAAAGAAATAATAAATATTCTGCAAAGGAAAGTGGTGTTTTGCACTGTGTTGTATCACCCAAAATATTCACACACTAGAAAACAGAATCTTTGGACAACTTGAATATCCTCCAAAAGTCCCTCTTCTATGCCAAAGCTATAATTCACAGATATTTGCTTCCTGTATTGTTCAAATGCCAGGAGGTTGGCCAGACAAGCTGTATTTAAGCAAGGTTACCTGTGGATTACACCAGCCATACACTCCTTGGCATATGTGCGCTCCAAGTCACGCCATAAAAGCGCACAGTCACATCTTGTGCTGTGACTCTCCCTGTGTCAGATGAGTGAGGCTTTCAAATAAAAGGTTATATTATAATTTTCAGTAATTGATGTGATACAATGTACTTGATCAGGAGAACAACAAAAAAACCCCTGCAACAAGATAAAGCCCTGGCAATGCTAAAACTCTTTTGCATGTCATTTCATGACTGCAACAAGAAGAGACTTGATCAAGCAAAAACTGTGACAGAATTCTTAAAATTTATGTTAGCCTTATTTAATAGATACCATGAGGTAATTATTAGAGGGTTTTTTTCATAAACAAATCCTTGTTAAAACACAGTTTTGCAATTATTCATGTAATCTGGAACAATTTCGTTAGTTAAGAGAAATTGGTTACATTGTTTTTAACCTTAACACTGTGTTTCTCTCCATAACTTCTCATCCACTTTAACATTTCACACTGAAGTGCTGTAATTTTGGGATGTGTCTCATGCTTTTTCTGGCTGCTGTACTGTACAATCTTCAACTGCCTCCAAATGTTATTCAAACAGGATTCTAAAATATTTTTATAGATCTNCCTCCCTTGCCTTGAACAAATAACCTGTTAATAAAGCAACAAAAGAAGTAAATGAAGTGACAAAAGATAACTGTCAAGCATTGTGTTCAATCTCTACATCAATTTAAAATCTATGTGAAGGTATCTTGCACAAAAACAAATGAAATTTTAATGGCTCCACAGTATGGAAGGAGAACATGACCACTAATTGTGTACAGAAATGGTGTTTATAAAACTGCTGTATTTTGTGTAGTGTCTGTAGTAGTAGTGTCTGTTATATAACTCCAGATAGAATTATACAAGATTGCACCCTAAAGCTGCAGATGCTATCAGCAACACTCTTATACTTAACTAGTCTGTATTGTTTATACTAAGTAACAACAGTATTTCTACCACTGTTGTCTAAAGCTTGTTTGTCTTGTGTGTTTACCACTTGCCATATTACCACAACTATTCTTAACTCTGAATGATGCCTTCTATGTATAAATGGTGAACAATGCCAGGGTTATCTGAAAATACATAAAGAAAAAATACATCCAATATAACTACATGATGAATCACACAGCAGAACACATCATTGAAGACTACAAGGCCTAATTAGTACCTCGGTCAATTTTCAAAATTTTTTTTTTCATATTTTTACTTGTACAATTTCTTGTGTGAGCTGTTGCACAGGTTTAGAAATACAGGTGTTTTTGTAAATATGAAATATCATCTAGGAGTGCTTCTGCTACAATAAACAGTGGAGGAAGAACTTCTCATTTTTCTTCTTCTCATCCTTCTACATTGTTTAATGTAATGATAGGAAAGAATTATACTTAGGATTCTACTTAGATATTCATTCTGTATTCTTCTTCCTACTCTTTTATTGCTAGAAATATGTTAGGAAGTACAAACTTTTTCCCCCTACAGTTCAGTTGATGGCACATGTTTTAAATTTTATATCAATTTTAAGGAAACACCATCCATCAAGGCATAGTTCAGAATGAAGGTAGATGCTTTGAAACATCTTCATCTCCTATAAAGACAGAGGGAGTTTGACTTTCCTAGTGCATTCATAAACACTGTCTTCAACTTCTTACAGATCTATCCTGACAGAGGTATCTGAAAATTCAAAATACATGACTATGGGAATTTGACAAGCTCAGCATTATCATTTCAGGATTAAACTGCGTTACAATGGATTGTCACATTCCAAATTTGAACAAGAC
>WEIU01016638.1:0-13241 GCA_013389925.1 Aegithalos caudatus
TAGGAACATTTCTTCACCAAAAGTGTCGAGCACTCAAACAGGCTGCCCAGGGGAGTGGGGGAGTCACCATCCCTGAAGGTATTTAAAAGTCGTGGCACTTGGAGACATGGTTGGTGGTAGCCTTGGCAGTGCTTGGGTAATGGCTAGATTTAAATTGGGTAATGATGATCTTAAAGGTCTTTACCAATCTAAATGATTCTATGATATGCACCTGAATTTTGGTTTTACTGATTAAAATGTGAACTGGGGGATGAAACAGCTGCATGCGCATAAAGGCTATTCTGTCTGGCTCCTCTTCAGTCTTGCCAGTCATGGCTGTGGGCATAGGAATCTGTGGCCTGGCAGCAGGAAAGAGCTGACAGCCCTCTCTTGCTCCATCCCCAAACCTGGGCTGCCTGGTGTTTCCCATCTGAGAAAGTCTCCTTTTCCTCTGAAGTCCTGAACCCAGCTCTGACTGCCTCCTCTCCCCTCTGCAGGGTGGTGAAAGAAGAGATCTCGGATGACAATGCCAAGCTTCCCTGCTTCAACGGCCGGGTGGTGTCGTGGGTAAGCAAGCCTCTTGCTTTGGTATCTCTCAGCCTATTTATTCCCTCTCTGAAAAACACCATTTGGATGTGGAGTGCCAAATGAGGCACAGGGACTGCTCTGTACTGTTGGTGCGCTGGCTGCTCATGAAACTGATGAGCTGGATCCCCACACTGCAGTCCCTCAGCTGAAGAGGGGGCTCTGTGATGCTGGGTCCCCTGTGCCAGGGAAGATGTGGGATACCTCTCTGAAGACCTTATGGTAACTGATGCCTAGCAGAGATCACGGTCGTGGCCTGTCCACAGCATAACCCCTGTGCCCCTATGGCAGGGTCAGCTTTCCAAGGAAAGTCCCACTCCAGTGACTGGCGCAAAGGGCTTAAGTGACTTTAGTGCTGGTGAAGCGGACTGGATTTGACTGCCCTGAAGACTAAAGGTACTGCCTGGGCAGCTGCAGGACAAGCTTTTCCCTCAGTACCATGCCATGCACACGCTCTGCTCCCTGCTCGCATGCTTCCCTCTGGCCCCACAGGGACCCTCCGTTAGTGGGGGGACTCTCCACAGAACATCATCCAGTTTTCCCTCTGCAGTTTGTGCTGATGAGGGTGTGTGGATCTACATCAGGAGCAGAGCCAAGACTCAAGTGCCTTTTTCCAGAGGTCTCTAACCAGACCCCGAACAGTGAAAATCCTCAGCAAATCAGACTAGGTCAGACCTAATTCTTCTTCTGTCCCTGCATCAGCGACATGGGCAGGCAGGTACCCCACTGCCGACACAGCTGCCGCTGGATTCCAGCCAGGGGAGAAAGGTACAGGCTGAAGCAGGGAGGAAAGGCTGTGCTGGGCTCCTGCACAAAGAGCCGGGGCTGGATGCCTGCTGTCCTCCCTCTAGCGGTTATCCAGGGCCTTTGGAAAACAGCCTGTGTCCGGCTCTTGGCCACCACACATTCCTCTGCATCCTTCCCGCTGCTGCTGCATCTGCCCCAAGATGTCTCTCCACCCTACCCTTTCCAGCTGCTTTTTGCTTTCACCTGCCCTAAGGGGAGTTCCAAAGTCTCTAAATCCATTCCAGTGCTCCTTTTTTATCTGGTGTGCTTTTCCTTGCGATCCACGTATCCATGCAGTTGCTGGCTTTCCTTGTAGGAGCTCTCTGATTGTTCAGTGTGGGTGGCACAGATCTCTTGTGGGTCTGTCTGGTGTGACCACCATGCTGCTACTCTGCTGGACTGGATCCTTGCAGGGAACTTGTGCCCAGAGTGAGCATCACTACCAGCTCTTGTGCATGAAGGGTAATGGCAGTCCCAGAGGCCTTTGTGCACCTGATGATGCCTTTTTCTACCTCTCTTCTGAGAGTCTCCTAGTCCATGTGTGGTTTGGGGGCTGAGAGGGAAGCACTTGCTTTGCTGTTTCTGACAGACAGGCTGGGATGATGCTATATTAGGAACTCAGTACTAATTTTAGCAACAGGGAAAGACGGGGGCTTGAATCCAAGTGAGTATTTCCTGACAGTGTAAGAGGCAGGAAAAGTGCAGAATGGTTATCAAAACCTTCCTGTGAGGAAATCCCAGCCTTGGGAGTGTTAGAGGAAGATAGCATCAATCCTGCCTGCTTGGGAGCACCCCCTCAACTCTCCTCACTGCTGTTTGACAGCTGCCTCTGGCTTGTTCTCTCTGTCCAGATCTATTTGCTTGATGTTGCCTTGAGATTTTTATATGACTTTTCCCTAGGCAATGCTGGCCACTTTCAGCATCTTTTCTACCTTGTGCTCCCAAGCAGTGGCTACCAGAGTAGGGATGTGGCCCTTAGGGAGGGGGATGTGTCCTGGGAAGACAAATCACCAGGAAAGTGCCAGGAGCAGAGCCAGGCATGTGCCTGGGGCTTGCTGAAGGGAGAGAAGCTGACCTGAGCATGAGACAGGAGCTGGTTAGACAGTTGTGAGAGCAAGAACCGCTGGGCTTGTCGTGGGGCTTGTGGGACGGGCTCTGCAGCTTTTGACACCTCTGCCCTGTCTGCTGCTTTGGCTCTGGCTTTTTCAAGGCTGCCTTGTCTTCCTTAACCCAGCTACATCCCTGTCTCTGTTACCAATGTCTCTGGCAGTAGACCTCTCAAGTGCTACACTAGTGATGATCCATTCCCCCCTTATAAGCATTTCCCCAGTTCCTGAAGGTGGTCAGGGCACAGTTCTTTCATCAGTCATGCTGTGAAGCACTCAAGACCTATATAAATGGGCTGTGCTTCTAGCATCTGAGTTGGCATCTCCCCTTGGATCCATGCAGGTGTGGTTCCCCCACCAGCAGGCAAAAGTGCTGCCTCTGAATTTACAGTAGGTATTATGGTTTGGGCAGCAGTTATCAGCTTTTTTTCCAACCTATGTTTCTTCTGTCCTGAGCAACAGTGGGTTTCTCTCACCTCTGTTAGATCCTTTCTGGGCCCTGTCACCTCTGCTCTGTAGGTCCTGAATGCCTCTGTCAAGGAAGGGGCTTTTTGTTGCTTCCTTGCTTGGCCCTATCGGGATCAGCTCAGTTCATTACAGCTTTGAAAGTAAGGGAGAGTGCAAATCTGGACAAGGAGCAATATTGGGGAAGAGCTCATTTAGCTGTCCTCTGTTTCATTCTATTGGTGAGCCCATGGTCCTTGGGAGAGTCTCCAGCTCATTCCCTGAGCCCTGAAATTGGTGGTTTATTATAGAGTCAGAATCACAGTGTGTTGATATGTCTGGGCTCCCCCACAGCATGGTTGGTATAAAGAGTCTCTAGGGTTTAACCCTTTCTTGAATTTCTGGACTGGGGAAATCCATTGAGCATCCCAGAGATTGGCTGAAGGTTGTGCTCAAGCCAATAAGCTGAACACAGCCTGCAAGTTTGCGAAGAACATATGGAAGCCAGAAAAAGAGCCTGTTTCCAGAGTCTATTTCAAAGATAAAAAGCCTTGGCCCTGAGCTCTGTTACTCCCAGCTTCTGATGGTTGGGAAGGTGAAAGTCTTGCTGGATTCCACAGCTTGAAGACAGAAGTGTAGAGGCTGCTAGAGCTGAGGAGAGGAGTAACTTGTAACTGCCTTTTCTGGTGTGAGAGCTGGCGGAATCCAGTACCAGCTGCAGGATGTGTGTTGTGGGTGTGCAGGTGATCTCAGAGTGCCCAAGCATGGCTGTCACCCACCTGGGCTTCACTACTGGGTCAGGAATTCCTGAGCCACAAATAGCCAGTGTCTGGGAAGACCTCAGGGGGAAATGTTGCTACATGCTTGGCGTGTTCCATACCTGCTCCCGGGCACCTGCTGTTGTCAACTGCCAGAACTGAGATCCTGGGCCAGCCAGGCAGGCTTTTGGCCAGCTCCTTTGGCCACTCTTATAAATGTTTTCTCAGTTTCCTTTTCTGTCTCTCATCCCTCCAGCTGGTGTCTGCAGAGGGTTCCCATTCAGATGCTGGCTCAGTCTGTGCTGATAACCAGACAGAGCTGCCACCCTCCATGGAGCGCACAGGAGGAATTGGAGACTCCAGGCCCCCCTCTTTCCAGTAAGTTACGTGGACATCTGTTTTGGTTTCCAAGGGACACATGGTGCATTTGCTGTAATCCAGACCAGGCTGGGACATCCTTACCCAAATTGTCAGGGATGACAGCCAGCAAGAGAGAAGGAGAGTGGGGCTGGGAGCAGATTTGAAGTGGAGCTGTGTTAATAAACAAACAAGGGCATGCTGAAAACAATGCAGGGAAAGAACCAGCACAGCATGTCCGGTCCTTTGCCCTGCACTCATAGATGTGCTGTGGTTATTCCTCAAGAAGGAGACAGTTGATGGCTGGAACCTTGTGTTGGTCAGGACAGAGGCAGAGAAAGCCTTGTCAAGTCATTCCCTGTTGAATGTATTTCTTGCTTTTATCTCATCACAGCCCTAACACTGGGGGGAGTCGGGAAAACTTGGACAATGAGACAGAGACAGACTCGGTGGTGTCATCGCAGAGGGAACGACCCCGTCGGACAGATGGGCCTGAGCATGGTGAGTGTTGGTGACATGGTGAGGGCTCTGCAAGGGCATGGCTGGGGCATGGTGGCAGCACCAGCTCCAGATTTGGGGGAGTTTCTCTGCTCTGCAAAACCTTCCCAGCTCAAAAGGGATATTCCATGGCTTTTGGAAGGGCCACAGCCTCACATTGGAGGCAGGAGCTAACACCTGTGTTACATCAGAGCTTGGTGTTGAACCCTTTGGGGTCAAAGGAGGTATCTCCTGTAGAAGCCTGAAGAGCAGGAGACAATTGTGCCTCTGTCTTCTTAGCTGAGAAGGAGAGTGAGCTTTAGCCTTGCCACTTGCGCTGCTTCTTGCTCTACCAAGGAAACAGCTGCAAGTCTTTCACAAGTTGAACAGCATTGTTCCTACTGGCCCATCAGCCTCTCCCCCATTCTGTAGTGATGGAAGTGGTATCCCATAGGAGATGGATCTGATCCCAGGGTGGGCTGGGAGTTATTTGGCACTAGATGGGATTGACTGATGGCCAGATTTTTTCTGAGGAGGTTGCCGTGAGCCCTGCATAGGGAAAGGGTTTGTCTCAAGCTCACTGAGCCTTATCTTTTCACAGCACCCAGAGTGAATGGGACAGTGAAGGGAGAGCGGCGCCGAGACCTGGGTGGTTACGAGAGCTCCTCTACGCTCATGAGCAGCGAGCTGGAGACCACCAGCTTCTTCGATTCAGATGAAGATGACTCCACCAGCAGGTAGGAGAGCTTGGGTCTTGGGGAAACACTAATTTCCCTGACTCCCAGAACAGAGAGATGCAGGGCACAGTAGTCCTGGGCTCAGACCTGCTTCTCTCTTACCCAGCAGACCCCTCTGCCATTTTCTGTCCCCCATGGACATGTTCTCCCCTCTGCACCTGCAGTCCTCTATTCCCTGTGCCATTTACATGGCTCTCTTGCTGCCACCACTATGGCAGCAGAAGAGCTGACTCTTGCTTTGCTTTTGCCTGCAGGTTTAGCAGTTCAACAGAGCAAAGCAGTGCTTCCCGTCTAATGAGAAGGCACAAGCGACGCCGACGGAAACAGAAGGCTCCACGCATTGAGCGGGTACGCAGGGAGGGGCTGGGTGTCCTGGGGAGGGCAGTGCAGGTCAGGGTGGGCTCTCAGGATTCAGCTGTTTTTGCTGTGGGTGTTGCTTCAGAGGAGTGTCCAAGTGTTGAAACTTCAAAAAGTGCTGTGAACCTTTTCCAAGCCAATGTAGCCTCAAGAGCTGGGACCAAGGCCTTGTCTTAGCTGGAGAGAGGTCATAAGGACCATGGCTTTTCTCTGGCTCTGTAAAGCTCTCTCAGCATAAAACTGAGGTTGTGGGTGGTGGCTGTGATGCCACAAGGAGGGGCAGGAAGGAAAGGACAAGTGGAAGAAGCTAGGGCTGGGAATGTTACTGAGGCACAGGAGGACATCTCATGTTTTGCTTATGTTGCAGTCCTCGTCCTTCAGCAGCATCACAGACTCCACCATGTCCCTGAACATCATCACGGTCACACTGAATATGGGTGAGTGGGAGATGTGCATGGAGCCTGCAGTCCCTCCAGAGCAAGATTGGGTCGTGGAGAGGGAACTGTGGAGGGGGAAAAGAGATCACATAGAGGAGGAGCAAGGAGATGAATTCTGTAGGAGATTGGCTTCTCTTGTAGAAATTGTCTCTCATGAGTTTATGTGTCCCAGGACATTTCTCTGAGACATGGGTGCAAATTACCATCATTAGGATGTGGTTTTACTGAGGTTAGATCTGCTTGTGCCTGATGCTTTAGGGTGACTTACTTCTTTTTCTTTCCATCCCTGCAGAGAAATACAACTTTCTGGGCATTTCTATTGTGGGACAGAGCAATGAACGTGGGGATGGAGGCATTTACATTGGCTCTATCATGAAGGGAGGCGCTGTGGCAGCTGATGGCAGGATTGAGCCAGGAGACATGCTCCTACAGGTACTTCACACCCACATATCTCCATCTTTGGGCCTGGGAAAGCAGTAAGAAAAGACCCAGAAGCCTCCCTGAGAACTTTGGCAGGCTAAACCCAGGAAGTTGTGCTTGGAAGAGGGAAGCTGAGTCACAGCTGAGCTGAGTGGGGAGCTCAGCCTCTGATCACATCTGTGGGACTCACCTCTTGGTGTTGTTTGCAGGTAAATGACATCAACTTTGAGAACATGAGCAACGATGATGCTGTGCGGGTGCTGAGGGAGATTGTGCACAAGCCGGGGTGAGTGCTTGGGTTGTTCCTTCCATCCAGGGACATCTGCACAGTTTGTGCTTGGGGCGTGTGAGTCGTATCTTCCAGCCACCTCAGCCAGTGCCTCTGCAGAAGCTCAGAACTTAGGGTTTTGGTGTTGCTTTGATTCCTGGGTTTTCATATCCAATGCAAGAATTGCAGCCAATGGAATTGCAGGGAATTGGAGTCTGTGCCCCTTTATTTGTGGGGATGCCATCTGCTCATTGCAGGGCAATTGGACTAGATGACTTTTAAAGATCCTTTCCAAAACAAAATGTGCTGTGATTCTTTGATTCTGTTTGGGTCATCAGCAACCCACAGCAGGGTCACATCATTTTGTTCGTGTCACTAGGGAAGCCCATAGCTGGAGAGGAACAAGGTCACTTTACTGGCAGCTTCTCCCTGTCTCCCAGGAGAGAGCTGGCACACAGCATCCGCCCATCATGCAGGGGTTTGTGTTACTGTGCTCTGGTTCTAACTCTTGCCTTTTTGTTGCAGGCCCATCACCCTGACAGTGGCCAAGTGCTGGGACCCCAGTCCGCGGGGCTGCTTCTCATTACCCAGGAGTAAGTGGATAGCTGACCCACCCTTAGCGCTGGTGCCTAGCTCATGTGAGAGCCCTGCCTTAAGCACTTGGTTGTTGTCTTGTTCTTCCCCTGTGTCTGTGACTCCACGGGGCATTGAATTGGGGTTTGATGGGGTTCCAGCTCTCCTTTTAGGAGGCTGCTATGTCCTATTCCCAGACCAAAACGCCCATAAGCCCAGCCCTCCTTCCCACATCACGCTGGGGACGCGTTTCACTGGGGCAGGGAGGTCACTTGCGCGGGGCGCCAGAGGAAAGAGAAACCCCCCCTAAGTCATAGGGGGATCTCTCCCTCTGCACCTCTCCTGCTGACCCTCCCTCTCTTCTTTCTCTCCCAGTTGCTCCCCAGCGGATCTGGGCTGGGCCAGACTCTCCATGCTCCGATCCGGGTGAGTCCCGGCAAATACTGGGGATGAAATGGGCTGTGCTGAGTCCCTGTCCCTCCCCAGAGGTTGTTTTGATGAAGTGATAATTTCTTACAACTACTAACTGACTCTTTCTTCAATGCAGGTGAGCCCATCCGGCCCATCGACCCGGCAGCCTGGGTGTCTCACACAGCAGCGATGACTGGCACCTACCCAGCGTACGGTATGAGTCCATCCATGAGCACAATCACTTCCACCAGCTCCTCCATCACCAGCTCCATCCCAGAGACTGAACGTAAGTCCTTGTGCCTCCGTGCTGCACCTGCTGCACGGCCTCCTCGCCTTCACTATGCTGTGAAGGGAGCAATACATCTGCCTGGGGACAGCTGGGGTGGGCCAGATCTGCTCTGCCAAGGTACTGGGAGGGAGGCAGCTCTCGCTGGGCCAGCACTTTGATCAGTAGAAGTTCTGCCTGGGAGAATTAATATCACATTTTTCAACCTTCTATGTGAGGACAGTAGAGGAGCCTGGGTGCAACCAGGAGCTGTGGCAGGTGTAGAGGAAAGGCTCAGACTAGTCAGGGGTGTTGGCTGCTGAGAATGTAGAACCAGAGGGATTCAGAATGTCCCTGGAGCAAACGAGAGCTCCTCCCAGACAGCAGATAGGAGCAGGATAGAGGAGGCAGCTGAAAGTAAAGAGCACAGTCCCCCACACAGAGCTCCTGGTTGCTTTCTGAAGATTTGGGATGATTTGGTATATGGAGCCCTGAAGCAAGGGTCTGGAGAGCTTGGGTGAGGCAACAAGCCAGCAGTTTGTTGTAAGTTTGTGAGTCTTGCCTGGGCTTTGCCCAAGAGGAAACGGCTGACATGTGAAGGATAACATGAGAAGACTGGCACGGGGATTACACAGCATGTCATGTCTCCCCAAGGCTGTCTGTGATGTATTGTTCCCTGACCCATTCCTCCCGTGTGTGATGCTTCCATGTGGCCCTTTTGTCTCTTCTGTCCTCTCTCACCTCTGCCTACCTTCCTTCATCCACACCACAGGCCTCGATGACTTTCACCTGTCCATTCACAGTGACATGGCCACCATTGTCAAAGCCATGGCCTCACCAGAGTCAGGCCTCGAGGTGCGTGACCGCATGTGGCTGAAGATCACCATCCCCAATGCTTTCATTGGTAAGAGACCATGCTGCCTGCAGCAGAGACAGGGACTGGGGAATGGGTGGCCTGTTTTCAAGCAGATGTCCATGGGAGCGTCTTTGTCACCATAAACAAATTGTTGACTAGGCAGGAGTCACAAATGGAACCTTTTGACCCACTTTGACTTTGTTCCAGTGTGGCTCACTGCCTCAAGGGCTGTCATCTTCCTCTCTCTTGCCAAATTTAACTCTATATTTGGTGGCAGGTTCGGATGTGGTAGATTGGCTCTATCACCATGTGGAGGGCTTTACAGACCGCCGTGAGTCCCGCAAATATGCCAGCAATCTGCTGAAGGCTGGCTACATCCGACACACCGTGAACAAGATCACCTTCTCGGAGCAGTGCTATTACATCTTCGGGGACCTCTGTGGAAGTATGGCTCTTGGTGTGGGTGGGAGGGAGAGGATGGAGGGTTAGCAGCCCTGCAGAGCCCTGCTGACACCAAGGGGACACACCTACAGCCATTGCCATCAGGCTGGGCCCCTTGTTCTACAATCCCTGTTAAGGGAGTGATGAAGAATATCCCAGCTCCCTCATCCTGCTGCTGAGGTAGTGAAGTAGGAAGCAGCATTGACAGTGTCACCTACTATGTGATCTTCTCTCCTGGGAAGTCATAGCAGAGTCTGAGTCTTTATTGACTGTCTCCAGGCTCTGAATTTCAGTGCTGGCAATGGGTTGGTGCTTAGGCAACTGGCTTCTGCTCACATAAGATGGGGGAAGGAATTGGCAGGATGAGCTGTAGCTCTGATGTGGTCCTTTCCCACCAAGCTGGTCTCTGTATTAGAGTGGCAGCTTGGACTCCCACAGCCTGGCAGTTGTTCAGCCAGGAAGCACAAATGGTGGCATTGAGTAACGGAGAGAATGCCAACTTCTTGTGTCCCCTTGCATATCCTATCCTTGTCCATCAGCAATAATGGACAGAAAGCTGCTTCACCACACATGGTTGTTTTTCTGCTTGGATTAACCCCTGTTCTCTGCTTTCTTGCAGACATGGCTAATCTGTCTCTTCATGATCACGATGGCTCCAGTGGTGCCTCTGATCAGGACACTTTGGCTCCGCTCCCTCACCCAGGAGCTGCACCCTGGCCTATGGCCTTCCCATATCAGTATCCACCACCTCATCCATACAACCCCCATCCAGGCTTCCCTGACCCAGGCTACAGCTACGGAGGGGGCAGTGCAGGCAGTCAGCACAGTGAAGGTGAGTGAAAAGGACTGAAATATGCCTGCATGTGGGCAGGTATCCTGTTCAGTACAGCAGGAAAAGATGTTCTGTTCAGGACAGTAGCAGAAAAAGGCTGCTTAGGCAAGGCCCTATGTGGGGGAAGCCAGGACAGAAGCCATCTCAGAAGGGTTGTGGGACTCCCTGCTGAAGGGAGACTGAGAGCACAGACTGTGCTGGTGCCTGGCTGTTCCAGAGTGTGCTGCAATCCTCCCTTGGCTAGAGGAGCATCCATCCATTCTTCCTGACTTGTCCAAGCTGGCACCTAACCTTGCCTTGTGTGCTTCACAGGGAGCCGGAGCAGCGGTTCCAATCGCAGTGGCAGCGAGAGGAGGAAGGAGAGAGAGAAGACCGGGGAGTCCAAGTCAGGCGGCAGCGGGAGCGAGTCGGACCACACCACGAGGAGCAGCATGCGGCGCGAGCGTGCGGCCAGCGAGCGCTCGGTGCCGGCCAGCCAGCACAGCCAGCGCAGCCAGCACTCCCTGGCTCACAGCATCCGCAGCCACCACAGCCAGCAGTCGTACGGGCCTCCCGGCCTTCCCCCTCTCTTCAGCCCCCCCATGTTGCTGATGCCTCCACCGCCGTCAGCCATGGGGCCCCCTGGGGCACCGCCGGGCCGTGACCTGGCCTCTGTGCCCCCTGAACTGACAGCCAGTAGACAGTCCTTCCGAATGGCCATGGGCAACCCCAGTGAGTTCTTTGTGGATGTAATGTGAAGCGCCCGTCCCCTGTCTGTCTGCTGTCCCTCCTTCCCCTTTCTATCCCTGTCGTTTGTTTCCTAGGACCAGCCCCGGCTTCAATCCTTGTTTTTTTGGGGTTTTTTTTTTTTGTTTTTTTTTTTTTGTTTTGTTTTGTTTTTGGTTTTTGGTTTTTTTTTGTCTTGATAACGAAAAGAAAAAAAGGGAAAAAAATAATAAATGGAACTAAACCTTGATTCTAATCCCTCCTTGAGCGGGGTGGACAGGCCTGGCAGGCCTGCTGGGTGCTGTCAGCCCATCCCGCCACCAGACTGTGTATTGCCAATGGTAATTCCCTCCTGCCATCCTCTCTAACCCCATTAATCCGCATCCGTCCCAGCACCCTGTGCTGCTTGCCCGTGTGTCGCTGCTGCCTCAGTCCTTCCACCCTAAACATCTCTTCTTTCTTTTCACCCTTTTGTGTTTCTTCTATCAAGCAGCAAAGAATTACGGGGTGTTTGACTTTCTCTGAGCCTGCCGCCCGTGGGGGGGAGAGCTGGAGCGTGGCGTGGCCCGACAGCAGGACACGGAGCTCCAGGGGCGCTGGCCACGCATGGCGCTGAAGATGGCTTCTTTCCTCCCCCTCACGGAAGACTCCCTGCCCTTCCCACAGCCCTGAGAGGGGAGCAGGGACCTGCCTTATTATATGTATTTTAAATCCCGTTGTAGTTGCCTTTTGGCTAATGCATGAATGTTCCAGGGCTTCAGTGCCTCCAGGGAGTAGAGAGATGCTGCCACTTCCCTCTTGCCTCCCTTTCTTGCCCACATACTGGGCCAGGTCTGAGCCTGATACTGCCCCATGGCAGGATGCTCCTTCACCTTGGCCAGGCCTCAGGGCTGGGGCTGTACCTCTGCATCCAGCCCAGAGAGATGGTGATTGCCTGTGCACAGTCTCTTGTGTGACTCAGTGCCCTACACCTGCCCTGGGGTTCTTTGTGGGGGATTTAAGGGCAGAGCTCTGTTTCTTCCATCCTGCTCTTTGCCCTCCTGCCTGCGATGTGCTGCTGCCTGTCCTGTTTGTAGGGGCTGTCCCATGGCTGGAGCTGGCGGTGGCAGCTGTGGCCTTCTCCCTCCTGCTGTCGCGCTGCTGCTCAGCTATGTGATATGTTCAGGGGCCTAGACAGAGTTAGAAGGCACGGGCGGGGCACAACTGGTTTAACTTTCATGCTTTGGAGAAATGTGGAGGTCTCCTGTATTTGCCCTCTGAAGGGCCTGAGTCTGTCTCCTCCTCTGCCCAGTGCTGGTGTTTGCCCTGGCTGTTGGGAGGGACAAACCTCTGGTACAACCCTGCTCCCTCTGGGCTGTGAGCGGTGCCTGGTGGCAACATGAGCTCTCCAGGGATGAGACTGCAGCCTGAACCATGGTCTCTGGGCTCAGTGCCCACAGCTGTGCTGGGACAGTTGAGTCTGTTTGCTCCAGTGCTCCCTGCCTTTCTTCCTTCCACTTCTGGGTACTTGGAGACGTGCCTGGGGCTGGGGCAGCCCTTTCCCCATGCCCAGGGCCAAGCACGGTACAGTATGGACATGCTCGACCCTGCTGCTGTTGGTGCTGGCGCCCCGGCGCCCCCTCCTCCTTGTTGCCCGTGGCTTTCTCCATAAGCGTTGCCTCTTTTTGTCTTTCTTGTGTTCGCGGTTTTTATACAATGGAGTTGAATTGTATTTTGCTCCCTGGGAGTCTGCATTGCCTCTGCAGCCCCCCTGCCAGCTCTCACGCACCATCAGTTCATCTCCCTGACTCCCTAAAGCCTCTCCCTCCCTCAACCCGCTGGAGTCAGACTGTCCTCAGTAGCCTCCCTGGCCACTGCTCACCCCTTGCCCTGCCCTACCCACTGGGTTTTATAAAAACAACACCAATCTCCTTGTTTTTATTTATAAACATAGTTTTATTGGACTCCTGCCTTGTGTCGTTCGTTTATTCTTTTTCCCCAAGCCTCTTCCATCCTCCTGCCTTTTGCTCTAAAGTGAGATCCCAGCAGGACTGAGGGCATCCTGTGCCAGGGTGCCAGCTGTCTTTTCCCGGGATGTGGAGGGCGGCTACGGGTTCATTCTCTCCGGAACAGGGCCTGGGCGGGGGCTCTCGGGGCACCCTGGGTCCCCGTTTCCAGCGGCAGCATCTCGGGGAGAACCAGGGGCCAGTCCGACCGCGGCCGCTGGCCCTTGGCGCACTAGTGCGGGGCGGGGTAGCGGGGATGCCTGGGCGCGAGGCCAGCGGGAGCTAGCAGCCCTCTGGAAGGGCGCGGTGACCTCGAGACTTCGCAGGGGGCGAGCGCGGCCTCCTGCCCGGGCGCATCCCCGGCCCAGCCGCTCTCTGAGCGCAGCTGCCACGCTGTCCTCGCCCAGCCGTAGACTACAACTCCCAGTACGCTCTGCGCGGAAATGTACTTCCCCCCTCGCC
>WEIU01016638.1:13275-41553 GCA_013389925.1 Aegithalos caudatus
GGGAGGTGGCCGAGCTGCTGCGGGTGGCGGCTCCCTGGGCGCTGGTTGGGGTTTGGGGTCTGCAGGCCCGGGGCGGGGAGGCGGCTGCAGGGCGAGGTGTCCCGCCGGCTGCCCTTGGGAGGGACGCGAGAGTGCCCGCGGAGCCGGGAGGAAGGGAGAGAACGGGGCCGGCCGGGAGGGTTTTTCCTCAGCTTCCTCTGAAGGGGTGCTGGGCGATCCCATCATTCGTTCGCTCATTGCTTGTAGCTCAGGGGGTTTATTGCCAGCTGTTAATTAGTCTTTGGCCGGAATACCTGTGTGGCAGCCCTGCGGTGCTGCACCGGGGGAGGGTGGGGAGAGGGGCGGGCTGTGTGTGGCACAGGAAGGTCGGCACCGATGCGTCAGGTCAGGCTGAGCAAAGGGTGTTTTTTCGGTCGGATCGGGTTGGAACTTCACCGAAAATGATTTACCTGTACTACTGATCCAAACGTGAATTAGCTAGGTCATGGCTTGCACTCTGCTTCCTCCCTGGAAAACCTGCTGAGGCAGAACGCAGCGCTGCTGATGCCGAACTGCTTATTCTGAGGTTTAAAGCAGGCTCCTATCCAGCGGCCCTTGTGTGTTGCCTTGTGGGTGCATTAACTACAGCATTCTTCCCAGGACTAGGCTTTTGGATTCAGCAAAACTGCAAGAAGCACAGGCTGTGTTTGTCACCCAGTGCAGTTGACTTCTCTCCCCACTGGAAATGACTTGCTTTTGATCTAGTATTCTCTCTGTGAGTCCGTGATCTGTTTTGTGCTTGCTTTAGTATGACAAAGCTGCTATCAAGTTTTAGCCTCAGGCTGCCAAAATCTGAGCCTGGAACTTGCCCAGGTAGGTGAGTCTGGATGGCTTCTGTGGCTTGGAAGTCTCGGTATTGCAGGCTTCTAACTTTATATGGGCTGTATGTGGTGTTTGGTTGGGCAGTACTTACTTGAACACTGTCAGAGCTGTAGCTACTATTTTGTCCTATAGTAAAAGCTGTGTGTGTGTCCCTGTGAGTATTGCTTGGAGGGACAATCTCAAATCTGAAGAGATGCTGCCAAACTGTCTACTTCCATATTTTTCCTGTCAGAAGGGAGGAAATGCCTTCCTTCTGTAGGAAATGCCATGTTACTGACATCTAGTGACAAAGATACCTGGTGTTCTTTGGGCTGTAGAGTGGCCATGTTCCAGGGAGAGCATTGGGATGTCTTCGAAGGGTGTCATGGCCATCTGCTTCCTCCTCCCAAAAGAGTCCTGGCTTTTGGAGAATTGAAACTTGAGGCTGTGAAGTGTTCCATCCTGAGTTATTTGAAACACAGGGGACTGGACATGCATTCTTGTTTGATATTTGATACTGTCTCTTTCCATTTTTTTTTTTTTTGGTGGAGCAGGAACAGTCACTAAACAAAACAAGCTTTGTAAAGAAACTTCCTGTAACCCTGGTTAAATTTTTCTTGCCTCACCCCTGCGTCAAAAAAAGGTAAAGCCAAGACTGTCTTTTGCAGCCCAATGTCTTGCGCTGTTTTTCTAAGCTTATTCTACTGAAGAATTAGAATATTTAAAGTTTGTTCCTAGGGCCAACTGGAGGATGGCCTGTGGTGCCAAAATATAATTGGTTTGTGAGGCAGAGTCTTCTTCTCTCCTTTAGTGAGTGACCTACTGAGTCAAAAGTTACTGGCAAGTCATGTATTGTTTAGATCTTGGCAGGAGGTCAGCAGCTCAGCTAAAAGCTTGCCGGCAGAGGCACAGAATGTGAAATGGAGTTATCTGTTCTCCAGTAAGAGTAGTGAGAGAAAAGTTGATACATCAGGGCACCTAGACCATTAGTGGTCTGCAGAATACAAGCTCTTACTCAAACTCCACTCTGTGCCTCTAACCACTTCTGTTAGAAGATGCATAGGAAGCAAATCACTGTTCAGGTTTCTAGCTCAAGAGTAAAAAGCAAGTAGTTCAAACTGACTTTAGAAATGCTTTGGTAGAACAGGTAGAAATAGAGAAAGGCATTGGGGCTGTTTACATCAGGTTGGGCTCAGAATTTGGCGGACAGGTGTGTTAAATGCTGTATCTGTGATGTTTTACTGGAGTGAAGGAGCCTCTTGTGTTTCTCTGTGTCAGTATTTATCTCTTGTCACTCTCCAGGCTGGCTGCATGCAGTATGGCATGCAGAAGTGGGCTGTAGGAGGAGAGCCTGGTAAGAGAACGTGCTTCTCTTCCTGCCCACTGGTTATGGGGATTTATGGGATTGTGTTTAAAATAAGAACAGTTTCTCTGAAACTGATGGGTTTATCTCAGGAGCTCTTTAGCTCAGGGTATGCCCCTTAAGTAAATTATGCACCCTGTCTTCCCCAGGATGAAGTGATTGAAGCGACTCTTGTTTTAAACCAAGTGCAGCCCGTGGCCTCCTGGAAGGTGGCTAATGCAACCCTCTAAGTAAAGCTTAGGTGCTCAGATTAGCTGGTGGGGTGATGGCATTGTTTTGAGCCTTAAGTCTTTTGGGCTGACCATGGCTAGTGCTAGCTGAAAGGATGGGTTTTCCCAACAACTTCAGTTTGCCAGAGCAGCCTGACTAATCCCCCTCCTGCTTCAACTACTGTCACTTGTCCAATATCATACTGATTTCTGGAATGCAGAAATGGCTGCAGTTGGTGATTTGCCTTCAGTACCTCTCCTGATTTCTTCCTGGATGAGAGCTCAGCAGCTAATGTACCTTGAACTGCTTAGTTAGATAAGCTCATTAATGCACAGAAGTCTTACTTACTGTTAAGTCAGAACCCAAACTGTCTTTTAATAGACTCCTAAAGGGGTCGGTTGCTTCACACCAGCTTATTTACTGATTTGTGATTGCTGTTTCCTGGATGTGCTCTGTAGATTACAGAAATCACCAGTCCTGTTTGCATTCAAACTAAATGGTGTCTGTGCTGTAATAAACTTCCATCCCCTTAATGGGAGTGACAAAGTCCAAGTAGCTGGGTCTTGGGCTCACTACTGATCAACTTGTGTTTATTTGTACCCTGTACTGGATGGCACAGGAAACTCAGTGAAGCTCATGGCCTGTCTCACAGTGGGGCTGTGGCCAAGAGGGCTCTACAGATGAGCAGCCATCCTGACATCTGCTCATCCAGCCTCAGTCAGTGGCTGGTTGAAGGCTTATTTTCCCCACCTGTAGTGCCAGACTCTTTTCTGGTCAGGTATCTCTATGGTAAGAATATCACCCACACAGCTGGCTTGGAACAATACAACTGATCCCAAAGTTGCCTCCTAAAATGAGTGGACAGATGTGCTCACTGGTGATGCTACTGGTCCTCATCAAATCCTGGCACAACTGGGGTGATAATGTGGAGCTGTAGTTATGTTGTTATGGGCAGCCTAAGAACTGCTGCAGTCACATTGCTCCTGAGCAGTTATTCTTGAGCTGCTGTGTCACCACTGCACCTCTGAAGAGATGACACAGAGGATTTGCTGAGCAGATGCCATGAGAGCAAATAGGCCTGGCTCAAGAGTTCCTCAACTTCTGCCCAACTGGACATAGAGAAATTGGCATGGAAGGATACAAAGAAGTGTATTTGTGCTTTCATGAGGCAGAAATACCAATATACACCCAAAATTTATGGTGGCTCTGGTACCATTAGGTTGTAGGCACATTATACTGCTAGTGACACATTTCTTTCAGACAGTTCCTAATTCTTAAGGAGCTAGAACAAGTACTTCTTGCTTTCCATATGAAACTGGAGTTACTGCAGCCATGTTCCTTTTACCACTGTAAAAAACTGACTAAAAAAAATCACTGTTTTTTCTAAGCAACAACTTTGAGCAGATCAGATTGTTTTTTTGTTTTTACTTGTGCAAATACAGTTACAAAAGGCATAGAACTGTGTTCCAACGTTTATGGTGTAGGTTCAAGCTACTGCTGTCTCTGCTGGTGCAGGGAAGGGTTAATGGTCTGTGTGGTGAGAGACCTCAGGTTATGGGACAGAGGTATTGGAGAAAATCACTCATTTGAATATCTGTGTATCTGGGATTTAGGCTACAATTCAGCTTAGTATTTTATACCCTAATGAACAGATGACTGATACTGCAGTTGTGTCTTATTGCTGGCGTGATGCTGTGGCTTCTCAATTACAGAGCAAAAACTACAGCATTGGTGTGCTGTGGTGTTCCTGAAAGAGTTGCTGCAGATAAACAGCTGCAGAGGGAACAAACTGTGCTGGTTTGTTGATTCCTTACGTGTGCCTTGTTTAGTCTAAAAAAGCTCCATGCTACCTGTTGTTCATTTTTCTACAGCTATCATTAAATCACAATTGATGAAGAGGAAATGGAAGTGGAAGGCCGGGCTCTCACATGCTGCAGGATGGAGCTGCTATTTATCTCCACTTGATAAATGCAGGTTTAGTGCCTCATCTCATTAGATAGCTCCCAGTCCAGCCAGCTGTTGCATCCCACAGTATGTGAAACTGACAGTCCAGCAATAGGATCCTGCTGCCTGAGCTTGGCTGCCTGAGCTCCTGACTTCACCCATGCATTCCAAGTGGGTGGCACACTGAAAGGATGAAGTCTGACTTTTGGAGAACCACCTGTATTTAGATCAGACCTAATAAACAGAGCATATTCCATCTCTGATAGATTCAGTGGACAAAAGCAGTTTTTCAGATACTGTGCTCTGTTGTGTCTTTATCTTTCTCTGGACTCCCTTAGTTATGGTCTGCAGCTCACCTGCTGCAGACTGACTTCTGGGCCTTCATCCAGCCTGTGCTCGTGGTTTGAGAGAGGGGTGCTTATTGCACATCCCCTGCAGAGTGGGAGCACTGAGACATGATTTGAGGCAGGTATGTGTGATTCTTAGGTAAAGGCATGTTACCATGTCAATCATTGTAGGCCCAGCTAATCCTGCTGCTTTTCTGTTATGTAACTACTGAACTGCATTAAAATCTTTATCCCAGCCTTTGTTTTTATACATGTACTCTTTTTTTTTTTTTTTTGTAGCTGGCTGTCTTAATGCTGTAACTTTGCCACAGTTGCTCTGAAGGTATATTTTAAGGCTCTCATCTTCACTTGATGAGTCATTTCCATGTCATCTTAACACCTGGTGCGTTTATAGGCATGTATATAAGTGTGTGGTCTGTCTGTGATGTTCTTCATGCTCCTTTTCTGTTTATGGGTTGAAATTGAAGTATTTGGGAATGTGAGCACTTGCAGGAGAGTAGGAAGCCTGCTGGCCTTAGGTATTTGGAGGAGCTGCATTCAGGTGTTAGTCTACCCCATATCTGCTTGAAGAATGCAGAGTGTATTGGGAGAGGGCTGTTCCTAAATTAAGGTGATTACTCACCAACTGGTGTGAATTCAGCATACATGTGGATTATCCCTGTACCTTAACTAGAATAAATCCATCCATACTGTAAGTAGAAAACAGGGCTGTAGCTACCAGTGTGAAGCAGGTTGCCATATGTTCAAACTAGTGAAACAGGAGGAGTGGAGCTGCAAAGCTCTGAAAATGCAGTGATGGATCATTAACCTGAAGGTTTCAGCCAAAATTGTCTTGGTTTCCAGGCAATTGATGGTAAACAGTTGAAGAAATGGTGGGCTTTGCTCTTAAGCTGTGTCTGACAGTGAGGTATTAGGCTGAGGAAACTCAGAAGCAGTGTAGAGCAAGCTCGCTAGAAAAGGCTGACTGGAGAGGAGCAGAATGAGTCACTGAAAGCTGATTGAGCAATGCTTTCTGAGTCATGTTGCTGTTGCACAGGGAGCAGATGAACCCATCTCCTGTGCTGGAGTTTTTATTCTGAGGCTGCCTGATTCCAGCAGCTATGAGTCACTGAATGTCAGCCTCAAATTAATTTCAACCCTCTTCCCTGCAGTTCTTAACCACTTCAAGTACTAGGATCTTTAACTGCCACAGCTGATCTGTAAAGAAAACTATTAATTATTTTAAAAGATGTGGAAGATTGTACTATGTCTGAAGGGTACCACTAAAATCCTCTTTGTAGTTAGAATGTAACCTTGAAATAGTTGAAAGGAGTATCTGTGAAACTTGAAACACAAGGGAGGATCAAAACAAAGCAGGCTTATTTCCACTGCAGCCACTTCAAGGAGAGCCATTGTCATCTTGAAGAGCCATTCTTCTAAGCAACTTTCTTTTGCATTCTTCTCTTTGGATAGCTTTCCTCTCTGTTCATAGATCTCTGGGCTACTTACTCCACATCTTGAGTTTCCAGCTGTGTGGACATGCTTCCATCAGCTGATGGAAGTAATTCTGTGGTGGAGAGGGAGTGTAATCACTCTGGTCTTGTGTCCTGGAGAGATGTAATGCAAGGTTTGAACAAAAGACTTGAATGTTGTCTGTATTCCCTGAACTCCCATTGTGGGCAAGCTTGGTGAAGGCTGACAGAGAGCAGCCCTGCTGCACCAAACTGAATTTGCTGTAAGTTGTGTTGATGCCATTGTGCTGTGTGTGATGCCTGGAACTCTTCAAGATGCTGAACTGCAGAAGTTGAGCAGACAAGGGAGATCTGCTTATAATTGTGTTAAATGCTGTGCATATTGAGACCTCTTGGTTCTCTGATGCCATTAGATGGGAGTGCAGCTGGAGGTTTATACTGCTTGTGTCCTCATCTACTGCAAAGAACTGATTCATAGCTGGTAGAGTTGGGTAGGTCGTCTGAAAAACTTTGCTTAGAGTCATCATTTTTAACCCATGTGGCTTTGCTGGTACCTGGAAATACTTTACCAATTGTCTGACACAAAGCATTAGGTAAATTGTACTTACGTGTGAATTCAGGTTTAAGTTTTGGAGCTGTAGAATTGTGAGTTCTTTCGGACTTGAGGAGAATCATAACTCATATGGAGGCATTCTGCTGCTACATATGAAATAATGCTTGTGCAGTCTCAGGTATGTCTGGTTGGCTACCCTTATAAAACAGTCGGAATGGTGCTGATCCTTTGGCCAAATCCACAGTAGTAGGGAAAAGTACAAGCTCAGGTGTTAAGCGGGGCCAGAGCCACCCTGTTTCTGACTTTGAGCAAGCTCATTATTGAGTTGTTTTGTCAGTATAGTACAGCAAGCACACAGGAGCTGGTTGGTGGCAGGTCTCTGTGTACTTCTATTTTGTACCATACAAGAATTTGCAATAAGAGCATTCCTATTCAGTAGTCATGGCAGGGGGATGTGTGTAGATATGAGGGTATTCAGAGTGGTAAGGGTAAAGTAGATCAAAGTAGACCAAAGAGGTGCAGATGGGACTACAAAATGGCACTCTAAATCCAAGATACAGAGTTGTACAATGGTGCATATAGGAGGTGTGTGGATGAAGTAGCAAAGGCAATTCTGGCTTCACCTGTAGCTCAGCAGTATGAACCAATGGCAGCTCTAAAATGTGTCAATGAAGGTGCAACCAGGAGCTGACTTTGCATGGGCAATCTGAAGCTTGAACTTACCTCCTGGGATATTTTGTATAAGGAAGAAGCGTAGCATTTCATTGCATTGATGAGGAATTTTTGAAGACTAAAAGCCTTTGAATTATGATCTATCTACTCTCCATCAAACATGCTTTTACTAACATGTAAGATGAGGAAGCAGTTGACTCTGCTGCCTGGTACTGTGATACAATTAAAAATGATGATTATTTTTTTGCCTGTAACATCAGCAAAGCTGTTATAGAATATGTTCTAACCCATGAGAAAGCCATCATTATTTTAGTCAACATTTAAAGTTTGTAGATCTAAGAGAAGGCTTTATCAGCAGTCTTCTACATGTTTTATAGCAGTGCAGTAAATATTCAAATCAAGGCTTTTTCAAAAATTGATTGGCTTGTCATGCTGGCAGAAGGCTTTGTCTTGTATATGTTGCATGTCTGATCCTGTTGCTCATCAAAGCAGACATTTCCTTTATACTAAAAATAGTGAAACAAATAACTTAAGCAGCATTAAAACCCAAGAGGGAGATTTTTTTTTTTTTAAGACTAGGATGTGCTTTCTAGGATTCTTCTGGAAAGGGTTTGTAGGATACTTATGATCCAGCTTTGACCAGTTGCATAAGCTTCCAGGAAGCTGCTCTATACAATGCAAGTCTTAAAAAGAATGCAGGAGCTCTTCATCTTTGATTGCAATAGTCCATATCTGAATGTGGAAGCCAGCACTGTAGAAGTCTGAAAACGCATGCTTATTTCTTATCTGGAGTGAAAAAACTAGTAAGTAGGAAAGAATTTTCTAGAGTGGGCAACAAGCTGTATTCACTGTCATAATGTTTCTCATTTTTTTCATTGTTTGGCCCGTGTGAATGACCTTGCAAATGTTTCAGCATCTGCCCTTCTTGTTGGGCAGCTGTGTTCAATTCTCCATGTTTTGGGTTTCAGCCCTTCATGTTACTTCTTGGTGACCTTTTCATGCCTGTTAGGGCTGTGTGTGCTTTGTGTAAGTAGTTGTGAGTCTGCGGTCCAGCCACTTCCTTAAGTGTGAGGAATTGGGTTTGTTTGGTTGACCAGTGGGATTGTCTTCTGCTGTGGGGGTGCTGGCATTGCTGCCTGTACAGTCTGTAGCCTTGATCATGAAATAGTGAGCAGCCACAAAAGGCTTTTCCCATCTAACTACAGTGGGAATCTCGGAGCTGCCTATGTCTTAATGGGTTTGCTTACAGAGCTTAGAAGTGAATAAATTACTTGTATCCCAAAGTTATAAAGTGTTGTAGTTGGAAATGGAAGAAAAACACACTTGTAAAGCTGTTCTATGCTAATTGGAGTCTCAGACATGAAAATATGTTGGTGACAGTGCCATAAGAAGCCACTGACAAGTGGCAGAAGGCAGCCTGTTAGTAGCCAGAGATACATGACCAGCAGAATGAGGGAATAAAAGCCAGAAAGCTCACTACTGAGCTTTGGGAAAACTGCTTCTCTCTTTCTACTTTGATTTAACTGACTTTTGGGCTCTTTTTTTCCCTTTTAATAAGCAGAAGCAGCCATCTGGAAGACCTGTAGCAGAGAAGTATGAGTAGTATTATTCTTTGAGGACTCGCTAGATGTAGCTAAAAATGTTGGTGTAAAGGCTTAGGAAATTTAAAGTTTCTTTTTTGTCTTGCTGAAATTAAAAGTAGTGGTTGCACTGTAAACCTTGGTTTAGCATAGAACTCACATCTGCAGTACTTCACGTGGGCTACTGTAGTCTTTTTTGGGTGTAACTTCTAGAGGATACACTACTCTTGATAATCCAGAAGTCCCTTAGTCCCTCTGATGTGTGTATTGGTTTTGCATTCTCTTTTTTTCTGACCTTTGAGGTGGTCCAAGGCTGGGTCACTTTAACTTTGTCACTGCAGCATTCCTGAGCAGACACAGTGTGTGTGTCTTTATATCGGTTCTCTGTCAGCCTCTGTCTCTAGGCTGGCCTCTCCCTATCCTTTTCACCCAGCCCAGACTAGTGGGTGTAGGCTAACCCACCCAGAGAGCAGTGTGGAGATGGTTGTTATCTAATGCTCTGCAGTGCCCAAGCTAAGCAGTTCCTGTGTGATCACCCCAGGGCCTGCCCTGTCAGAGTTGCAGTTCTCAGGACTAAACCAACCTAGCAGTTGCTGCTTGTGAGTATGATGACTTTGACCTAATAGGAGTGCGTAAGACTGCGGGAATGGGATCTGGTGAAGTAGCTGTATATTTTTAAAAGTCTTCTGTAATCATTAATACGTTTTTGGGGAGAGCTGTACAGCTCTGTCCAAAGCACTCTTCCTTTGAAGAAAGAGAAAATTAGCAGTTTAGGAGGGTAACATCTGAGGGACTATCTCCCAGCTCAAGTGAGTCAGGGTTGTGACCACTCCAGTGGTATGTTGTAGCCAAATTGGCTCTCAGTTTGAATTCTGAAGTGTCACTCAATCTGGCTGCTAGGGATTAGCAAAGACTCTTACACTGATGTGTAAAAACTATGTAAAAGTGGTAGTAAATCGAGATGTACTTGCTGCTAGGAACTCCCTGTCATGTGGTGATAGGCTTGGTGACAAGTCAGACGTTTGTGTGAACTGCATGTAAAAAGACTTAGGAATTGCATCTGATTTGTATCTCAGTCATTAGGGAGATAGACACTTCATGGTAGAAGTAAGGGGTCTTTGATTTGCTTGTAGTTCCACGCCTGTGTTTTTTCTCACATTCAAGAGGTATGTTTTGGATACTTGTCCTTGAGGCTTAATTTGTCCATGCTGATTTTTGGAATGAGAAGTAAAACAGCTTCTATTTCAGTGCCAATTTTAAGCTTTAGTCCTGGCTACAAATTGTTTCTGTACATTCTACTTACATATTCTCTTTCTCGCTTCAGATATTAAGCAACATGGGAAGTGAAGACTGAAGTTCCATCATGATCGGAGGCTTGTTTATCTATAATCACAAAGGAGAGGTTTTAATCTCTCGTGTCTACCGGGATGACATCGGGTAAGTGCTTCTGTTGCATCCCTGGTTTTTGCATTTTTGTCTCATTTTGGTGCAGTAAACAACCCAGAGCTGCTTTGTTCTGCATTAGCTGTGCATGCATGTAAGACTGCAACTCAACTTGCTGCTCAAGGCTTAGCTTAGAAAAAAAGAAGTTTAAGCCCTGGTCACCTACAGTGAAGGATGGCCTGCAGCCAAACCTGGGACTTTCTTTTTGATGGTGAGGATCTGGCCGTTATTCCAAATGCCTCAGCAGCATGGACTGCCACTGTGGGAGCCTACCTCACTGTAATTGCTAAAACTTTACAGGAGCAGTAATGTGAGAACTGTCTGCCACACACTATAGCCAGGGTTCTGAATTAATTTCAGGCACTGATGTCTAACATCAAGTACAGGCATGCAGGAGACTGCGGTCTTGGAGAGTTTTATCTCCAAGCAGTCTCATAGCAACCATGGCTGTACTACTACAGCTGGCTTTCTGTCACCCAGCTTTGTATGGCAGCCTTGTGTCAAAAGCTTACATTCATTGAGCAGCTGAAGTTGTGGGAAGCCTTGACAACCTTCAGTAGGTTGTAGGTGTTTTGTTGCTCTTCCCCCAAGTGATATGATGCTCACTTAGACTGGATCTGTGCAGTCCTTAGCCGCCTTTCCAGAAAGTATCTTACTAAAAATACGGTGTCTTGTAGGCAGTGGATAGTGCTGTAGGGAACCATAATTGATGGTGCTGCTTGGGCTGAAAACCTTATTTTTAAGGGTTTTGGGCACAACAGTACTCTTTCTAGTGGGTTTTCATTAGTGTCACGCATTAGGTGGAAGTTAGTAATTAAGTTGGCAGAGTTAAGACAGAGCTAACAGAGGCAGAGCTGTGGTAGGTGCTCATTCAAAGTTCAGTGAGAAAGCCTTCAGGCCAATTTAGGAAAAAGTAGTTTGTACCAGGTCTCCACAATGACTAGTGGTAGGATGTGCTGTGAAATAACTTGTTGCCATAAATCACAAAAACTGTCAAGCCAGTCTGCCTTCAGACTGTTCTGGGCTGAAGAGTATATCCCTTCTGGTTATGGATTGTCTAGTGGAGGTGAAAAGTTGAGGTAGAACTAGTAGCTAGTCAAGGCTTGTACTGTTTCATCGAGGGAGTAGTCAACACAATATCTATAATGAGGCTTCACCTAATGAGCTTTTAAGTCTCTTGGCTTGTTCTAGGTCACTTAAGGCGAAGTAGCTGTTCTAAGGTTGACTGAGTTATTCCAGGACCTCCACACATAGCTGAGCCAAGGAAGCATTGCATTTCTCAAGCAGAAAGCCAGTGGCTATGATGCTTTGCCTCTTTTCTACTGTACAAACTCTCATCAGTCTTCAATACTTGTTAGCTAAAGTTCTTCAGAGCAATTCATATGACATGACTGACTTTGTAAAGCTGGTATTGCAGTGATTGAGCCAAGCCTGTCTGGATTATAGGTAATTTTGGAGAATATTTCAGGTGGGGGTTAGGGACAGTTTCACTGCAGTTTCTGGCAAACAATGTTTTTTTTTGTAGTTTGCAAACTTGAAACACTTACAAAATTGTTCTCAAACTGATGTTTATTCAAGAAAGGCCTTTTGATTTAAATGGCATTATGGCTGTGGCATTATGCAAACTGGGGAGCAAAGTAGGTATTTTTACTGTGATCTTCTATTGCTTTTTATCTTGGCTCATTTCTCTTACTGAGTGAGTGCCTTATGTTCAGTACGTGATAAAGTACTTCCTGCTGGCTGGCCAAAACTAGAAAATGGGATTTCCTGCTTGATCCTATCTTAACTTTTTCATTTGGCAGAGTGCCAAAATATTCCAATGTTTTCTCTAGGACTCAAGGAGTTGGTGTTCATTTCAGTGAAATCATCCGCTCAGTTCTTGTGAAAGTGTCGATCTTGTGACTTAGGTGAAGCTGGTGTTGGCTGTTAACTGTACTTGCTCCCCAAGGTGTTGGATTTCTTATCAAACAGGCCTTCAGTGCTGGTTTGGATCTTTTTTAGACATGTAGCCTTACAGAAAAAGCTGTTATAAAATGGTTATGTCTCATCTTGCGGTATAATCAAGAAACTGAGAGACTTTCCATTTCCTAGTCTGAGCATTCATGCCAGGTCTACTTAAAATTTTTAATATCCTAACCCTCAATGGGAGGTAAGGAAAGGAATAGCCATGATACTGTAGTTTGTACTCAACTCTGTAGGGGTTCTGTCTCTAACTAAACAGCTGAGTGTTATACTTCTAGCATACTATACAGTTCTTAGTTCCTAAGCAGTAGTTCTGAAGTGCTGAGGGCTGAACCCACCGTGTTTGTTGGGAGGTAATTGAATAGGAAATGAGCATAACTGCTCCCTGTCTTCATGAGTGATTGACCCACAAGACTCCTTAATCTTGGCCATTGCCTTTGCCATTCTGAAGCCTCAGTTTCGGAGTTGGGAGATATTAAAGGTCATCTGTGGTTATGAGACCACTGCCCCTTGCACAGTTTAAGGGCCTTAAAAAGCACATAATAGTTCATATGTAATGACCAAAGTGACGAACAACGAGGATGTCCTTTTGACTTGAAAGGTAGAAATACCACAAAACTTGAACTTTCTTTGCTTGCAACTTAGAATGGCTTTGGTGCATGTAGCGCATCTGTCCATACAGCAGCTAGCTGCATGTATAAACAGCCTAATTAAAAAAGAAAAAAAAAAAAACAAAAAAGGCAAAACACCATGCATATAACTCAGGATACCACGGAGAGTTCTGCTCTAATTTTTGAGTGCCTTGTTCTTCAGTGACTTAGTCGTTGGAGAACCTACCTGCATTTAAGAATGCAGCTGTGTAATAAAACTTAAGCTATTTGAAACTGAGCAGCTTACATGACAAACTGCATGCACGTTAAATGTGATAGGTGTTTGGTTTCTGAGCTTCTAATACATCACATCAGCTTCGTGGCTCTTGATCCTTAAGGAAAAAGTGCAAGCTGGATAGAGCAGTGTCTGAATCTGCAGGATGTGCCCTGTCTCTCCAGATGTGCTCCAGCTCTATCAAACTTGCTATATTTCCTGTTGGCTGGACCAAACCAGAAAGCATCGACCCAAACACCTTCAAATGAGAAGTACTGTCATAGAAATTCCCACCCAGACTTGTAGCCTTGCCCTGAAGCAGACTGGGAAGAAGATACCCGATACTCTGCGGTCCCCAGGTGATGCCTCTGAGTGAGGCTTTGGGGTTTTTCCACAGCAAGGCCTGCTACCTATATTAGCAGAGCAGACTTAGTATCACTGTTGTGATACAGGTGCAGCTCACCTGGACTAAATGTCATGTTAGCCCTAAAGTTCAGCCAAACACAAATCTGTCCATGCTGACAGCCTGACCATGGCATGTCAGTGTTGTACCTTGCGAGGGCTTCATTGCTGCTGTAGCTTGTTACTGTCCATCCAATACCACCTTGGCCTTTTGTGCCAAGGAGCAGGGGGAGGGGGTGCTATTTGGTCTCTTCTTATCTCTTTGGATTCATTGTGCCTTGTGTGTGTGTTTCTAACCCTTTCTCTTGTTGCTGTCACTCCTCCTTTCTCCGCTGGCGCCATTTCTGTCCATCCCATCTCATTGGCTGCTGTAGCAATAGGTAAGAGACGCGTGGTAGGCCACGACTGGCACTGCACAGTGGGCACCTGGTGTGCTAGCAAAGCCTCCCTGACCTGAGGCTTCTCCTCTAGTGTGCACACTTCTCTAGTGGGCGCTGGTTCTGGTGCTACTTTTAGAGGGTTAGAACTTGAGGCCAGGAGGGCTAATGCTCCAGAACAAGCTGAACTTTCCTTGCAAGGCTTACTGGAGGGGAGGATTTGGGTTTTTAGATATTGTTATTTTATAGTAGATTAAATTACTTTTTTGTGGAAAAACTAAAGGAGAAATTAAATACTAGTTTAACTCCAACTTGCAAACTTTCTGGAGCAATAAAACCTTAGAAGTATTCAAAGGCCAGAATTTTGCTTATGGGGGAGCGTGTTTACTGATGAAACTTCTGCATATGTTCCCAGACCTTCCAAGGAGCAAACACCTGCTGTGGTAGCATATGTCCCTTTGAATATCCTTTGTTTTCTAACTTGGAACTGTGTGTTGGTTTGTTGACAACCCTGAGTGCTTACAAGCATTTGTATGCCTGTATCCTTGCTTGCAAGGATGATATTACTGTCTGCTCTCAAACATGTTTCTGCATAATCACTACCATGGCCTTGATGCTGCAGTCAGGCCCCCTGTTCTACAGAGTGTCAGAGAGTATGAGTAATAAAGCACGACTAAATGAGCCTTGGCTTTGTGTGTAGACTGTTGCTTTAAGTTTTGGTGTTGTCGTATAAAGCACTTGGGCTTCCTTCCTGTATTCTCAGGATTGGTGGACTCAATTTGGGAACTTTATTCTGACTTGTAGTCACAGGATAAGGAGATCAGCATGCAAGAGCTGGCATCCAGAATGTCACTTGGAATCCTTGTGTAACAAGGAGGGTTTTTTCCCCTGCTAGTGTATAGACAGTTTGGATCAAAGAGGGCAGCATCTATGGGCAGCTTGCACAGCACTTTCTCAGCACTGGGCAGAACCCTTGACTGTAAATGGTCCTGGACCATGCAGTACTGCTGACACATTGCACTGTGGGGGTCTCTTGAGTCTGGATGCAAGACACCTGTTTTGAAGCAGAGCAGTCTTGAGATGACGTGTAACTGGAAAGCCAGCGGTGATCCTAATCCTCCTGGTGCTTTGAGCCTGCCCTCCAAGGTGTGTGGGGTATGGAGGTGAGCTGGATCTGAGAACTAAAACTCCCTTTTGGAGTGTACCTGGGCACTGATATCTCTTGGGTGGCCTGGGCAAATTTTGCTGTTTTTTCCTTGTTTGTACACATGGGAGTAACTGCCATTGACACATATCTTGGGAGACTACAGCTTGCTTTGGGGCAAGAGTGTGAAGGCCTGGGCATGCAGAATAGAGAATAATTAGGTGTTTGATCAAAACTGGACTCTTTGAGTCATACATTGCTAAAGTGTTTGTTTGCAGCTATGACAATCAATTGGGAGTGCTATCAAAATTAATTGAAGGGAAAGTTTCTTTTGCCATCTTACCCCAGATGGAGGTTTGCTTCTCCTTCTGACTGTAGTTACACTGTAGTCCAAAGCTCCCTAGAGTCCAGTAACACTCTCTGTCCTTTGAAGTTGGCAGAATTTAGTGTCTAACTCTGCTCAGAGCCTTCACTTGTCCCTCTTAGAGACATTCCCAGGCACCCTCCCTAGGTGAGCTTGGTGTGTGTAGTTCAGTGTCTGGCCATAATGGCATAAGCAGAGCTGTGCAGCCAGCTGGTTTCAGGCTCTCTGTGCTGACTTGTGTCTGGTGGTGCTTTCGTAGGCGCAATGCCGTGGACGCGTTCCGCGTCAATGTCATCCACGCACGGCAGCAGGTGCGCTCGCCTGTCACCAACATCGCCCGCACCAGCTTCTTCCATGTCAAGCGCTCCAACATCTGGCTGGCTGCTGTCACCAAGCAGAATGTCAACGCTGCCATGGTATTCGAGTTTCTTTACAAGATGTGTGACGTGATGACTGCCTACTTCGGGAAGATCAGTGAGGAGAACATAAAGAACAACTTCGTGCTGATCTATGAGCTGCTGGATGGTGAGATGTTTCCCTCTTCTACTGTGGCCTATTGGACTTGGTCATTCCGAAATCTTTAGCTTAGTATGATGTAGTAATAATCCTTGAAGTATTTTTAACATGTGTGGTAGAGTTCAAAATTACTTGTTCAGCTTTTTAATGCTACCTGTACTACAAATGTGAATGGTACCTCAAGCCCATAGCCTTGTGCTGATTCCCTTCACTGAAATGTTGGGAGCTGTGCGCTTGTATGACTGAGACAGCTGGTACTGAAGCTGAGCTTCTGAGGGGATCCTGTGTGAATGTCAGGCTTCCCTTACCCCAAGGTATATAAAGAGGACTGTCAGTAGCACCTCCAAGGCCAGCTGGTGCCTGGCTGGCTCCAGCAGCGTATGGAAGCAGTCATCCCAGGCTTAAGTTGATTGCCCCCAGTAAGTTGAACAGAAGGAAGTCAATAAACCCAATGTGCTTTGTCGCAGCCTTACCTCCCCCACTGATACAGCTCCAAATTTTACCACAGATTAAAAATAGTGTCCCGTTCATCTGCCTGTGACATCAGTCTGCTTGTGGAGGTTGCCCTTCAGCTGCCCCTGTTTCACATATCATGAGCACTTTGTGTTAGTTACTTTTCAATTTCTTTTCCAGACAAGGCACCACACCTGTGTGTCCTGAGATTCTTAGCCAAGGGTCACAGTGACTGATCTTTTCCTGTTCCCTCAGGGCAGACCAAGAAACTGCCTGTTCTCTGCTTTGGTCAGTCACTGCTGTCTCCTTGCAGCCACAGTGAGATGAAACCTCCCAGTCTGGTGTTGCTCAGTATCATGTTAGTGGTCTTCTTTCCCCTCTAACTCTCATGTGGATTTTTCCCTTCTTCTTTGAGGGAAGTAAGTGTGTACCCTGCACTGTGTCTAGTTAACATGTTTCCCTTTTACAGTCATCCTGCAGTGCCACTACTCAGCGGTTGTTTTAGGTTTTGGGTTTTATTACATCTTCATAAGAGCAAAACTTTTTTTAAAAAACCACAAAGATAAAATTGCTATGGTATTGGATAAACTCTATATTGTCCCTTGGATGTTTTTGGAAAAAACTCCTCAGTGTGCCCTTTGCAGATGGCTAGGTTAGTTGATATTTAGTCCTGAGGTGTGGTTGTGTTTAAAACTGGCAAATTCATGACTTGCACAGCTTACCATCACCCCTCGTCTCCAAAGTATTGGTCTGGGAACTCAGTGTAGCAAGAATAATCATTTTCTCTTGGTAAGGAATGCTGCAGCAACTTATCCAGAAATTCAATGTGTAAGCAGTATCTGTGCACTAACCTTTCTCCTTATAAGATGGTTAGCCTAGTTGATGTGTTTATACCTTGTAGCTCTAAACTACCCTTTTACCCTTCTGTAGAAATCCTGGACTTTGGCTATCCTCAGAACTCTGAAACAGGGGCCCTGAAGACTTTCATCACTCAGCAAGGCATCAAGAGTCAGGTAATCAGAGGAATTTGGGGTACAGCACTGCTCTGCTGGTTAATTTTTGCTAAGGCTGTTCAAGAGAGTATGGTCTTAATTACCATCTAACCATTTGACCTGTATGGAAGGAAGGTGCCTGAATAGGTTGAGAGCACCCTGACAGGGGTGTATCTCAGTGGCACCTTGTTCTAGATGTCCCTCTGCTGTGTTACCTCATGTTCCCTGGCACATGGTAAGATGCAGGAGGAAGAGCCCAGAGCTAGGATAATGTCATTCACTTGCATGTAAATATGATTGCTGGCTTCAGGCTCTGCTCTGTTCAGCTTCTGAGAGAATAAACAAATCTGCCTGCTGAACCAGAAGTAGCTCTTTTGCTTGTGAATCTCACTGAGCAGGTCTGTTCTCCACCAGAGCTGTCAGGATTTCATGCCTGCCTTATAATGAAGTGTTCTTCAGCCTTGTGCATCTTGCTGTTAAGTCAGGAAGCTCATCTCTGTCTGTAATATCCTTGCAGGTCGGTGTCAGTAAAGCCTGAGCTTTCTTAGATCAGAGATGAGAATCTCTGCTGTGCTTTTAGCATAGTTTTAACCCTTGCAACAAAGTTTACATGGAGTTAGAAGATAAAGGATGTGTTGGGAAAAAGATGGTTAGTTGGACTGGTTTGGGGAATGTGTTTAAACTAGTTCTAATCCTACTCCAGGTACAGCCCTCAAAACTAGGCTTCCTGTCTCATAAGCTCATGCTTAACCTCTGAATTCAAAGGAGACTCATAGTCTCTTTCTCATGTTCCCAAGAAATATTGTCCACCTTGTCCATCTGACACAGCATGAGTCCTCTCCCCTGCACAGCAGTGGGTCAGGAAAAAAAAAGCTAGGAGTGAGGCAGTCTGTGGCAGAGTAAAGCTTCAGCCTCAGCTACAAACAGAAGCAAAGGGCTAAGCAACAGCCTGCATGGTAACTGTTCTTGTTTAGGTGAGCAGAGGTCAGTCTCTGGAGGCTGTTTCAACTCAGTTCATAAGCACTGATTTCCTGAGAATTCCTTTTTAAACTTTTAATCTAGTAGCAAGACTAACTGCATTTCAAGAGGAGGTGAGAGAGAAGCTGCCCCTGAGCAGCATATTTCCCACTAGAACAGCAAACTGTTTTGCAGTGTGGCCAGATGTGAGTGCATCCGGTCTCAGTCCCCATCATGAGTCCTAGTGTAAATCTCTGCCCTTCTGCACTCTGACAGTTTGGGCAGTCAGCACTAAAGATCGCTGAATCAGCTCCTGTTCCTGGAAAAACTCAAAACTAACCACCACCCTCACTTCCTTCCCTTGCTCTTTTTTTTTTTTCTTTTNTTAACAAACTTCTGTACTGTATGTGTGCAAACCACTGTCATAGTATCATGCTTAATTCAACAGCAGGTTCAGTCCTTTCCTTACAAAGAGGAGTTTGGCTTTCAGCTTTACATAAGTAAGCAGTTCTGCTCAGTATTGGAATTTTGTGCAGCCCAGTTCAAAAACGGGAAGTAATCCGTTGGAGACATGTGGCAAGGGCACCAGTTGAAACCAGTCCTGCCATGTTTCTTTGTCTGCTCCCTACTTGGTGCTTCTAGCCTTCAGCTCCTCATTGACTTAGAGCCAGTTGACACAGGTACCCGGGACCAAAATCTGGGTCTGAATGGTCTACCATCTATGTTCCCTGTCTTTATTTAGTTCTTCATGATGTTTTCCTTGGGCTTGTGTCCTGAGGAATTTAAGGAGCAAAATCCACTAATGGCAGGCTTTCCAAATTCAACTTTTTTGCTTTGTTCTCAGTGAAAGATTGGAGATGTCCTGAGCCACTGTGCTGTGAACGCCCTCCCTGTATGGCTGTAGTAGTCTTTCCAGGGCAGGTGATCTTGAAATTACAAGATCTGCTTTATTCTCTTTGAGAGCGTGTCTGAAACTGCTGCACTGGTTGCCAAGGAAATAGCTGTGTGCTCTGGGAGTGATGTACCACACAGGTTTTAAAAGGTTGTTGGTATGCAACATCCAACACAGTTTTACTTCTAGTCCCTACACCTGAAGTAGCCCACTACTCAGGTGGCAGGACTGCAGGCTGTGCTGATGTCCTGTAGCAGAACTGGTGAAGCCATTGGCTTGAGTATCTTCCTCCAACAGAGGCTGAACCTTGCTCTTATGGCTTGAAGTAGCTGTGCTTCATGTACTGTTCTCACTCTTAAGATGCTGTCTGCATTTGTCCAAACTTCATTAACTAGGTGTACACTGTAATTTTCTTCCCAAGTGATTTCTGGGTGTGTGAGTTGGTCAACTCTTAGTTACAGTGTTTCCCCAAACTATAGACATTCTTTAGTGCTAAAATGCTGGTGTTAATTTTTAAAGTGGGCAGAGGGCTGCCACCAGCTGGAAGATCCCAGGAAACCTGCTGGTAGCTGGCTATCTTTAACTTGGTCAACATGCTGGCAACTCAGCACAGGGTGGGTATTCTTGGGCTATTTTAGCTGACTTATTTGTCCAGCTCTGGGAAGCACCCACTCCTGAGAAATTCCAGACACAGGTGTCTTTAGTGCTTCTCGTAGGGAATACTTAAGCTGCTGGGTGGTCTCAACTTCAGCAGCTGCTTCCAGATCCATCCAGTCACTTTACAGAGTTAAGTGTAGGATCAGGGTAGTGGTGCTGTTGCAGGAGATGAGAATGTCATCACATGATCAATGTCCCTTTGGGGAAGACAGAGCACTGGGTATTAAATCTGCATGTTCTTCTAAAGCTTGAGCAAAGCACTGAACAAGGCAGTGCTTTTTTTGTGGGACAGACAAGAGAGGTACTTTGTGTGCTGTATTGAGCACTTCCCTAGGAAGTTCTCAGGGGAATATAAAACTCTGTCTCTTAGATGATATGACAGTGGCTTGCTCAGGAGCTGACAATATCTGGCAAGAGCATGTGTGAAGCTGAGATCATGTACTGCCACCCTGTGGGCTTACTGCAAGGCTGCTGTGGGAGAACCCACTTGTGTTTCCTGCAGCTGTTATGGTGGAAGAGCAGAATTAACAAGGATACCACTTTATACAGGACCCAAAGTGCCTGGTATTTCCCATAGTCTGGGCATCTGTGACAGGGTAGACATCCAGGATTTGCATTAGGAACGCCAGCATGAGTCTGCTCTGCATAGAAACATTATTGGGAGGGGTATTTTGCCTGTCTTTCCCTCTGCTCCACCTTGTGTTTGTATTGTCAGTAATAGGCCAAGTCTGAAAATTAATTTCACTGCTTGGAGTGCTGGGTTTCCTGCAGGGAGCTAAAGGTCAAAACGTCTCATCTTGTTTGTGCTAATTAGCTACCTAATTAACAAAGAGCTGACCTGCTTTTTTCCTGTCCTCAGGTAGCCTTAAGCCTAATCTGCCTCTTTCTCCCTTCCTCCCTTCTCTTGCTATTGAACTGCTTGCCTGTTAACCCTGTCTACACTGCACTTGCTACTATACACCTACTTCTTTCTGCATGTGACTGGATCTCACCTCTAGCATCAGGTAGGAAACCTCTCTGCCTCTCAGTACAATCCTTGGTGCTTTTCTGAGTCTTAGAGTCTGGGTACTATTATAGATGCATTTTGAGTTGGTGTTGCTATGTAACTCTTAAGACTGCAGTTATTAAGAAACAGGCCTTGGGGATTAGCTCTCTTGTGGCCCTGTGGTTTCATGTTGGATAAGGGTGTGAACTGCTACATCAATCTGTGTTAAACTTTGCTTAATACAGATTGATGTGACAGTCTGAGACACGATTTGAATGCCATTGGTGGAGCCCATGCCTCCTTGCACTAAGAGGTAGCCTAATGGACTTGCTAACAAAACAGAATAATGTTCCCTGCTGTTGCTGTGGCCAATTCTTATGCATAGAATTTGATGTTCTGCGGAGGGAATGACCAAATCATGTGAGAGCACCCATATCTAAGCAACAAAAGCATTTATGTGTAATAAATGGCAACTGTTTGCTCTGAGATTCAGAGCAAGGTTTCTTAGCCTTTGAATTTATTTAAAGGAATTTGTTTATGTCTAAGATGTCATTTCTTCTCTTCAGACCAAGGAAGAGCAGTCCCAGATCACCAGCCAAGTGACTGGACAGATTGGATGGAGACGTGAAGGAATCAAATACCGTCGCAATGAACTCTTTCTTGATGTGCTGGAGAGTGTGAATCTCTTGATGTCCCCACAGGGTAAGTAGGAGGTGTTGAACTGGCATCCTTCTCCTGCTCAGAGTTTGTAAGTGGTGACTCTTGTAACTGTTCTGAACTCTGATCTTCTCTAACCAGGTCAGGTTTTGAGTGCCCATGTCTCTGGTAGGGTGGTGATGAAGAGTTACCTGAGTGGAATGCCAGAGTGCAAGTTTGGCATGAATGACAAGATTGTCATTGAAAAACAGGGCAAAGGGACTGCAGATGAAACGGGGAAAAGGTAAGAGGTTTGGACCTGGTGACCACTTGCCCTAGGGACTCTTATGAAAGGGCAGCCCTTAATAGCTCTTCTGATCTGACAGACAAAAAGCTGGGTTTTTTTCTTCCCTTCAGGTGGTACTGCTAATTTTGGGTAGATCAGTTGTTGTGCAAGCTATCAGCCTAAGGGCCTCAATACAGAGGGCTTCTCTACAGTTCTTTATGTATTAAGATTCAAACATAGTTTTAAGTGTAGAGTTCTTGCACCTGCAAACACCTCTCCAAGATGGATTTTCCTAGAATCTGTATCTCTAGCAGTTTTGTTCAGTGCAGACTCTTAATCATAAAAGCAGTAGCAGTGCTCCCAAGAAATAGTGAAAGAATCCCTCTGCCTGCTTTACCTGGACTGTTCCCACAAAGTAGAACAAAGACTGGGGAAGCCCCTCCTGCTGATTACAGGTTGTCAGTGGCTGTGTGAGTTGGAGGCACATCTTTTCCAAGAGCCCAGCTACCCTCCCTCCCAGCTGCACCTCAGTCAGTACCCACAAGGAAGCTAAAAACAGGCTCTTAATGCCTTTTCCAGCTTTAATGCTTGGGGTGAAGAGATAAAAGCAATGGGACTGCCACTTCCGTCTCACTAACCATTTGCAACTCATCTGTATTTCTCTTGGTTGTTGTTTTGTTGTTTGTTTTTTGTTTTTTTGCTGACCCCCAGTGAATTGGGAAGGTAGATAACCTGCTTCAGCTTTGTGTGCACTCTGCTCTCCCCCTGTCTCTTGCTTTGTGTGACTTGTGCATGTACCCTGGATCTCAGACACTTTCCATGATGGTTCCTGTAAATGGAACTGAGTTGTTATTTGCCTTTTCTCTCAGAACCAAGCCAAGAGCTATCACTTCACTGTCACCTTTAAGCCATCTTTCCTGTACCTGAATTGAGCTAGTAAAATAGATGAGCCTGGGATGGCTGATGGGCCCAGTGAGGATTTCCTCTAGTGAAAATATCAACTGCACAGGCCTTGAGGAGTCAGTACACTGTCCCAAAGCTTCTATGCCAAGTGCCTTTTCCTGTGAATAGGCTATTTTTTTTAATTACAGAAGTAAGGTGAACAGGGATTCTTGGCAGGTGGTTCTTGCTAGCTGTGATTATCCAGTGGGCATCTCCAGCTTGAAGATGTTACTCTCCAGAAGCATTTAGTTACGAGGTGACCAAAAGGGACTGCTGCTGTCAGTTGCTTTTTGGGATCTAGCTTGTGGCAAGGCCAGCCCTGAGTAATGCTGCCTGAGACCTGGAGCAGTCCTAGGTAGAGGGTTTTCCCAGCTGCTTTCCAAAAAAAATAGAAATTAGTTGGCTAACATTGGTTGTCATCTGGGCAGCAGATTAGGAAAAACTAACTCCTCCTTTTGAAGCACAAACCACACCACTGGTGGTTGTGTAACTAGACAGCCAGTCAGCCTGGAGTCAATCTGCTTCCCCTTTGTGTAGGTAGTGGTAGTTCCTAGGACAGCTAAACTTGCTGTAGTTCTCAGACTATTTTGGCAAATTGGCATGGTTGTCCTGTTGCTTCCAGCAGCTGAGGCAGCCTAGATATCATAAGTGATACACCTTCTCAACACTGCTGCCTCTGCTGTTGCTCCTGCCTTCTGGTCCCTCTCAGTAGCTGAGGAGTTTTGGCTGGCCTAGCACCTATATTCTCAGGAATTAGTACTGACACAAGTTCAGTGCTGGCAGGCTAGGCTGGTGCACATATGTGGACAGGTGGTAGCTCTTTAGATTTTTAGGAGAGATACAGACATGTATGTCACAATATCATGGTTTTGGTGGTTTAATTCAGAATCAAAACACCTGCTATCAGTGTGGACATGAACAACTGTGAAGATATTTCTGAACAGGAAGACTCTGAACCTGGCATTTCCTGGCTGTGTGGCAGTGGGATAGCTTTGTGGACAGGAAAGTGTTTTCTCTCCTTTGAACTGTACTGTGAGAAGACTTGGGCTGGCAAAGTTGCCTTTGCAGTACTGAGTGTTGCTGTCAGGCAGACCCAAGCATTGTGTTGCTGGCTGTGACAGAAGAGTGCTCTTCCAAGCTCTCTCCTCTTTGGGGAGAGGAGGGAGAAAATTCTTTCAAACAAGCTTCCTGAAATACAACTTTTGTGGTGGTAAAACAAGGAAAGTCTGAGCCAAGAGGCTGCTGTCCCCTCAATCTCTCCCTGCCTCCCCATTTCCTGGACACCTGCAATGGCAACGTGCTCTGTAGAGTAGTTTCTGCCTGGACAGATTTTAACTGCACCAAGATACCAGAGCTGCAGCTTGTGCTCTTCTAATTGTGTTTTGTGTTTTTAGTGGCAAACAGTCGATTGCCATTGATGACTGCACTTTCCACCAGTGTGTGAGGCTCAGCAAGTTTGATTCCGAGAGGAGCATCAGCTTCATTCCACCAGATGGAGAGTTTGAGCTCATGAGGTACTGTGGATGGGGGGTGAGCAGGCTGGTGTTGGCATCTGCTTGCTGCTACAGTAGTGTTGCTGCTCCCAGGCAGACTTGCAGCCCTTGAACACTTAAGAAGTACACACTTACCACCACCTTTTCAGAGTGGAATCTGTCCTACAAATCCATCTGTTACAAATGTGGAAGCCCAGCTGTGTTTAGTTTTCTTTGCCACTACCATAGTGTTGGATGTGGGTTTTCTTGCTTTTGAGCTTGCTGTATCTGTTGTTTTTAGTGTTTTAACACTGGTGTCCTTGAACAAGGTTGTTGACAGGAACCAGATATAAAACTTGAGACACAAGAAACCATTGCTGCCCTACAGCAGCACAGATCTTAACTGCTGTTTCCTTCTGGGATGTTTCCCTTTCTGGCTGGTGTTTCTAATCTGTTTGCTATATTCTGAGGCTATCTCTTTGGGAGGGTGATACAGTTTGAGGCATAAGGAATTTAACTCCTCCTCAGAGTTCACTTTAGCTTCCATCCCTGCAGATACCGAACCACGAAGGACATTATCCTTCCCTTCCGTGTGATCCCACTGGTGCGGGAGGTGGGCCGGACCAAGCTGGAAGTGAAGGTGGTGATCAAATCAAATTTCAAACCTTCCTTGCTGGCCCAAAAGATAGAGGTAAGAGAAACAAAAAAACCTGTGGTATCTTGTGCCTGGAAGTCATGCCTCTAGTTTATGTCCACTGTGGTGGAGTCCTCACAGATGAGTCTTCAAGCTTGAACAGGGCTAAAAAAGTGAACTGAGTATCTCTCAGAGGTGTGGTGCTGCTGTGCTGTGGGAGGGAGCTGCTGTAGAGTAGCGAGGTGAAAGCTGTTTTCATTTGCACAGCCACCTTGGCAGGGGCCTCATTCTGCTTAATTTCTCAGCCACTGTGAAAGTTTCATATTCTTCTGTCTGCATGATCTGATGGTATGTCAGACAGGCAGCAAGCTGTGTAAGAGCTGTGTAAGACAGGCGAGGAGTGGCTTTGCAGCTTAGTCCCCATCTGAGAAGGCATTACTGCTGCCAGGCTGGGCTGTCCAGAGCCTGCTGCAATGCCTGGCATTCTTCCTGAGCTCATCTTCCCAACATTAGCCAGGATTCCTGCAGCATGGAGATCTCTGCCCTGTTCCTTACTGATTTTTGTGTATTACGGAATTGTGAACGTGTACTTCAAAGCAGGAAACTAGAGAGCTAGCCTAGGATGCCTTGTGATAGCTGATGTTCTCTGGGCACTGAGCTGGGAGAGAGAGGGCCCAAGGGGTCCAGGACAGACCATCAGAGACTGCCCAGAGTGCCCAGGCTGCAATCTCCTTGCCCCCACTTACCAGACTGTGCCTTCCAGGTCCGGATCCCAACGCCCCTCAATACCAGTGGAGTGCAAGTCATCTGCATGAAAGGGAAGGCAAAATACAAGGCCAGTGAGAATGCCATTGTCTGGAAGTAAGTGAGCATGTTGGGGAGGCAGGGTCTGTTTAGTGCTCCTGTCTGCCCTGAAGTCTGGCACCTTCTCACTTCTGGGCTTTCTTCGATAGGATAAAACGTATGGCTGGAATGAAGGAATCCCAGATCAGTGCAGAGATTGAACTGCTGCCCACCAATGACAAGAAGAAGTGGGCTCGGCCTCCCATCTCCATGAACTTTGAGGTGAGTACCTGTCTGCCTTTCAGGGTGCCTTTCATGTCAGCCTTGGAGAAGCTTTGTCAGTCCCTCTTGGGAGTAACACAGGTTTGAGGATTCCCTGTGTCAAGCTGACAGGTGATGGCAAAACTCATGGAAGAAAATTGCCCTTAGAGCCACAGGAGTCTGGCACCATGCATGCAGGGAGTAGGGAAGGGAACAGTGGCTCTCGACGTCCATTTCTGGATGCATTGCCTGGGGGTCCTCTGGTGTTTGTGTACGGAGAGCATCTTACCCCATTCCAATGCTCTCTGTTGCCTTTCCCTCTCGCAATAGGTCCCGTTTGCACCCTCTGGGCTGAAGGTGCGCTACCTGAAAGTCTTTGAGCCAAAGCTGAACTACAGTGACCACGATGTGATAAAATGGGTGAGGTACATCGGCAGGAGTGGGATCTACGAGACCAGATGCTAGCCCCAGCAGGCTGGCGGCTCCCTCTTCTCCAAGCCATGCTCTGCCTCTCCTCGGTCTTCAGCTACATTCAGAGATGTCTGCCTGGCCCCTCAACGCAGATTGAAAGACCCTGTGGCTCACCCCGGGAGCGGACTCGCCTGCCCGTGTTCAGTTACCACCCACACTGCAGATGAAGTTCAGAACCCAGTCATGTGCAGGGGTTCGGTCAGCCTCCTGCTCCCCATCCCAGGGTGGGCAAGGGCTAGTCTAACTCCCATCCTCTTGTGATCTTTCTAGGGAACGTCCACCATTAAACTCCTCTTCTGTTGGTGTCTCACTACTTGCATCATATCCTAGTATTTTTGAAGTTCTTGTGCATATGTACGCGTAGAATAGACCTAAACATAGACTGGACAAATCTGAGTTTGAAGTTACCCTGGCTTCTGTACTAGCTATTGCTATTGTGGTAGATGTTGCTGGCCAGTCTGAGATGTCTGGGGTGGTGAGTTTGTTGGGCCCCCACCACAGGAGATGGTGGGCTCACCAGACCTCACCACCACCTTATTTCTTGCAAAGTTGTCAGTATAGAGTCCTGCCGTGGGAAGGTTTGTGACCAAAAGGATGAGGGTTTAGGCTCTTGCTGGTGTGTATGTGGGTGGCACAGCATTTCAGGTCCTTGGAGCATTTACCCCTACCCACTGCTGGCTTGAGCCAGTCTGTCCTTTCCAAACAAATTGGAGACATGGCCCCACTGTGTCAGGGAGTGTGGGTCAGCTGAGCTCTGTCGGATGTGAACAGGGTCTGTCCTCGGGGAATCTCAAATGCAGTTGGCAGTAAGAGCCCCCTGACCCATCCTACCCTCTCCACGCTTTTATCAACTGCTTCTGGGCCATAGGAATGCTGCTGCAACCCACAATCCTGCTTCTGGTAGTGTGGTTTCCATTTTGTACACTTTGTGATTTGTCCAGCTCTGAATCTAATAAAGTATGTAGAATGGAGAAGGCTGCCTGCGCTGCTGTTTGGGACTCATGCTGCAAGAGCCTGGGCTGTGCCCTGGGCTTGTGCCACAATGTCTTGGGACTTGCTTGTGCTGCTTCCCCAGCCCTGGGCTGCTTGGGGGCTAGTAGGTGAAAAGGACAAGTGATGCTTTTGTTTCCAGCTGTGCTGGTGCTGCAGCTCCCTGGAGAAAGGAGGGTGCTCTGGACTTTCCTTGGGGCTGCAGCTGGGATGAACTGAACTCGATGGAGTGTGTCCCAGCCCCCTGTAGGTCAGGCTCCTGCCCCAGCCACACTGAAGAGAATCTTGGTCATCTTTCCTTGTGCACACCTGAAAAAAGTCAAAAGCTATTTCCCCTTTTAACTTGGCTTTTGGTGTCAGGGGCCAATGTGGGTGATGTACAGGGTAGCTGAGGGAACCAACAACTGCTGAGCAGCTGAACCTGGCCCTTGGCTCATCCCCTCTGCCTTCAGTCTGTGAGCAGGTGAGGGTGTCCAACTGGTCATTCTCCATCGGTGGATGAAAAAAATTCAAATCCAACCTGCAGTGTCGTGACTGGTTTAGAAGGAGAAACTCTGGTTTTAAAAGAGGAACAAAATTCCAAATCCTCCCAAAGCCTCTTTCCCTGGGCGACAGATCAAGCAGGGGCTGAGCGGGTTTTGGGCCCGTCCCGATCGCTCCTATCGTTCCCGGTGTCGTTGTCCCGGCACGTGGCGCCTGGGTCCCCACTCCTGGCCCCGTAGTGCGCAGGCGCAGTCGGACTCGGACTACATCTCCCGGCGGTCCCCGCGCCATGGCGGCCGCCCGCCTCCTTCCCGTCAGCGCCCATCGTCCCTTCCGGCTTCGAGCGGCGGCG
>WEIU01016638.1:41575-54456 GCA_013389925.1 Aegithalos caudatus
TGAGGGGACCGGGAGGGTGCCACCTGTCGCGACAGCGGCGGGGTGTGCAGCGCCGGCGCCGTGTGCCCGCAGGGATCCTGCACGGCAGCGGGGCGGACTTCGAGTCGGTGGACGAGCTGGAGGAGGCGGTGGGCGAACTGCTGCGGGAGGTGTCGCAGGACACCAAGGACGACGGCGCCATCAGGGAGATCTGCCAGCGCCTCTTCAACACCCTGCAGCTGTAAGGGCACCCGGCGTCCCCTCGTACCCCCTCACCCCACTCACGCACCTCACCCTACCCCTCCTCTCCGTAGGGACGAGGGCCAAGCCCAGCGCTGCAACCAGGTGTTGCTGGATGCCCCCATCCAGCTTTCCCAGATCACTGATGGATATGGTGAGTGATGCCCGCGGCTCACGTCCTACTGTCAGGGTCCTGGAGCTCGGAAGGGCTCGGGGTGTTGGGTGTGCTCGCCTGACCTTGGGGAGGGGGGCCTCAGGCTCTCCCTCACAGGCACACATTTCTTTCTCATTCTGCTGCTGAGCTGTGGGCAGCAGTGCCCAGGGGCAAGCTGGAGTGAAGGTGGAGGTGGAGAGATGCCCTTTGGTCCCTTCATCCTATCTGGATGGGGAATAAGTCATGTCTGGGCATGGTGGTCGTTGAGGCAGGGCTTTGAGGAGCCTCCCTGCCACACGTGCTCACCAATCCCAACCCCACTGTCTCCTTGCAGGCGACACCAGTGCGGATCTGCTGCCAGGGCTGTTGCTGAAGAGAGGCCAGACCTCGGTAAGTGAGGGCTGTGCCCTTCCTTGTGGGACCAGCTGACACGTGGGGCTGCAGGTGCCCTGCCCTGCCCTTGCTGCAACTGCCCTGCCCTGCTCCAGTCCAGGTTGCCCTTGGAGAGCAGCCAAGGCAGGCAGCATCCTGGTTAGGAGTATAGCTGCAGGGAGTACTGCTCCTCCTTGTCAGGCTCTCTGTCATTTGGAAAACCCTTGACCTTGGTTTGGTGAAGAGGCTCCGCATGAGTTAGCAGCTTATTAATCTAACATGATCTACTTTGCTGTAATTTCTTGGTGAACTCTGACTTTTGCTGTAGGACCTTTGGCTCCTTCAGCAAGGCCATTGATTGAGAAAACACAGTGTCTCTGAATGACATTTTGAATATTCACTGAGGGGTAAAAGCCTGGGTAATGGGAGGAGGGAGGGTGTTAGAGGTGGGAAGTTAGCGGAGAGCCGCTGCAGGACGTCGTAGAGCCAGCTGTAGATTGTTGTGGTTTGGGAAATAAGATCAAGAGCTGAGAAGTTTGGAAGTAGTTCCACTCCATGACCTGAAGAAATTGGGACATCTGTATTGATGGAATGTGTAGCTGCTCAGGAACAGCCTGGCTTGCTGTCTGTGTTGGATGTGCCAAAGTCTGAGCATGGGTGAGGTGCAGTTGTACATGCACAAAGCAAGGACAAGCAGTAGCTGTGCAGAGTGGGCAGTGTCTTTGCCAGGTCACTCACAGAGCTCCCTTTCCATGGGTTCATGTGTTAAGGATGAGAACCCATCACTTGGAGGCTGAGACCTAACACGATTCCCACATGTCTGAACGGGAGTCTTAAGCAAAAACTGGCAGCTCTGGCTGGTTTTGGCACCAGAGTTGTTGCGGCTGGATTCACTTTCCAGCTCTTCTGTCTGCAACTCAAAAAAAGATCTTCAGAAAAATTGGAGACGATTCAAAGAAGGCCTCAGGAGGCCTGTCAAGCTTTGGAGGACGGGTCTTACTAGGAGATTCAGAAAGCTGGGTATAGTTAACAGAGTGACTGGCTGTAGGTGTGGGGTCACAACTCTAGTAACAAGATACTCTTCAGTCTGGCATACAGGTCTGTAACGTGCTCTGGTGCCTGCAGGGTTGCCTAGAAATATGTAGGAGTATCCTTGGTCAGCCACAAATATTTGACTCTGTGCAGGAATAAACTGGAGTGGGCTGAAAGCCTGGCCAAGACCAGAAGCCAGGTTAAAACACTTGGTGCCTTCTTGCCTTCAGGGTTAATTAAATGCTTTTTGTCTCTGATCCACTCCTTGAGAAGAGTTTGTTCCAAACTGGCTAACATTTAATGTGTTGGGAAGGGAAACACCTCATGGTGCACTTCAAGGGTGGGTGCAGAGTATACCAGAAGAGGCACTGGGATGGCAGGTTGACTCGGCTGATCCAGGTCCCTGGAACTACAGAAATTGACTGTATGATAGGGTCAGCCAAAACCTCTGCCTTGCTGAGGCAAAACTTGTGTATGAGCCGTTGATTTAGGACTTCATTCCTGAGGTAGCTTCCTGGCCTGATTAGCCTCCTCAAAATATGCTTGAATCTGTCCCATTTTCCCTGTCCTTCCTCTATCCATTTCTTCCAGGCTTGAGAGGTCGATTGATCTTTTTTCTCCCAGAGCTGGACTTTTGCTGAAGATGCTCTCTCTTCTTCAAACTGTGTTCTGTGTCCCAGATGGTGAATGCCAAGAAACTGGAGAAGGCGGAAGCCAGGCTGAAAGCCAAGCAGGACAAGAGGCTGGAGCGGGATTCCCTGAAGTCGTCTGGCCCTGTGTGAGTATGCAGGACACTTTGAACATCCCTGATCTGCTGAGCATGGATGGGATCTGGCTGTAGCAGAGCTTTCCTGTTGAGCCTCTGTAGCCCTGGTTTCATGTCTGAGGTGTTCTGGTTGTCTGAAATTCCTTTCCCAGGGAAAGTTCTGTAAACAATGGGAGGTTTTCTAACGCTACCTATGTTATTCATTCCTTCTCACAGGAGGGACTTGATGTCTCTCTGGTTTGACCAATGTGATTGAAAAGGTTTGCCTTTGTTTCACCAATCAAATTGGTCTGTGTAAAATTGTATATAATGGAGATGCATCCCTAAATAAAGAGTCATTTTTTAGCCTTCTGATCTCAGAGTCTCGTGTCGTTGTGGTACAAAACAGCGTCAAACCTCCTCTTTGTGTTCTGCCTGTCCGCAGAGTCCTTGAGGAGGCGTCTGCCAGCCAAGCTTCCAGCAAGAAGGAGACTCGCATGGAGTCGTCAGGCAAGAACAAGTCCTACGATGTGCGCATCGAGAACTTCGATGTGTCCTTCGGCGAGCGGTGAGTGCGCTGGGCACGTGGGACAGACCTGCCTGGCATTTGGGACCACGGGGGATTGAGACTGGAGTAGAGAGCAGTTGAGAAATTACAGAGGGTGTGGCAAAGATCAGGAAGCAAGGTGGGCACTGACCCTGTTGGCTTTGGGCAGGAGAAGCCTGTGATTTTTGCTCGGCTACAAGACAGCCTGAAGTACACCAGGGGCAGGTGGCTGTCGGTTGTCTCCTCTTCATGGGACAGTCTGAGCAGGGCCCTGCCTGTTTCCCTGCCTCAGTGTCCTGCTGACGGGAGCAGACCTGAACCTGGCTTTCGGGCGGCGCTACGGGCTGGTGGGCAGGAACGGGCTGGGGAAGACCACGCTGCTGAAGATGATCGCCAGCCAGAGCCTGCGCATCCCCTCACACATCAGCATCTTGCACGTGGAGCAGGAGGTGGCAGGGGATGAGACACCGGCGCTGCAGAGTGTGCTGGAGTGTGACACCACTCGTGAGAGCCTGCTACGGGAGGAGAGGGAGCTGACAGCCAAGATCAGTGCTGGCAGGTGAGGTGGTCCCCTGGATTTCCAGCCCTTCTGTGGCCTCTTGACCATGAGGCCTCATTCTGAGGTCTCTCCTTTCCAAAGAAAAGCTATGGCAAGGGTGGGTTGTGTCTTGCCCACCTTAGTCCTACCTGGGGAGATCAGCCTCCCCCAGCTCTCAAACCCTGACTTGGTGAGTCCCACACCGTCCTCCTTCTTCTGCCCTAGGGGAGAAGGGACAGAAAGTGCCAGACTGTCAGAGATCTACGCTAAGCTGGAGGAGATTGAGGCAGACAAGGCCCCAGCAAGGTGAGACAGCCCTGTGAGCACCACTTTCCGTTGGCATGGCCAGGGCTAAGCAGTGGTTTGGGGTATGGAAGCATGATGCTGCGGCCCTGGGATCCAGCATGTGGGGATGGGGTTTTCCCTGCTATTCTTCTTGTCTCTTCTCTGTCACAGCTCTCCTGGTTTAGGAATAGTTGAGCTTTCTGCTGAAGCTGCAGGGACTTTTTTTCTCCAAATGGCTTGTATTACTGCTGCTGCTGCTACTGCTGCTGCTCTCCAACCTCCCTAGGTTCATGGTGCCTAGGGAGTGTTTTTGGATGGTAGTGGTGTGGTGTGGTGTGACTCTCTTCCTGTCCAAAGAGATGAAAAATCCTTGCAAATCTCCTGGGACTTCATGTGGATGCTTTGCCCTGCTGGGCTGCATTTCCTAGCCAAGTGCTTGTCTTGGGTGTGCAGAGAAGTTTTCCTGCACCCAGCATGGCTTCAAAATACGTAGCAGAGTTTCCTTGGTGGTTGTGGGTTTGAGACCTTGGACTGTGCTCTGCTGTTGGATTCTGTAGCCGGATTCCACTTCTCTCCTCTTTTCCCCAGGGCATCCGTCATTCTTGCTGGGCTAGGCTTTAATGCAAAGATGCAACAACAGACAACCAAGTAAGTTTCCAAACTTTGCGCACTGAGGCAGTGATGGGGCTGGGGAGATGTTCCAACTGAGCCCCCAGGCACTGATAGGCTGTAAGGAAGAGCAAGGGTCCATTCTTGCCCATCCAGTGTGGTCTCCTGCCCTGGGGGTGCCTGTAGTCTCCTGCCACTTGCTGCTGGACCGCAGATCTTGTGCTGTGCCTGAAATCTCTGCTGGCACAAGTTGCCTCTGAGTGACAGCAGAGCCAAAAGAGCCATGGGGGAGGGGAGGGATCCTGCAGGCAGGCAAACACAGAGTGGTTCTGTATTGAACAGTAACCCCTCTCTGCATCTTCCCTCCTCAGAGAGTTTTCTGGAGGCTGGAGAATGAGACTGGCCTTAGCCAGAGCCCTCTTTGCCAGGTTGGTGTCCAGGCCTTCATGCTATGTGGTTAAGCCTCCTTGTTGTCCATACTGTGAGGTACAGGGGTGCTGCCTGGGGGTCCTCTCAACCCAGGCTCTGGGGGTGAGGGGATGTTGGAGGCACTGCTTTGTGTGTGTGATGAGACACTCTGCACTGACCCTGTGCTCCTTCTGCTTCTGATACCCATGTCTTGTTTTCCCCAGGCCAGATCTCCTTCTGCTGGATGGTAAGTTGATACTGTGAGTCCCCCTCTGATACTGCTGCGCCTGCCTGTGCCCTTCCTGGGGTTGGGAACATGCCATGGCCTTTATCTGCCTGCTCAAAATAGCCCTGTGGGATGGGCTGGCCTGGCAGCACGGTTGGCAGCAGTGGCACGGGGAAATCTGCCTGGGCAGCAGCTCTCCCTGTGCTCAGCAGAGCTTTGCCCTGCGCTCCAGCCAGGTGGTCTGCATGTCATCCTGCCCCAAGTTTTGTTCCCTTTCCCTTGCCAGTCCCTGGAATGCACCCTGGCTGCCAGTCTGTGCTGGGGGAAGTCCCTTCACTGCAGAGCATGCCCAGGTTGGGGTATTGAGTCTGGGTGAGATGCTGCTGTGAGGCACCAGAGTCTGGGTATCAATGTGGAGTGGGGGAAGCATCCCTGCCTGAGCCTCAGCCCCTGTGCACACACCACATCACACTCTACACAGGAGTCCTGAGCTGGGCAGAGAAGGTCTCCATGCAGGCTCTTTCCTCCCCAGTGCAGATCACGAGGCTTTCCTATGGGAAAAATAGTATAATCCAGCCATCCCCATCCCTCCTGACTTGAGTGCCTTTTCCCCTTCCCTCAGAGCCAACGAACATGCTGGATGTGAGGGCAATTTTGTGGCTGGAGAGCTACTTACAGGTAGGGGGCTGGCAGAAGGCCTTGATACAGAGAAAGGGTGAGGGAGGGAGATGTCCTCACCTCCCTGGGTGGTGGGAACAACCCCTGTGCTCTGGCTTGATGGCGCTCAGGCCTCCCTCTTGCTGTCCCCAGACCTGGCAGTCGACCATCCTGGTGGTGTCCCACGACAGGAACTTCCTGAACGCCGTGGCCACGGACATCATCCACCTGCACTCGCAGCGGCTGGACATGTACCGTGGGGACTTTGAGAACTTCATGAAGACCAAGGAGGAGCGCCTGAAGAACCAGCAGCGAGAGTATGAAGCCCAGCAGCAATACCGCGAGCACATCCAGGTACTGGGAGGAGCTGTGGAGCTAGGGCGTTCTTCTCCCAGCCTTGTCCCTTTCTCTCTGCCTCAGTGGCTGTATTGCTGTAGTTTGGCAGTGGAGCAGGGCGCCTGGTGCTGAAGGGGACTTGGGGCTCTCTGATGCTTTTCTCTCGCAGGTTTTCATTGACCGCTTTCGCTACAACGCCAACCGGGCGTCCCAAGTGCAGAGCAAGCTGAAGCTGTTGGAGAAGCTGTGAGTGCCTGTCCTGCTCCTCTCTGGAGGTGGGAAAGGGGCAGTGCTCACGGGAAGAAATTGAGGTTCCCAGGGTATCTGGCAGATACAGTTGTAATCTGTGCTTTTTGAGTGCCTGTCTCTGGTCCAGAGCTTTGGTTAGCATGAGGTGTCACAGGGCTAAAGACTCTGCCTGGGCTTCTGGTGTGGGAGCACCACAAAGTGCAGAGCACCTTGATTATATGTCTCCTCTTATTGCAGGCCAGTGCTGAAGCCTGTGGACAAGGAATCTGAGGTGATCATCAGGTGGGTGTCCCCTGAGCCATTATTTGGAGGGCACCTGGCTCCATTTCAGACATGAGTTTCTCCAGGGGGGACAACCTGTCCCAGCTGGGACAACCATCCCTATGATCATGTGGGCCAATTTTACTCTGACAGGGAGACCAGACAGGTCTCCTTGTTCAGGCTGGGTACCCTGGGGCCAAGGCTGCAGGTCCTTGTTGCCTTCTTGGGACCATCCTTCCTTGAGGCCCTGCATGGTAGGGAGCCCTTCTTGCCACCTGGGGGGTACAGAAGTTGCTCTGGGCAGTTGGAAGTCTCTGAAGTTCCTGGCCATCTCTCACCTCTTCCTGCCTTCTTAGGTTCCCCGATGGCTTTGAGAAGTTCTCCCCCCCAATCCTGCAGCTGGATGAAGTAGACTTCTATTATGAGCCAAGTCACTACATCTTCCATTCCCTCTCTGTCTCTGCTGACCTGGAGTCCCGCATCTGTGTGGTATGTGGGATTGCAGAATAATGGAGGCTGCAAGGGACCTTGGGAGGACCCTGCTCAAAGCAGGCATAGCTTTGATTGTAGGTCAGGTTACTCCGGTTCTTGTCCAGTTGAATGCTGGATGTTTTCCAGGGAAAATGCTGGGTCCCATCACAGCATTTGATCATCCTCATTTTGAGCAGCACTGGAACATTTTTCCTATTACCGTTTAGAATTTGTGATTTCATCCTTTCACTGGATACTTTGGAGAAGAGGCTGGATCCGTCCATATACAATTCCTGTTAGATGACAGCAGCATGTAGTGGGGGCCCTGCTGCATTGGATGGGGCAGCAGACACTGTGCTTGCAGATGAGACTGGGACTGGGTAATCCTTAGGCTTGAGGGTTGGGGAGGGAACATCTGGCACTGCTGCCAGTGCTGCTTGTCAATGATAGAAGTGCAGGTTCGTGGTAGCTGAAGTCACCATTTGTACTCTATCCTGCTCCCCCTCATCATCTCCAAGAACTGAAATTCCCTGATCACTGCCCCCCTCTCTGAAGTGCCTTCATGGATTTCACATTCTCCAATGCTGCTGCTGCTTCTCTAGGTTGGGGAAAACGGAGCTGGCAAGTCAACCATGCTAAAGATCTTAATGGGGGAGCTGGCACCAGTCAGAGGGATCAGACATGCTCACAGGTACCTGGTTGGAAGGACGGGGGACTGGGAGGAATGGTGCAGCTGGGGGGATCCTGGACTGTGCTTTGGAGCAGTGGCTGCTTGAGCAGTGGAGATGAGCCCAGCACACCCACACATGCAGTGCCCTTATGGCACTGCAGCTATGAATGCTGTGGTTGTGGGGTCTGGTACCAACTCCCAATTCCTCTTCTCATTCTGCAGAAACCTAAAGATTGGTTATTTCAGCCAGCACCATGTGGATCAACTAGACTTGAATATCAGTGCTGTAGAGTTACTGGCAAGAAAGTTCCCAGGTGAGTTTTGTTGATCCCAGAGGTCTCCTTTGCTGTGCATGGAGGAGAATTGATTTGCCCACGGTCCTGGGCACAAGGCTCTGTCCTATCCATGCTTAAAGGTCACTGCCAACACTGGGGTAGCTCCCCTTGTCCAGCCAAGTTCAAGTCATCAGCCATGAGAAGCGGATTAGCTGGTAGCCTGCAGATCTCAGGCTGGAGCCAAGTTTTGGGGGCAGATGAGCTGCTCATAGGATGAGCACTGGATCCCCCTTTCCCAGTTGCCAGAACCTCTGGTTCCCTTCTCCATTACTTGACACAGTGACAGGGACTTGGGCGTAGCCTCACTTGGTGTCAGTCACCGGCCCTGCAGCCCCTGTCCTGATTGTGTCAGTCAGGTTTTCCTTGCAAACCCCCTGCATGGGAGAGAATTGCCTGGAAGTGTTGCTGAACTGGCAGAGGCTGCCAGCTGTGGCCCTGTGTCACACCAGGCGTGCCACAGCTGTGTTGTGACATGATCCTTACAGGGAAGACAGAGGAGCAGTACCGGCATCAGCTGGGGAGCTACGGCATCTCTGGAGAGCTGGCCGTGCGTCCTGTGGCCAGCCTGTCGGGAGGTCAGAAGAGTCGTGTGGCCTTTGCCCAGATGACTATGCCCTGGTAATGTTCTCTCAAATGCTGTTAATTTTTGCATGGCTTCATCCCTGGAGCTTGCTTCACCGGGAGGAAGGCAGGCATCCAGGGTCTCTCTGCTACCCCACAGAAGCCTTATCCTTGGAGGTTGTTATGCAGAGGGAGGTGTCACCCTAGGGAGACTGTGTGGAAAGAGGAAAGTGTTTTCTCCCCCTGCTTTGGGCTCACTGGAATAAGAGGTGTTCCTGGGCAGCTCCAATCCTGGGGCCAGGCACGTGCCAGTGGCTGTGGCTCTAAGCAGCTGAAGCAGCAGCCAGAGTGCAGACTCAGCTCGAGCCTGTTTCTGTGCATCCTCAGAGCTGTCTTCTCTTCTAGTCCAAACTTCTACATCCTGGATGAGCCAACAAATCACCTGGACATGGAGACCATTGAGGCACTGGCAAAGGCACTGAATAAGTTCCGGGTAAGGTTCTCCCAGCAACATCTCTTGTTTTTCTAACGCCTCCTGCAGCCTCCAGCTCAAGTTACTTGGTATCTCAGCCAGAGGTGGATGGTGAAATACCAGCAGTGACTTCAAGTCTAGGACAGAATTTGGGAAATGAGTCACATTAGCCATCCAACCTGGTGGTTTCTTTACTTGATGGCTTTGGCTAGGAGTGGCTGAGAGAGGCAGTAGCAGCCTAGAGAGCACCTTGTCTGATCCTCACCTACACTCTGACTTCTCACGTGCTGTGTGAAGCTCCCAGCCCTGCCTTGGGGCTGCTCAGATCTTCCTTAGGCACGTTTTATGCCAGGTCTCCAAAGACTCAGCCTCTAGATACCACTGTGCTCAACCTGGATCTCGCTGGTTGTTGCTCAGGTTGGTGCAGTTTTCCTGATGCTGCTCAGGGCCTTACCCAGACACCTTTTTATTGTTACTGACTTTGTGTGGATTCTCCATCCTTTAAGTTGTTGAAGACCTGGAGAGCTGATAACAAGGCTTCCACTTGCCTTCTGAAAGTGGAGATTAAATATGTTACTACTGCACATGGCTCCTCCATAGGTGATCTGTGTCCCCCTGAAGGGAGGAGAGGCTGGGATGAGCTCCCTGCCAGTAAAAAATACTGTTAAGTTTTCCCTGGATCAGATGGAAACCTGAAGTGCTGGGCACAGGCTAGACAGAGGCACAAGATCTCCATGCCACCAGTCCTGGGCCCTGCATTGTGCTCCACTCAGTTCCTAACTTTCCCCCTTGTATATTGACAGGGTGGCATAATCCTGGTGTCCCATGACGAACGCTTCATCCGCCTGGTGTGCCAGGAGCTGTGGGTGTGTGAGAATGCCACCGTGACACGCATCGAGGGTGGCTTTGACCAGTACAGAGACATCCTGAAGGAGCAGTTCCGGAAGGAGGGTTTTCTATAAGGGAGGTGGGAGCCGGACTGCGCCAGGGGCTGGAGGCAAAGCTCGGCCACCTCGGCATCCATCCCAACTGTGCCTGGCAGAGCGTCGAGGACGCTGCTGCCCACATGGACCGTCAGCCATGCCATCAAACTGCCACCTGAACTGCTTCCCCTCCCGGGGCCGGGTGGAAGGACAGTGCGGGAGCAGGAGCCTGCTGTGCGTGGCCAGGGGCTCTGTCACTGCCCGGGGCTGTGCCTGGCACCGGGCACATTTGGAAGGCTGTGCCTGGAGTTGCTGCTGTGCCGAGAGGAGGGAAGGCAGAGCATCCTGACCCTCGGTTTAACTCCGTGCTCTGCAGGGCAGAAGAGCTGTTCTCTGTGTTTCTTCACTTCACCCTCTGCCTTTTTCTTTGTTTTTTTGTTTAACTGCCTGAGCACTAGTCTGGCTCCATCACATGCCACTGTCCTCCCTGCTGCCTTGGAGGGAAACGAGGCGTTTGCTGCTAAAAGTGACCCCCGCCTCTTCCCCAGCCCCCTGATGCTGGGGCTCGCTTATGTCTGTAGTGCCGAGGGAGCCAGAGCCCGGTTCTCCTGGGCCTGCTCCCTGCTCCTTTCCCTGTGCTGCTGCCGGTACCGCCTCGCTGCCTGCCTTGCCTTTGAACCGGCCTGGGGTGGGCTGCCTGGGGTCCCTCCCTGCCCACCCACACAGAGGTTGTGGTGTAAATAAACCCAGGATGCAGTGGGTGCAATGCTCTCCTTTCCTTGGGGGCTGTGGGGCTTGAGTTTGGTGGGGAGGGGGGATTGTCCTCCTGTTGCCCCAAGCAAGCATAAGGCTGGTGAGGGGGAGATGCTTTCCAGGTGATTCTTTCTGAATTAAATGGCAGCTCTGTGCAGATGAGGCTGGGACCTCCTGGATGGAGTGTGCCAGTGTCCCACTGGGCAGTGGGAGGCCACAGGCCACCTTTGGGGCCATGGAGCTGGTGTGAGGCCGGGGTTGGATATCAGTTCTGGAGAGTACTGGATCTGGTTGTGGTTTGGGGGGGGAAATGGGCTCAGGGTGGGCAGGAGGAAGGGGGAGAAGTTCTAAATTATATTGAGCAGGGAATGGGGATGTATTTCTGGGCGTCGGAGAGGAATCAGGAAGCACCAACACCTTAGGAAGCAGCAGGGTAATACCCATAAATCATCTCAAAAGGATTACTAGGCAGGGCTCCTCCCAAATGGCAAAAAGGCCACAGCTGAAGTGTCTCCACTCCAAAGCATGCAGCATGGGTAACAAGCAAGAGGAGTTGGAAACCATGGTGCAATTAAAAAACCGACATAATTGTTATCAAAGAAACAGATATGTCACACAACTGGAACACTGCAATGGAGAGCTACAAGATTTCAGAAGAGAGGATGGGAAGGAGGGGCAGAGGTGTTGGACTCTCATAAGGAAGGGACAGATGCCTCTGAGTAGCAGCCATGAACAGGTTGAGAGCCTGTGGGTGAAAATCAAGGACAGGACCAGCAAAAGAGCCTGTCTTTGGCATCTACTACAGGCTGCCTGGTTAGAGGGGTCTGCTGATACAGCTGCCTTGCTTCAGATATGTTGGCAACTCAGTGTGTCTTCAAGTCCTGCATGCAAGTTGTTTATAAAGATTTGAAGAGCACTGGCATTAAAATTGAGCTCTGCAGAACCCCACTAGAGATGGGTCACCAGTCTGATGTCACCCCATTCACTATAACCTGACCTGTGAGCCTGTTGCTCACCCATTGCATGACATATCCATCTGTGTGCTGGATATTCTGTCCAGAAGAGTCCTGGGAGAGACAGTATTGAAAGCCTTACTGAACTCCAAATTTTTTATCAAGGCTTCCCTAGATCAAGTACTTGAGTCACCTTGTCCTTAAAGGAAGTTAAGTTTCTCAAGCAGAGTTTTCCCCTCATGAACTTGTGCTGGCTGTGACTGATGCCTGCATTGTCCTTCAGGGTATTTTTCCCTAACTCTCACAATAATCTTCTCCATTATTTTACCAGGCACTGAAATGTGACTGACAGGCCTGTAGTGCCCAGAATCATCCCTCTTGCCCTTTCGGGAAACTGGGGAAATGTTTGCCAGTTTCCAGTCAAGTGGGATCTCTCCAGATTCTCACAGCAGTTAAAATCATTGAGAGATACTCATGATAACATCCACCAGCTCTTTTGAATACTCTTGGATGAATTCCATAAGGCCCCATACACCATCCCTATAAAGGGATTCAGCTGGAACAGCAGATCCTGCACAACTTTGTGATGGACTGGGAGTTTATCATTCTCACAGCCATGGTCCTCCAGCTCAGGGACTGCTAGAGTTCAACTGGTGTTGAAAGATGAAGTGAAGAAGGCATTAAACATCTCTGCCTTGTCTGTGTATCTGCTTGTGGGGTGTCCATCCTCATCCAGTTACGAGAAGATGTGAATTCTGGGGTGCCTTTTGCTGTTGACATGTTTTAAAAAGATGGAGTGACTTTTTACACAGGCGGATAGGGATGAGAGAAGGGGAGATGGCTTTAAAGTGAGAGAGGGAACACTTACATTGGATATTAGGATGAAATTCTTCCCTGGGAGTGTGGAGAGGCAGTGGCACAGGCTGGCCAGAGCAGCTGTGGATGCCCCAGCCCCGGAGTTGTTCCAGGCGAGGTCGGACGGAGCACCCCAGCGGGGTGGGTGCCGCCCCGCCCCCGGCGTGCGGGGACCGTTCGAACGCGGTGTTCCCCCCGAGCCCCAACATTCCATGAGCTGCGACCCCGCGCGAGCGCTGGGCGGTGCCTC
>WEIU01016675.1:0-18572 GCA_013389925.1 Aegithalos caudatus
TAAATGCCTTTCTTACTGGCATCATAATGAACCAGCACCGCTGGTAGATGCTGCATGCCTGAAGATTGGTGTAAGACTAGCAGCACAGAGAAGTGCAGCATCAGCAATCACTAGTATGATCACATCCCAAGAAAAATGTCAGGAAGGAGTGGGAATTTTGCATGTCCCTTCTACACACTGAGACTTATGAATGTTCTTGAAAGGAAAAGGTGAGTTTATGACAGAGTTGGTGGAAGTCACATTAATGGTCTAGTGCTGAGAGCTAAGGCATTGCAAGCAGAAGGGAGACTGAGCTGCTCAGTTCAACCATTGCCTTTTCCCATTACAGTGTGCAGACCACTGCTCTCATGGATGATTGAAATAGTCAGCATGGCATGGAGAAGTCAGAGGAGAGGACCCTGCTATCTTGACATCAGATGAGGATAAATGTTTGGACTATCTGGGTAAAGTGGCCAGGCAAGTATTTGACATAACAGCAACACCATGTTCTAGTGAATAAAGGTGCTTGGTGCACTTTATTTACACTGTTGAAAGGAAGACACTAAGTAGTAATCTATTGAAGACAAAATAAAGCTTTTACTTTGAGCACTTACTTTAATATTTAACAGTGTGGAAATATTCTCTTTGTCTTCCTTCACTTCCTTCTTTGCATTCCTTTTGTATTCAAAGCTTCTAATCATTGCACATAACAGGAAATTTAACAAGATTTGATTATCTTAAACAAAAAGGCAGATATTCCAGTTCACACAATCTGAGAAAAAATGTCTGTAGTTATACTCATTTTTCGCAGTATGAGAAAATTGATCCTTTTACAGAAAATGTGACAGCGTTTCAGAAAGATGAAATCATTAACTTTATATAGGTGAATGGCAATGTATCTGTGATATTTGGCCTCAGCTGGTAAAAAATATCAACTTATTTCTATGAATTTACAGAAATATTTGTTTTCAAGTTATAAATCAAATGAAAATTTTATACCCACAATGTATATACATTTTATACCAGCAATGGCAATTTGTCGTCATTTTTCTTTTTAAATGGAATCTGCTTTGATAGACCAAGTTTGCTTGGGGACTTGCTCACATAGATAAAATCTTAAGTGGTACAGGACCCAGATAAAAAAAATAACTCCGTTTAAAACTCACACTCTTACTCTTTTGATCCATTCAAGTATACTGAAACTCTCAATGCTTTTCTGAAAAAAAGTATATAATGTGATTTTACATATGCCTGCCTTTAACTTGGGAAACTTTTTTCTTCCATGTTTTCAAGCATTAAGACACTGGAATTACCTTTTCCCAGTGTTTTCCCCCATCCACAAAGTCTTATAACCAACAACAAAATATACATTATTTGCAAAACTAAAATTTATTTTAAACCTTCACTTTTCCTGATGAAGATAGAGGGCCAGTTGCAACTGTTCTTCGGTGTCCAGAGACTTCACCAGGAGTACCTGGAAGTTTTCTAAAATGTAGATATCTAAATATGATATAATCTCCTTATATGAAATAAAGATAAATTGGTACTTTCAAAACACATTTTGTAGGGGAAAAATTTTTCTTCTTTCATCCTTTCATCAGGTTATCATTCATCTGATATATTGCTGTCTGAGGTTGGAAACTTCTGTCAGATTAATAGTGAATCTAAGGTGGTCGTATCAGACAAGGATGTCTAAGTTTAATATCTCCTGTCCTGCCACTTCTCTACACAGACCAGGTATTCTGGCCCTAACCAACCTGGTGTCTCTGCCCTATGCTAACCAACGCCATTGACGGGTCCAGGAAGAAGGTGTGTCTTCATTTCTAAAGAGAGAATTCTGAGTTTGTTATTTCTGCATTTCATGAGGTCCCATCTGGTACACTTCTCCTGACAATCAGGATGACATTACTCTGAATGGCATTACTGCCTTCTGGCATATCAACTTGATCCCACCAGTTTAGAGTCATCTGATAACCTGATGACAGCAAACTGTGTCATCTCCAAATCATTCATAAAGATGTTAAACAGGATCAGAGAGAAATCCAGATTGCAAATTCATTCTATGTATGCATTTTCAGGAAGTATATTTGAAAAGCTATAAGAAGTCCCTTGTGACTGGCAAAAGAGAAAAAATCACTCCTATTTTAAAAAAAAAGAGGAGAAGAGAAAACCCATGGAACTGCAGACTGCTGAGCTTTATCCAAGTACCAGTGAACATGATGGAGCAGATCCTCACAGAAGTAATGTTAAGGAGATGCCAACAAGTGAGGTTGCTTCACTAATGGTTAGTCACAAGAACTCAAAATTGTCGCCAGACATTTCCTCAAAATATAATGAAAATGTATCTACACAACTGTGAGATTAAGATGTTCGTTATTTCATGTGAAGCATTCAGCATCAATTCTCACTAAAGCAATAGGGCCTTGGATATAATGTGACTATTAGTACTTAGCTCAAAAACCTGAAATTGCAACTGCATAACTACATTACTGAAAAAAACAAATGTTTCAAATAACTGTGGATTCTCTTGACTTCTCTGTATTTTCATCCATATGTATAAAATGTTAAAATTAACAGTCCCCATGCTCTAGTAATTTCAGATTTTTAATGCCAACAAATCATTTTAGAACAAGTGTAATTTTAATTTCAGAAATATGTTCCCGTGAGCTAATTTGTGATTGATATGAGATGCCAGGAAAACCTAAGAAACAGCATTTCCTTTAAAAGAAGATTTGACAAAAAGGAAAATACATAGAACTACAGAATTTGAGATTGGAAGGGGCCTGTTGAGATCATATAGGAAGGTACCTATTGAGATTGTCCAGTCCTGTTAAAGCAGTTAGTTACAACAGGTTACCCAGAAAAGTGTCCAGTCTGGTTTTGACTGTCTCCCCACATGGAGAATCCAGAACCCCTAGGCAGCCTCCTCCTGTGTATGAGAACACTAATTGCAAAACTGTTGGTTTTGGTTTTGTTTTGTTTTGTTTTCTAATTAGATGAATTATTATATTCTTTAATTTCTACCATTTTCTGTTATCCTATTGGTGGGCAGCAGTGGGAAAAATCTGGTTCCCTCATCATTGTTATGGCTTATTTAGTCATACATATGCAAAATCTGCTACGTCCCATCCTCCCTTCCCCCTCCCCCCACAAAGCCTTCTTTGCCCTCAGATGAACAGAACTAGATCCCTGTCATCCCTCAAATGAAAGATGTGATGGTCCCTTCCTTAACTTAGCTGCAGTCACTCTATTAAGTTCCCTGTTGTACTAGGGAGGCCAGAACTTAACACATCAATCCAGATGTAGTCAAGTAAATTACTACTTCCTTCAGTCTGACAGAAACAGGTTCCTCCTAATACATCCCAAATGGAAGATAAGTAGAGAGTAACATTGAAGAGCGATGGATAAGCCTTAATAAACTTCCCATAACATTCCAAATCAAAATGGTGGCATTCAGTAGACATCTCTAGGTGAGAAGACAGGTCAAGATGGGCCCCATCATTTTCCACAGTGGGGTCTCCTACTGTTTTAACTATAACCTGTAAAGATTTTGGCTCTTGAGTCCTCAGAAACAATCTGCAGTCTCTGATCTCTCTCATGCTGCAGTCTACTGACTGCCCTCAGGGCTCCTTTTGCTTGCCAGCATGGTTCCTTAAGAATCACACACCTTTTGCAGGCTAGAATAGGATCTGCCCCAGCTCAACAAAAGGCCTGCAGCTTGAGCCTTGCAAAGATGCATCCTTCTTCTGAAGTTCCACAAACTCAAAGAATCCAACCACCTAGGGACAATGGCTCTATCAGTACCTGTGGACTATGCCTTGAGGCAGGCTCAGCTGGAAAGAGAAAATGTATTACTCCTTCCTTCACATCCTGCTTCCCAAACCACCAGCTTCAGGGGTGATGAAATTGAGAGGAGACTATCCTTATCCTTACCTTCCAATAGCAGGAATATTTAATATCTAAGTTTTAATACTTTAATACTTAACATATAAATTTAGAAAAGAAAACCAAGAGGCAGTAGGTAATTTGACAATGAATTAGCTAGCATTTTTGCTGAGCAAGATGTTTCTTCAGTTCAGTTTTGGTTAACAAATTAGAAATAAAGAAATTATATCCCTTTCTTAGGGTTTTTTGTTGGACAGTATTCTAATTCTCACATAGAATAAATTTAAAAAAAAAATAAAATAAAAACCCAGCAGCCACTGTACTCAGTAAAGAAACACTCTATTTTAACCACATTTATTTTGTCACTTCTGTGACTTAAAATATGCAACTTAAACTAGTGCAACTGATAAGTTTTAGCAATATTTCAACTATACAAACAGAATATGGAACCTATTTAATGTTGGTTTTCACTTATTTATCTGTTATCTAACTCCACTTCTCCATTCACAATTCTGACAGAGGAATCATTAACCTCATGAATAATTTTTTGCATTAACTTCAATTGGCTAATATCTAAACCAAGCTTAAATGTAAAAATTATTTCAGTGATGGATTGTTATTGGTAAGATTAATGTTTGGTCATCATCAACTTTATTTTGTCTTAGCTTGTTGGTATTTTTCTTACATATATTCCATATTTTTGTGTTTGTATAGATATTTGTAGGTCATGGTTCATTTAATCTGGATACACATGAGAGGAATCACAGAAGGGAACCTAGGCCATTCTAAATGTATGCATTTCTACATGAACAGCTATATTTGGTTATATAAATCTCATCCATATGGCATGTCTAGTTTTATTTCATTTTCCATTGGGATCATTTTAGATTACAGTAGCTGTTTAAACAGTTGAAATGTATTGGTTTAATGGGCACATCAGGGAAAATACTGGAAGTAGATTAATGTGTCAGACAGTAGGAGTTTAAGCATAGATAAGGAAAGGCCTAAGCCAGACAGCAGAGAGGGCTCGAAAATGAAGAGAGGGATGAGAATAAGAAATGTAAAACACTGTCATTTGAAGAGCACCCTGTGTTTTCAAATTACTTGGACTGAATAATAAAGCCAGTCTGCAAAATGATATGTTGTATTTTAAAGCAGAAGGCCTCTTCTGGGACAGGAAACCCCTGGAATATGAAAGTTATAAATGTCATCATATACAGTAATTCAGTTATGAAGTCAATCCATGTCTAGGCTACTGTCTTCCTTCAGAAAAACAGTCAGACACTTAAGTTATCTATTAATGTAATTGATAGAGTTCTGGATTAAAACACAGATTTACAGAGACAAAATGGTGAAAAACTAGTAGCTTCACCATGAATATAAAAATGTAAAAAAGACTGAGTCATTTCAGTATTCTGCACATCTCCATTCTTATGGTGCTGGGAATAGCAAACTTTAAGCAATCCTCATTAATACCAAGTAAGTTAATGATGTAAAATTATTTCACTCTTTTGCCCCAGTTTGCTGTTTGCTTCCAGTTTCATCTAGTCAGTACTGAATGTGCCTACTTTATCAAGAAGTATGTCTAATCCATCTTTCTGCCTTTATAAATGGTCTTTACCATGGGGCCTTGGGGAAAAAATAAAAGAAAAAAGGTTTTGTATCTGTAGCCATAACCAAATAAAATCATAATAAGTGGCAACATCTTAACCTATGTACATGAGAGAGTGTTTACATACACTAGAGGTAAATGAAAGAAAATGCGGTTTGAATATGTACTCTGGTTTCAATATGTGTTTTTATTTTACCTCATATTCTTCCTACGTATCTCCACCTAGTTATTCTGTCACCTAATTGATATAGATCAACTCCAAGAAACATACTGATATTGGGAAAAATAATAACCTTTGTTTGGGATCATCTATGGTAGTTTATTTATTTTGAATATTAAGCATGCAAAAGTTAATAATCCAAAACTAAGTGAATACTTTTGGGCTTTCTTCATACCCTGTGTTGCAAAAGAAGCAGTTTTGGAAGTTGATCCCATTAGCAAATTTTAAAGCAGGGCCATGTCCTGCTGCTGCTCTGGCCTGAGACCTGTCCTGGGTGGCCACTGGACCCAGCTCACTGCCCGAGCACCTGGTCTGTGCCCAGGCTGAGGGAGGGGCTGCAGCTTTCCTGTTTGCAGGTTCAGCCAGCAGCAAAGCTGAGCACATACCCTGAGAGACACAATTACAAAGAGGACATAGACACAGCCTGGCACAGAAGCAGCCACAGGCTAGGGTTGCCTTTAACAGCACCAAATTTTCATGACTCACACTGGGGATAAGCCCAGACAGACGTCCCTTCCTCATGGGCTGACAGAGGCAAGGGGTTGGTTACAAGTGCAGTACATACGTGAACTCTCCAGGTTTAGAAGTACATGCACATTCATGGATGCACTGAGCACCGTGATGGCCCTTCCTCCTGTCTGCCATCCCAACCTGGATCCCATTTCCTCCTGTCCCACATATTCCTGACTCATGAGCAGGTCCACTTGGCTGCTCGCTGCAAACACATAACACTCACACACTCATAGGTCTCCACTAAACAGCAGGATAGATCCTGACCACTTCCACATCCCTACCTAAACCTGGCTGGTCCAGTTTGGAATTTGCCAGCAAATCCCACAACACATCCCACATACATCTGGCATGAGGAAGACACAAACACTCCCATCATCCAAAACAAGGGATATGGGCTATGACCTGTAGTGCCACTACAGCAATTATTGCTGAGTCCATCACTTGTTTCATTCTCCCTGGTTCTTCCAGTGGCCTGTCCTGGTTTGGGCTGGGATAGGGTTAATTTTCTCCATTTCAGCAATGTACCAGATGCTAAGAAGAAAATTAACTCTATCCCAGCCAAAACCAGGACAGTGGTTTTGGGAACAGATATTGTTCCTACCCCAGTGAATTCCTAGAACCCAACAGGCTCCAGTAGCCAATGCCACAGGCAAGGATCCCAGTCTGACTCTAGGACCTGATACCCTGTCCACCCATGTCAGTTCCCTCAGGAGCTGGCACCAAGTTCCTGCAGCATTCACACACACCTGGTGTGCATTGTGATAGTATGCAGGCACAAAGTTAATATTTAATAAGCAAATATGAGAAGATGGCAAACTGAAGATCAAGTGCAGGGCGCAGTCAAATAGGTGTGCAAGCCAGCTCTGATTAATATGCTATCAACCCTGTTTTACATACTTTTTGTATATTCTTCCTTTGTTTCTCCCTCCTCTCACTTCCTCTGCACATTGTGTGTTCACACCAACTACTTCCAACATCCTCAACCTTCAGGTTTGCATCCTTCTGAGTTGCAGGTGTCAGTTTGCTCTTAATACTTCATCAACCAGTGTGAATGACTCACTATTTCGACTTACTGTCTTTATAAATGTTAATTGGACAGGTTTTAAGACCATCTGGTTTCCCTCTCCCTTTCCTCATCTGCTAAAAAAAAAAAAAAAAAATTCACATCCCACACACTCTTCAGGCCAGTGGCAAGTTTTGTTCTTTTTACATCTTTCTTATAATTTCTTGGTCAGGTGTGTCTTCACATGTTTTGATTTGACTCCTTTGACCAGATGTCCTTAAAGGAGAAGGTACTCTCCTTCAACACACTCTTACAGATTTATTTAATTTAAGATATTTTAAACAGCCTGTGATAAATTGCTCCTTAATCTCATATATTTTTTGAGAGGGCTATACAAAGTAATAGTTGAGTGCTCTGAAGACAGTAATGGATGTGGAGGGTGCTGCAGATCTTCCTCAGATCAGTAGGAGCAATGATATAAGGAGTACCTGTGTCCTGTCACAGAGCAGTACATCAATAAAAGAGAATGAAGAACCAGTTCAAACAGTGGAGCCCTATGCTGTTAGCTCACATGCTGCTTCTGTTCTACACTGCTCCAAATCACTCTCTTGAACAAATGTATTACAGAAGGGGGTAGCTGTAAATATTGTGATTATGAGCCAGTCTGTTCTACTTCATCTTGGAGACAGTCATCAGTCTTTGTCCCTCTTTCATTTAGTGCAAGAGCTGTAATTACTACATCCAGGTAAATAATGCTTTTTGGTGGGCTAAAACTCTTTGTGGAAGGCAAAATGTTAAGTGTACAGGTCAGTGCAGCTGCCTACTGAAAGGATTCTAAAGGAGACAGTGGAAAGCTAAAAGAAGATAGAGGCTTTGCTTTCCAATATGGCAAGGGCAGGATGACAGGAATTCTCCACATTCAGAAATATCCCAGGATGTCAAAATAGCTCTTGAAATAGTTCTGTTTACACTCAGACATCTGCACCTGAAGCATTTTGTAAAGAAAAAAATAAACCATATGACTGTAAATTGTGCACTTTTGAAGAAAATCTGAGCATTATCTTACTTACAGTTGTCAGATATCTTCCTCTAATTTCTGTCTCACTCTCGCAGTGACAATGATTACTCTGAATTTAATTATTTAATCCAAAAGCATTCCCAGTATCTGGTATTAGTGATGGAACATATCGATGGTTGGAATATTGATCCTTGAAAAAATGATTATAGGATGTTGATTAAAATACAGATCATGTACTGAGCAGCATAGTCTCCTATAGTTACTAAAATTTTACAGGTTTTTAGTTCTACATTATAGATATCTTTTTATCCATACTGTAATCCATAACTTCACAGGTTTTGTATTATGTCTGAGTGATGAGATTCAGGGAACAAATAAATGTCTGAGGACTTTAAGTCAAATAATAGTGCAACAGGTATGATCACTGTTATTAATGGATTATTGGGTGTAAGTTGTTAAACATTATGAGAATTCCACATCTTAAAAATGTATTATCTTTTAAGGAATTTATGCAATCTTTTATTTCCATTAACTTCTCAGCACATTTTTTGTAATTATAATGAACCTGATTAATAGAGAAAAACAAATCAAAAAAAAAAATCTATTCTTCCCCTGTTAGGCTGTTCTGACACTAAAAATCAATATAATTAAAATTTCCCAACATGTATGATTTTAAATCAGTAATATATTCAGCCTGACAAAAGTAAAACACAGTTTTGACAGTGGATATTCAGTTTCACTGCTCATTAAAAGTAAATTAAACCCTGTAAATTATTAAGAGATGATAAATATGGAACAAAACCAGAAACTTTTCATTGCAAACAATAAATTTCTAAGAAGTTGAGCTGTGTAATTTGTAAAAATTATCTTTTTGATAACATGACAAGAAAAACAGTGAACAATTCTTCACCAGTAAACCCACTGAAAAAGCAGTTCATACACAAGAAATGCAATATGTAATCAATTTTAAGAACTGTCTAAGGAAATTTGATTTTGTTTTATGAATAATGGTGTTGTGCTGTAAACTATTCTCTCGTTTCCTTGTGCAGTCCAGTCTAGAGGTGCGAAAAAAGCTTAGCAAGGAGTTCAGACAGGCTGAAAATTAAAGCTTGGCCTTGAAATTCTTTGCAAGCATTTCAAATCAGTAAAACCTGAACCTGAGAAGTTTCCAACCTTGAGTACATGATTTCTATTTCTTTTCCTTTTTTTTTTAAACTGGAATTTACTGTTCCTTGAAAGAGGTGGACTGATTTGCTCAGGAAATAATATTTAAACCTAGTACAGGCAACAAATAGTTTGGTTTTCAGTTTCCTGCAAGATATAATATAGTCTTCTATTTAATATTTCTTTAAAAATGTATTCCCAAAATTTGATTCACTCCTACAACACAAAATACTATTAACTTACCATATTTCTTGCAAAATGCTAAGCAAATTAGGGAAATTTTGCTTTGTCTAAAAATCGAACCACCACTTTCTTTATAACAAAGAGCTGAAAAAAATGTGATCCTTTACTTGTGGTTATCTTCAGGAGTCAATTTCAATTTAAACAATGTGTGCCTGAAATTGTTTCATAAAATGTAATATCTGTCAAGATAAGTGTACATTGAAATTACAACATGATGATCAAACAGAGTTTATTCTAATAGGAATTCACAAGAATTATAAACCAATGGGCACTTTTTTCCCTGGAAGTTAATTGTTTGTAAAATAGTTACAAATAAAATAATGAAAAATTACATTGTTAATCTCTTCATACACCCATGTTTAAAGATTCATATTATATAGGGTATATATAATATATTCATTTTATATAGGGTATATAGATAAATGGATTTTGTCCCTACAAAACCTAATTATGATCCATATACATTTGCATATAGACTGTGACTAGCTTACATAAAAAAATGCAGTCTCTAATATAGTTAGAGGTCAAATAATATAAACATACATTAAAATGTTATCTAAGTGTTCTGATAGAAGATATCAAAATAATTGGAAAATTATTATGTAATTTTAAGGACAATAATATTTATTTGTTTGTTTGTTTCTTCCTTTGTATGTTATGCCAGTCAAAGTCAATAAAGGTTATGGATAGAAAAAGAATTTTATGCCTCACTTGAGGAAAGAAGTCAGGTATACTGAAGACCCAGTAGTCTGTGGAATACTTTGTAGATATGTATTAGGTTATGAATATGTGAAGAAGGGAAATGTGTAAGAGGTAAAAACAATTCTCTGTGACCTTTCTCTCTTACTCCTTTTATTAGAAAGACCTCAGCTCTGTAAAGAAGTATATGCAATTTTCTCATATTTTAGAAGTGCATATTTTTCTTACCCTCTGCAGAATTTTTATTACCTTCAACAGAATCTAAACTAGAAATTCCTGCCTATGTGGTATACAAGATATGGTTTTAAAAATTAACATCATTCTATATGTGGTTGAAAACCTGAAATAATGCTTTTAGCTACAAAATATAAGTATTAATTTTAAAACATATTTTGAAAATAGACAAGCTTGGGGGGTTGGGGAGGGGCGGGGTTTGGATTTTTAAGACATAAACTTGAGAGATTTTTTTAACCCCTGACCCCCTCATACATCTTTCTTTGAAAACAGCTTTAGAATATCCACAGGGCTAATACTATAATATGCCATATTTCCCAGATTCTTGCTGTTCCTTTTTTTTACTTCCATGAAAGGAACAGTAAAGAAAATAAAACTGTTTATTGTTTCTGTCTCTCACAAAGTATAATTTTCTGAGTGCCTCGTTTTGTTGTATATTTTTGTTGAAAATTGAATTTAAATTGAATAGAACTGGTCTATCAAAAAGCTGGAAATAATTGGCAGGCATGGTTAAACTCAGAATTGAATTCAGTCTTGGATAGCACTGCAAATGTATTTATCTGGAGAGTTACTTGCACAGTATATTGCCTTTTTTATGGAAACTGCATGAAGCAAGAAGAAAGAAAATGAAACAACAAAAATCCTTGTAATAGCTTTCAACTTCTTAAAGTTCTTAAAATGTTTGCCTTTGGAATTCTGTTTGATAAACTTTTTTTTTTTTTCATGATTCTAAACAAGTTTTCTTTTCTGAAACAAGGCTGAAATCAAAATGGAATAATTTAGTAAGAATTCACATTAAAATATTTTCCCTGTATCTCTGTGTCTCACAATTATTACATATTTTCTCTCTATAATAAATATGGAAAAAAAAAACTGTGTGTGTTTAATTTAATTAAATTTGTAATATAAAAAAATATTTTTATGGCATACATGCTCACTGTTTGACCAAAACCCAGCCAACCAACCCAAAACTCACAAAACAAATACCCTCCAAAATATGACTAAGAATGGAAAATTACAGTGTAGTATGTTATTGAATTTGAAAAATGTTGGCATAGAAATAAAGCCACAAAACTTTTAGAATATGACTTCACATAAAATATACAAAAAGTTCTTTTCATGTTTTAGATCTATATGAAATATACATATATAAATTATATTACCAAAAATTAATCCTCTAAGAGAAAAAAAAAAAAAAAAAAGAATTTTCTTAGACATATGGACACTAGAAATAAAAGAATAAAAATATTCTAGTTAATTCCTGACTTCCTTTAATCCTCTTGCCTATCATCCCTTTGTCTACATAGTCTTTATTTGGTACAATAAAATGGTGTAATTATGATATAATTAATAATTTTCTTAGGATTTTAGTAATGTCTGTAAATATGTTTCCATTGGATTTAATTCTTGTGACAAAAGCTCCAAATTTTTAAATTTTAAATTTAATTTAATTTTAATGTGCTGCAATGTGAGTGGAATATCAGGACTAAAACATCCTCAGTTATTGATATATTTTTTTCTGCATTCTCTAGGGACAAACTGCAACTCATGCAAATGCACAGGGACCTAGAAGAGAGGGAAACTAGAGATTTCTAGTTTGTGAGTCTGGAAACTACTGGTATAGCATATGTGTATTATAAAGCATTAATTATTAGACCACATAATAAGAGTATGTGAAAATTACTTACAATTTTTTTTGTCTAAATATTTCTCTTTCATTTAATATCTTTGCAAAAAATACACATCAGAAATGTAAAAATATTGCAATTGCTTTTTAAGAAAATTATTACACATATTTTTCCAAAGTTCATCCTTCCAGCTCTAACACTAATGTGACCATCCTACTGAGAGCCAAAATTGAAGGGAAACTCCTGGCAGCCTGCCTCAAACATATTTAAGGGAAATTAGTAGTCATGAGGACACACAGAATGAGAAAAGGAGGTAGTAGAGGAAAACAAGGAAAAGTTGTTTTTGTGGGCATAGCTAGAGAGGCAGTCTTGGAAGAAGGCCCAATACTCAAGAGGATGTGCTTCTGCAGGACTGCAGGAAGCCCATGGTGGGGCAGGGCGGCCCAAAGAAATACTGTCAGTGGCAGGACAGGGACATTCCTGAGGGACTACAGCTCACAGGTGTCCCATGCTGTAACAGAAGAAAATGAGTGAATAATAGTGTGGTGGAGAGGAACAGGGGAAAGATTTTGCACTGACCTCACAGTTCTGCACTGCACCTTGCTGAGGCAACTGGGAGGAACTGCATGTATCACACAGCAAAAAACAGGAATACAGTCAGCTAGGAGTGTTTGCATGAACTGGCAATACATTGAATTAAAATTCTTCAGGTGAAGGCTATTTTACCAGACAGAAAAGAGAACTAAAAGAACAGGTCAAGTAATAGTCGCTTGACTACCAGAAATGCTACCACATGTAAAACATTTAAAACCAGTTCAGGACAAAGTAGATACTGGAGGGGGGAAATAAGGATAGATACAAAGTATAGATTAAGCACCCTGTGAGCTAATACAATCTAGACCACAGGAGCTGTGTTAAAAATTAGTACAACACAATGAACCTTTGACAGAGAATTTGTCAGTCCAGAGGGCAATATTTCATCTATTTAACTTGATGAAGGAGAATGATTCCTCTGGCCTAAGTCTAACTTTTAACTGTGGATTGAATAAATATTAACCATTACAATACATTAGATTCACTCTCAGTCTTCATCCTTCAATGTAGTTTCATAAAAAATGATTCCAGATTGCAAACTTTAACACAGTATTAATAAGGAAAAATGCATTAAAGGAAAAATGCATTAAAGGAAAAATGCATTAAATGTAAAAAACTCTGAGTTTCCCTTCTTTCTAAAGAGAATTTCTGATTTTAATAAAACTCACATGTAGATAACCTCTGTCTAATAACCACAGATAAAACTACTGTGCTACAATGTCTTTGAATCTTTGCATTATTCCATACAGCTAAAAGCATCTGTTTACTCCTATGCCAAGAAATTTCATGGTTTACTTATTGCTTGAAAAAACATTTTCATTCTGTTCATTTTATAAGCCTGATGTGTCTAGAAACTTTGTGTTCTGTTGTTAGAAATGTTGAATAACTTCTATTTCCCTTGTTTGATGTCCCTGTGATAGCACAGATCATTGGTGTTCTCTCTGTGTCCCATAATTTCTTTTACCAATGTACATTTTGCAACTGCAAGGTGAATAATCTATTTCTGCTCCATCACTTTAAGCTGTTATATATTTAGGTCATGATTACCTGATCTAATTGCAATGTACATCTGTGGATTGTCCAAACAGGAGTCCTGGAAGGCTTGGGTGGATGGATTCCTCCACTACCACTACTAATGAATAAGTGCTGTTTTTCAAAGGTTTTAAAACTATTTTCAGACTCCCCTTCAACATGCAACTCACACAAGTTACATGCTTTTTCCATTTTCAAGTATATAATCATCCTTTAATTTTGATTTCTCTATATGTATTAGTTAAGTATATTTTTTGTCTTTGTTTATATTTTGGTGAATGCTTTCTTCGCTTGCTCAGATTCACAGAATGGTTGAGGTTAGGAGAAAGGCCACTGACAGTAAATTGATCAGGAACATGTCCAGAATTATTTTTACTATCTCAGAGGAGGAAGACTAGACACCCTGCCTGGCCAACCTGTACCACTGCTCAGTCAAACTCACAGTGAAAAAAAAAAAGTTTTCTGATATTTAGAGGGAACCCCCTGTGTTCCAGATTGGGCCCATTGCTTGTGGTCCTTTTTCTGGGCTTTCTCTTATTTGCACTTCATTCCCAGATGAGGGGAAAAAATATTTGTTGACAATTAATAAAAGAGCGGGACAACAAAACAAAATTAAACTAAACTAAACTAAACACAAAAAAACCTCCCAACTAAACAAAAAACACAACAACAACAACATCAACAACAAAAAAGCAAGACCAAAATCTGAAACTCCCTCTGTCTCACATAGGGACAAAGATTTGTCTCTTCTCCAAGAAGGGAACCCTCCTCTACTAAAACCTTGCCACATAAAATCAGTACATGTATATGTGAATTCATGATGACTCCCGTGGGAGTGCAAGGGTCTTGTGCCCGACACTGTTTTCTTTAGTCTTATGCTAACGTTGATAGGAAACCAGAGAGCTTCTTTTCTCCAACTGCTCAATACACCAATTTACATATAAATAATTCTGCAAATATAAAGACAAGCAGCACAATTAAAAAACATCATCAAATATACTTCACAATACTTAATAAATATTCAGTTTGAAAATTCCATTTAACATTTTTAGAAAGAAACCACATTACTTTTTTCTTTGCAATATGCAAATTTGACTACTAATACTAATGTAGTAATTTAATTATGCACTAAGTATAATGAAACTACTTGGGTTAAAGGAATATAATTCATGGAACACACTGTAAAGAACTAGTGTTATCTGTGTGAACCACACAGCTCAGATATTTCTGTTCAACAATTTAAATTGCAGTATTATCCTCCAACACAATTCCTCCACAATTAAAACCTTCCTGACTTATTAGATGGTTCCTAGCCAATATGGTTAGTTCATTATTCTTAGGCTGCTCATACAATGGAGGTACTCATGTTTTTTTGTTTTGTTGTTATTCTCTCTCTTCGTGTCTGTGATGGACCTATATTATATGAGCAAAAATCAGAAGAAATTTTGAATATTTTGTTAGGAATTTTTCATTTTACTCCGTGGCAATCTCTCCTTATATACATATATTTATATCTATATCATCTATGTTCAGATATATGTCTGCATCTATTTTATGTATATAAGAGAATTCAGGTCTACTTGCACAAAATTATTTAATGCAACAAACAGTTTACTTTTTACTTTTGTTCAATAATTTTCTCTATGGAAGTTGTAAATCAAAGATATCAAAAAATTAACAACTAAACTACAATCCTGAACACCTGGAGTCTGTTAACTCTGTTTTCATGATACGTATCATTATGCATTTGAACCATACTATATTTTTTTTTATAAACCAATAGATTTTAAATTTTGGATTTTGATAAAATCTCATTACTCTTGAAACAGAGGAATAAGTAAAGCATCTTTTAAGGTAGTAATCATAATGAATTCTATAATCTTGTGGCAATTTATATCATAGAACTTTTCTTGTGGATATGGTTTAGGGGTGATTATCATGGTGTTAAGTTGATGCTTGTACTAGATTGTCTTGAAGGTATCTTCCAGACCTGATGATTCAGTGATTCTTTGGTTTTTGTAATCAAAGTAAACAGGTAAACTTTTAAACATTTCTTCCTAAAAAAACAAAGTTTATCTTGCATATTAAAAATTATGTTTTGTAAGATAATGAATGCCTCAAAGATTCTAAGCACAGAGTAATTTAAATTATTGTATGTTTTGCTAAGTGACAAACAAAACCTTATTTTTTTTTTTTTTAATTATTATTTTATTACTAGCAGTTTCTGTTCANAAACAGTTTACTTTTTACTTTTGTTCAATAATTTTCTCTATGGAAGTTGTAAATCAAAGATATCAAAAAATTAACAACTAAACTACAATCCTGAACACCTGGAGTCTGTTAACTCTGTTTTCATGATACGTATCATTATGCATTTGAACCATACTATATTTTTTTTATAAACCAATAGATTTTAAATTTTGGATTTTGATAAAATCTCATTACTCTTGAAACAGAGGAATAAGTAAAGCATCTTTTAAGGTAGTAATCATAATGAATTCTATAATCTTGTGGCAATTTATATCATAGAACTTTTCTTGTGGATATGGTTTAGGGGTGATTATCATGGTGTTAAGTTGATGCTTGTACTAGATTGTCTTGAAGGTATCTTCCAGACCTGATGATTCAGTGATTCTTTGGTTTTTGTAATCAAAGTAAACNCTAGCAGTTTCTGTTCAGAGGAACCTGAACTTACAGACTGTAGCTTCAGGTTTAATGCTTAAAACAGTTTCCTCTATAGGTATCTGATGATGAATGTTGACTTTTCAGGTCAATAAATGCCTTTTCATCAGATGGAGAGCATAGATGATGGTCAAAAAATTGGGAAAAGGCTTTGGAAACATCATGAAAAATAGGAGGAAGCAATCTAGCATCTGTGTTGCTGGTAAATGGAAGCCAGATGAGAATGCAAGAAACAGCTGTAGGTGTGCTGACATTCATCAGTAGGCTTGCTAACAAAACGAAACAAAACAAAACTTTCCAGTGTGCTCAAAGAATCAGAAGATACTACTCAGATACTTCAGTAACTTGGGTAGGTAAAAGTTAATCCCCAATATCAATACAGACTGGGTGGTAAATTGATAGAGAGGTTTACAGAAAAAGACTTGGAGATACTGATAGACAAAAAAAATTATACGAATCAGCAATGAATGGCCCAGAGAACCAATCTTGGCCTAATTTTGCAGCCCATCTAGGTTTAACAACCCAAAGTTTACAGCTCAGAAAGACCATCATAACCTGGGCTATATAAAAAAAAGGACGGTGAGTATGCTGAGGGAGGGTGTTCCTCTTTCTCTATTCCACTCTGACTAGAAATTACCTGAAATATAAATCCAGTCCTGGGGTATCCAGTACAAGAAAGACATGGAACTGTTAGAACTGGATTCAAAGGAGATTCACTGAAGTGGTCAGAGGGCTGGAACACCCTTTCTGTGAAAAAGTCTGAGACACTTGAGGTTTTCTAGTCTAGAGAAGAAAAAGCTCTTAGGGAAATTTATAGCAGACTTCCATCACTATAGGGGGCCTACAAGAAAGCTGGAGATGGACTTTCTCAGAAGAGCATGAAGTGGTAGGACATGGGATAATAATGGCTTTAAACTGAAATAGTATAGGTTTAGACGACCAGAGATGTGACACAGAATTTTTTTTTTTACTGACTTGAAAAATGTGTCACTTCATCTGAGTGTCTTTCTAATCACAGAATAATGCACATTATAGTATTCTCAGAATTTTTGTCAGTTGCTCTTTTAACAGTGGAAAACAATATATGATGTTCAGCTTAGTAGAAGTGTAGCTATTCAAAAGATCTGAAGAATATTACCAAATTCTGTTGAAAAAAGGTATTTAAATATTTCTTCCAATACTGACAACTTTCTAATCAGATGTTGATCTACGAACCTTTCTTATTAAAGCTGAAGATGACTAGATTAAGAAGAAATGTTTTGAATAATTACTGATGGAGAAACAAGCTAGAAGAGTAAATGTATCCTGTGATTTGGTGAATGCTTTGTCCGTGTCAAAAGAATATTTGAACTTTTATCTTATTATAGCAGGCTCCAGAATGAAGATAAATCTTTTCTGTCCCATTCCTATTTTGTAAAATGGGTAAAAGTAGATATGTTTGTCTTCTGCCACAAAATGATTCTTGAGTATACTATCTTAAATGAAACTTTAAACCAAATGTCTCGGCAGTTAATCAACATGATACCAAAGTATTTAGAATAATGTTAGTACAAAGTTTATGGTAAATTTTGTTATTTGAATCAAAGAAAAAATGTTTTAATGTTTTGCAACTTCATATTAAAGAAAGGAAACAGAATTGGAACTGATATTTTAGAAAGAACAAGTGATTTAAAATATTGAAATATTGAAACATAAATGGGTCAAAATTGAAGAGTTTTCTTACACACCTTTCCTCACATATCAATACTAGAATGCAGGTATAAGAAAACACTACAAAATATTTTATAAAGACATTTTCTATTCTTGCAATATTGATAGTTCCATAGCTGCTTTAACAATCTATAAACAGATGTTGAAATTAATTAATTTGTTTAAAGTTTACTACTCCACATGTTCTTTGGGTCAATGTATTTACAAATATGATTTTTTTCTTTTTAATAAGAATGAGTATTCTCATATGCCTTGACACTTATTTTCAGTTCATAAAAAATATTTGGAGGTAGTCAGGTGGGGATTGTTGAAAAAGTAAGAAATTTTTATTTATGCTCTGTGTGCTTAGCTGTGAA